>VXBI01012210.1:215492-236465 GCA_013397375.1 Toxostoma redivivum | reverse complement strand
TTTTTCATTTTTCGGCATCGATTGGCCCCGGTCCCCAGCCCCCCCCAGCCCTCCCCTGGTGCCCCCATCCCTGTCCCCGTGTCCCCCTAAGGCCATTGGAGTCCTGAGCGATCCGTGCACTTTGTGATAAGGCACTGAAGGGCCGGATTCTCCCTGCTTTATCCAGAGTGCAGGGACTCCCCACTGCTACACGGACTACGGAAAACAGGACACGGATTCTCACTGCTGAAGTGACAACTGAACAGCAAGCACAGGACAATTCCTCCTCGAACAGCACAGCTTCCTTTGTTTGTCCCCAAACCCAGAGACTGAAAATGAACGCACAGGCAAACAGACACAAGGGCAGAGCCCCCCCCTCCTGTGTGACCGCTCCTCTCAGGGCACCACAGAACCCCAGAGCTGGGCTTGCAAGGGCTCCTAAAGCTCCTCGGCTTCCCAGCCCGGACTCCACCACCTGCTGGAGTTCACTGCAGTTGCCTTTGCTGGCAGAAATGACCATTTGGGGTCCCTGCGCCCCGACCCGCAAGCGCTGTCCCCCAGGCTCCGACCGGGGGCTCTGGGGATGCAAGTTTATAAACTTTTTGTTTTGTTTATAAACTTTTTGTTTTGTTTATAAACTTTTTGTTTATAAAACATTCTCCAAAGTCAGAGCAGGTTTGCCCACCCCACGAGCCCCCCAGCAGCACAAACTCCTATCTGTATCGCAGACGGGCGCAGGAGGATTCCCAAGGACTTGGGCTGCAGTTGTAATTAAAATCCTGACCTTTACCTATTACAAAATGTACATATTCCTTACAGATCAAAGAAGAGAGTGATTATTTCCTTTTATTAAAGATGCTATTTTACTCCAAAGTACTGAATATAGGATCTTTTTTTTTTTTAATAGGTATAACATTCAAAAAGAGCTTTAAGAAAGGATGAGAATTGAGTTTCCTGTTTCAGCTGGAAACCAAGGTCTGCTCAATGTAGAAATGTGCTGTGAACACCCCACGCTCTGTATTTACATATTGCTGGCACCTGGATGTGGATTATTGCCCAATTTGGATCTGTTTTTGCTGTGGGAGCGAGGCTGTGCCTGCACCCCGGGTCAGAGCTGTGACAGTTTTGCAGCGGGGTCTGGTTCAGCCGTGCCTCGTACAGATAGGAGCATCCCACCCCAAAAAACCCCAATGGGAATTGTACACAGTGATTCAAGAAACACAACCCAACCCTACAAACACCCACGGAGCACAGGTTCCCCCTCTGAACCTCTTTGGATACCAACACCGACAGCCCAAACCACACACAACGGTTCCCACTCAGCGTATCTGTGACCCCTACAAAAAATATAATTACATGTATCATGATAAAGCAATCTGTCATCTAAAAATCATCCTTATTATACACTATACAAGCTATTTTACAATCATTTAATAAATTGCTTTTAAAGCTGCAGTAGCCCTTCCCTTTTTTTCTTGGATCAGCGAATATACCGATTATACATATTTGAAACTATAACTAAATATAAAAATATATTAGGTTTTGTATTTTCTCAGACGATCTTTCTCATCTCTATTACACAAACGATCTGGCCACTTGGAGTAAAAATCAAATTTTAGAGTGGCATAGTAAATATTTCAGTTTTGAGACACAGAAAATTGTTAAGGTGCACGTAGAAAAGGCTACTACAGCTTCTAAATGTCGAAAATATCCTCATCAATGGCAACAAGGAGAAATCCACAAGGCCTATGGGAATTTATGGCACGCCAGGAATTCAATGTGAAGGGCTGCAGCCTTACAAAGACAAAAGTTTGACGGACAACTCTAAGACCACGAACTCAGTAGCAGAGCTCTCCTGCCCTCCAGGAGAGAGGATGGAGCAGTCAGTGAAGGTGGAGATGTGGAATTGGGTCTCTAACCAGGTGAGCCCGGAGCTGGGAGATCCAGTCCCAGCCTCGTGGACAAGTCAGGATCCCGGAATGCTCCAGGAGAACGACCCCAACCTCCAGGGGTGCCCCCACGCGTCCTCCCCCTGGCCCTGGGGTCTGCAGAAATATTGGGGTGATGACAGCTTTGAGTGTATAGAAAACGGAGTTTCTCCACACAGAAGTAAACTTTTCTGAAGCTATGCATATTTTCCTGAAAATTTCCTGATGGGCAGCCAGGACTGATCTTCTTGGCATCAGTGCAGCCCGTGACTCTTTGCGTTATGGCTGTTGCATCATATGCAAAAATCAGGCTTCTTTTTTTTTTTTTTTTTTTTCAATATATAAAATAACCTGCTCATTTACAACCAGTTAGGACTGGGTTAATTTGCTATGAATCTGCATATCCAACACTTTTGCAATGTACCAAAAGGATTTGTTTCATCCAGATCTACTGAAATGAGATTTGAGAGTGTTCTCCCACCCACCCTGGCCCTTAGAAAAAGCCCGATTTTTTTATGGCCACTTTGCCTGTTGAAAGCATTAGGTTAGAAAAGCCCAACCCGGTTTCACATGAATCTACTCGAGTATTTACTGTCTAGAGGTCATTTAGGAAAGCTACGAGCTGCCCCACCTTAAAAAACCAGCTGTACAATAGGCATCTTGAAGTATTACAAAAAAATTATGTAAGAAAAAATGAACAAACCGAGTTCACGGTATATAAAGTTAAAGGAAATTGCTAAAACCAGACAGTAATAGCTATAAAAGGCACAACTTCCCTTTTCTGATATACACTTGTAAACTTTCTTCAGGTTACATGCATAAACCAAAATACTAGTCTTAACTTTAAAAAAAAAAAAAAAATCCAAAACACTTTACTAAAATAAAAAAAAAAAAAAGCCTAAAAAATTGTCTCCAGCCAACTGCAGCAATTAATTAATTAATTAGCAGAATGTTCGTAACAGCCTCAGAGCTTGTCACTGGTGGTTTGATGCATCCAGGGATGGTGCACGAGGGGAGAGAGAAAATTTCTGCCCAAACTGATTTCTTTTTTTTTTTTTTTCTTTTCCTTCTCCTTGCCTTTCCTTTCTCCCCCATTCTTTCCTTCCCAAACACGAGCAATCCGCTGCTTCTCCAGCCTGACTCTTGGCCCTCTGTAAACCACATGTAGTGCATAATTACAAAAGAAACACCTGCGAGGACAAAAGGAACAAGTTCTGTAGGTTTTTCTCTTTACAAAACAAAGCTATCGTGTGACGGTTTCTTAAGGCAACCCTTTGTGTTAAGGCAGTCACTTCTGATGAAACAAGAGCTTCTTGATATTTCCATTGGAATATTTTGGTATCTGATTGCTGATGATTTCTGCCAACATTTCTGGGAACTCAATACTCATGGATTTATCCAAAAATGTCTGGAAGCAAAAGCTCAGAAGATTTTCAACCACCTACGAGTGACAAGACAAAGAATTACTTGCACATTCAGAGAACATTCACCTCCCTCCTCCCCAGCTCCTGCCCACAGGATGGGGCTCGGGCAGGATGTGCACAGGCATCCTCATTTAGTTCATTAATTAGTGTCTGTGGCACTCTGATGTAAACCAAACAAACAGACTTTACAAACACTGAGGAGATCTGGCACCAATTCCCATTCCAGCAGATAAATAACACACACATGGGTAAGGTAAATGAGATCTTTCCAGGTGCTTGGTACAGTAACAAGGAAAAAACAGTAATTTTGAGGTCTCAAAGTTACCCTTGTGTTAAACACTGCTTTGTGCTACATGTGTAATTAGAATTAAACTGCCAAAGGAGACAGTCTGAATTGGAAATTCCTTCAAAATTAGATCACTGCTACCACCACACATAGTGCTGAGGCATTGTTTTAATGGAATTTCAAACTATTCCATAAATTCTTCACTTCCTGGGCTCTGAGATAAGACTGCTTTTAAACATCACATTTCTGCTTCTACTGCAAAGTCAGCTACACTTCCTGAGCTCCTCCATTTGAAAGCAACGTAATTTTTACAAACTGGAGAGACTGAAAATGAGACTAATTATCCAATTAATTGCTGTGGATCACGCTGCAGAGGCAGCCTGAGAGGACCACGTTCAAGGCTGTCAATTTGCCTTTTGTGAGGCAGCAGAGGAGCGTGACCTCCTCCTCCTCCTCCTCCTCCTCCTCCTCCCTCTAAATTTGTCTCTTTAAATAAAAAAGAGCTGGAGGAGCTCACAGTCCCCGCCCCAAACGTATTTCTCTGGAATGCCTGCAGCATTCCTGTCAGGACTTACATCATGCATAGAGTCCAGCAGTTTAGTCAGTTGATAAAATCGCTGCCAGTTCTGGCTGGAGTTCCCTTCCCTCTTGACGATGGCCTTGCCCAGCTCCTTGATGTAGGTCATGCGGATCTCCTCGAACAGGGACTGGCTCTTCAGCCCCTCCTTGGGAACTGCAACAGGACACAGCCTTTACAACACTGCAACCAGCTGATTTCAGCTCTCTTACACTGCTTACACACAGGGCATCTTCAGCAGCAGCTGTGCTGACACAAGGAGCAACAGGGCAAATTTAGGTTAAAATGTGGAATTGTTCCCTGGCAGGATGGGCAGGCACTGGCACAGGGTGCCCAGAGAAGCTGTGGCTGCCCCTGACATGACAAGGAGCAAAAAGGGAAATTTAGGTTAAAATGTGGAATTGTTCCCTGGCAGGATGGGCAGGGCTGGCACAGGGGGCTCAGAGAAGCTGTGGCTGCCCCTGGATCCCTGGCAGTGCCCAAGGCCAGGCTGGAATGAGATGAACTTTAAGGTGCCTTCCAACCCAAACCATTCTGTGATTCTGTGAAAATGAACAAAAGAAAAAGGACTTGGGCTCACTGAAATGGCAGCAGACAGACAAGGAGAGAGCAGGATGGGACAGTGACCAGCTGAACACAAAGCACAGACCTGCTGCAAAATAATAAAAAAAACCCAAACCTCCAAAGGTATCCCACCAAAAATCAGTGGGGGAAGGGCCATGGAGGCAAAAACACCCAGCCCTGGAAGCAGCTTGATGGAGAACCAAGAACCACCAAGGCTGGAGCTCCTGTGCTCTCCAGGCCTGGGGAAATGTGACATTGGGAAGGTTCCACAACAATTCTGTGTGCCCAGGGAAGAGCAGGGGCAGGGTCACAGGACAGCTTGGCTTGGAAAGGATCCTGAAACATCATCTGGTGCTGAGCCTCCTGACACGGCTCAGGTGACACATGTGGCAGTGCAGGAAGGCCCTGACAGACTGAGCAGCAAACTGGGCACGGCCACAGCCTGGCTGGGACAGGGATGGGCACACCAGGAGCTGGGGCAGAGACCCAGGCTCCAGGTCCAGACCACTGTTAGATGTTCCACTGGCAGCAGCAGAGTCTTGATTTTATTGTGGCTTTTTTCAGAATAGAAGAAATTAACTTCCTGATTGCAAGTCTAAATTTATTTATGTCTTGATGATTATTTGACTGTGGAAGGGCTGTGCTGCAACTTTGAGGAAGAGAAGAGAGAAGAGAAGAGAAGAGAAGAGAAGAGAAGAGAAGAGAAGAGAAGAGAAGAGAAGAGAAGAGAAGAGAAGAGAAGAGAAGAGAAGAGAAGAGAAGAGAAGAGAAGAGAAGAGAAGAGAAAAGTGATCAAAGCATGACAGAGACCACAGAGCACATTCCCTTCCTTAGGAAATCCAACCTTCCCTGCACTGTCAGCATCTGAGATTCTGGAATCATTCTGGAATGATTCTCCTGTCTGTCTTGCCTACACAGGAGATGAAACCTGCCAAGTGTTTCACATGGAAAAGGTCCCTGAGCTACGTCTGTGTGTGAGCTACAAGTCTAGACCTGTGTGGGATTCCTGTCTTACTCCTCCTCCTCCTCATCTCTTGGAAAACTTAACACAGAAACACAATAAACAAATTCAAATTGTCAAATCATGGATTAAAGAGCGTTAGAAATTTCAGCTATTCAATTGCAGAAGTTCCCTGATGTACCACTCACACAATGTGTGCAGTTAACAAAATGAAGATGAATTGTCTCCCACTGGAAATGGAGTGGAGAGGCTGCTCTGGGCAGTGCCAGCTGCTGGAGGGGCTGGATCCTGCCAGTGCTGCCTCCTCACCACTTCTGCCATGGAAATTTCCAGCTCCTGTGAGGAAAGCTGGCCTCCACCACACCCAAAACACTTGAGGAATTTTTGGGAGAGATTTCAGAATCAAACAGGAGCTGTTTGAAATCTGCAGTTTCAGGGAAGTTTTAAGTTCCTACAAAGCCCACGGCCGTGAGAGGCTGAAAGCCTCCTGTGAAAAGAGCCCTTGTCCCAGTTTGAGCTGTGCTGGGCACTGCCAGGCTGGTGGGGCACTGAGGGAGCTGGCCATGGCACCCTCACACTGCCCTGCCCACACCCAGCACACTGCCCTGGCACTGAGCACTGCTGGGGTTCCCAATCCTGCTCCCATCCGAGCCCAAGGTGAACAAATCCTCGTTTCTAATGTTCACTGGAATCATTGGAGATAAGGAATATTAGTAATATTTCCTTTTCATCACGTTTCAGCTCCCTCCCAAGCCACAGCACCTGGTGAGGATGATGCAGAAGTACAGAGACAAATGTTCACGTGCTCTGCTCTTGCTGCCTCGAACACGCTGGCACCTCTGCCACTGCTGGGACAAAGCCCTGGTGCCAGGCAGGGACAGGAGCAGGGACACAGCAGGACCCTGGCACCTGGGATGGCACGGGATGGGACAGAGGATGGGCTGGGGAGAGGGGACAGCTCACAATCACAGTCACAGTCACACTGACACACTCACAGTCACAGTCACACTCACCCACACCCCAGCACACACACACTCCCACACTCACACTCACCCCAGCACAATCATAGTCACAGTCACACTCAGACCAGCACAATCAGTCACACTCACACTCACACTCACCCAGGCACACTCAGACACACTCGAGCACACTGACACTGACACTCACACTGACACTCACACTGACATTGACACTCACACTCATACTGACACACTCACACTGACACTCACACTCTCACACACTCACACTCACACTCACTCTCTCTTTGCTGTGTGAGTCTCTGCCCAGCCAGGCCTGGGCTGAGCTCCAGCCCCACAGAGCAGGGCAGAACAAAGTCACTGGCTACAGTGATACCAACAGAGGGGAAAAACAGTGCTGCAAAAGGAATTTACACATCCTCACTTACACTGCTTATTTCAGTTTAATTCTGTGTATTCTAAAAGGACACTGCACTCTGAATTTCCATGCAGTACAGACAGAATTTCCTAAGCTGTGACTTGTTTAACTCCAGCATATCCTACCTAGAGATAAAAACCAGCATGCAGCATTTTGTACAAATCTACCTCACAGCATCTTCTGCAAACCCAGCACACCCTTGTGCAGCAGCCAGGAGCTGGGCACTGAGCTGTTCACCTACTTGTGGAGAGGAGCAGCAGGGTCTTCATGCACAGATACTCCTCGTAGGACACCTGGAGGCGGGACAGCTCCCGGGCCACCATGAGCATGTGCTTGCATTGCTCATACATGCAGGGCAGGTTCATCCTCTGCCTGGAACAGAAGCACAGCAGTCAGTCACTTCTCTGCCCACCTGGATCTGTTTCTCCAGGCTGCAGATGAGCCATGGCACAGCCAAGGATGCTCTGGAGGTGACTCCTTGGTGACACAGATCAACGCTGTCCTGAGGGCAGGAGGGACCTGGGACATCCTGAGTGCCTCTGTCTGCACCAAGGACTCAGCAGCCAGCTCTGCCATCAGCACCAAGGTGACACAGAAATCGAGTTCCCCAAGCCTGGCAGTCCCAGAGTCTCTCACCCTCCCAGGGAAACATGATGGAATGCCACACCAGAGCTGGGATTTCTCTAATTCTTTCAATACTTTTGAGAAGTGCACCTAATTTAATCAATATTTATATATTTAGGAGTATCTTCCTGTAATTTCTCAGTTTTCAAAGTGACTTTATGCTGGTGCCTGTCTGTGTTCCTGAAGCAAGGACCAGCAATGCAATTAAACTTCATTATCTTTGTACTGTAATAAACTCGTTTCTAACCATAAATGGAAAGTCATGTTGACAAGCAAAGGCAAATCTTGGAATCAGAATAACAAACATTATGGTTTTGTATATTTGTTTTTCCTATTTCAATGAAGCCTTGCATCAAGACAGGAACTCCTTTAATATCTCATCTGACACAGCAATCTTGCTTATGGGTGCTCTTACAGCTGGTTACTGTGAAAATTGCAGAATTAGTTTTGAGTGGGAAATGAAGAACAGACTAATTGTAAAGAGTGTAAGACAGAATTATGCTTTTCTATGGGTTTTTAGTTGTAGAGAAAAAGATAAGTACAATAACTCCATGCAATGAGCACACAATGTCTCTGCAGGGATGCCAGCACCTCATTTTCTGTCAATGATGTGTCACCTTTCCTTGGTATCACCCATACAGCACTGCAATCCACAGAGACAAAATGGGATCGCTGTGGGAGTTAGGAGTAAGATCTGGATATGAAACAATTCCTCCAGAGCTGATCACTCCTCCATCCTCCCTCCCCCAGCCCTTAAGGAGGATTCCAGAGTCACAACCACCCTGGGAAGCCCTGGGTGCAAACAGGGAACTCAAGGTGCAAAAACCAAGGGGAATTCTGATGGCTTTGGAAACAGCAACACAAACTCCTGAAACTGCATTAAAGCAGAACAAGCACAAGTGCAAAACCCCAGCATTTCCAAAGGCAGCTGCTGGACAATTCCAGCAGTGTGTGGCACTGCCCCACATGTGTGGCACTGCCCCACAGCAGCCCAGACACCCCAGGATGGCACCAAGGAGCACAGAGAGCTGGAAATGCTGTCCCAGGGCATCTCACACGTTTCAAACTGAGCCATTTAAACCCAGGGCTCAGCAGTTTTCCTCACATAACACCGTGCCCATTGCTGGGCAGAAGGATAAAATGAATTATGGAAGGGGTCAGCCCTTGCCACCCTGCATGGCATGGGACAAACCCGTGACCTCGCTGCTCCAGCAAGGAGCTGCAGTGACAAACACAGAGCCAGGGACAGAATCCTGAGTCTCAGGACTTCCAGGAACTCCCAGCAATTAAATGGCATCTGCTCCTCGATGAGCAGCACTGTCACTATAATTTTGGGCACACTGTGACATACCCAGAGGATGAAAGCTGAGACACAAGCAGTGCCAGCAGGGCATGTTTTCAATCACACTGGGGAAACAGTTATACAATACTGCAAAATCACAGGTTTAAACCCATTCCAAGTACTAAATAATGGCCTAAAGCCTAAGATTTATTCAGCTGCCAAACTTTTCAACAGCTTGAATCAAGTTTCGTGTGTGTGTGTACAAAAACACGTATAATATATATATAACATTGCCAGCTAGTATAGACATACCTCCATAAAAATGAAATAAATTACAGGAGTACAGACGTACAAGTAGAATATTCAATAAATATTCAGTTTTTAGAAGACTGAGCAAATGACTAATATGCCAGTTTAAGACATAAGAAGAGAATTTAATCCTCTTCCCCACCACAGACTGAGTTACTCCATGTAAGTAGCAGAAAATACACAGAACACACTGGGCAGGGATAAATGCAGGAAGGACTGATGCTGCTCAGATGAGGCTGAAGAAAGTCTATTAATTAATGGATTTAATAGAATTAATCCCATAAAGAAATCAATCAGTAACTGCAGTTCTGTCCAACTGAACCCCCAAGTTCTGGAGCCCTCTCAGAGATGGAGTTTCCCCTCGTGAGGCTGAAGGCACTGAACTGTTTTGGAGCTCAGAAATGGAATAAATAAAAGGTTTCTAAATGCCATGTAAACAAGGAGAATGGGTGCCCTGCTCTCACCTCACCCCCTGGGCACTGATTTTTGTCAATCTGATTTCCCTGCTGCCCATGCCCTGCCCCAGCTCTCCCTGCAGGGCTCCCTTGGTGTTTTTCAGGTTTTTTTCCCCGTGGTGGCTCCGTTTTATGGAGGGATGGGACATAAAAAGTTACGACCAGAGAGTTTTATGGAGAACCTGGATCCCTGGAAGGGACTGCAGTGCTCTCAGCTTTTATTGAAAACAAATGTCACTCTGATCTAGCACTCACCAAACTGGAGCTGGAAGGAATTTGGGAATTACTGCTTGCTCTAACAACATTACCCTTTCATTTCTGGGAGTTTTCAAGAGTTCCAACACCTAGCACTGAAGCTCTGTGGTTTTGACCCACTGATAAAACAGCAGGACACCTCTGACTTTCAGCAAATTAGATGTTATTGCACTTAGTGACAACTTCAATTATTTCAATTCCACCACATGGAGATTATTCTGCTCCAGGGATGTGTTCTGAGCACTTTGATAAACACAAGTACACAGATGAGCCCTCACCTACCATCTCCTCCTCAGCCTTTTTTAAAAAAAAAATATTATTATAAGGCAATGATTGCAGTTTATAAAAGGCTGCATGAATATTTACAATGAAAAAAAAGAAGCAAGGAATAAATAAACATGAAATATAAATCGTTGATCCCAGAGAAAATGTAGCAATTATTGTATTTTTTTTAAAACACAGAAAATCTTTGGGAAATCTGATTTTGATGTGAAATAGAATTAAAAATATTAAACTGTGCCAAAGCAGGCTGAAGGTACTGCCTGCATACCAAAACCAGAAAACAGAGACACAAATAAGATCCAATCACCTCAACAATCCCAAATTCCCTCTTCTACAGCACAGAATTAGTGCAGAATTACTGAAAAACTCAGAATTACTGCTCAACACAAACCTGGAAAAATCCAAGGCAAACACTGTGTGGTGCAAGAAAAAAAATATTCAAACTTTCCACCAAATTCAACTTTGCCTGAAATCTGACAACAAAGTCCAACAAGAAAATCTAAATCAGGCAGGCTGTTCCATCTTTAACCTTGTCTCTTCAGCCCTAATTCCACCAGATCAGGCAGAAATGTTTCACTCTGGCAAACTCCTGGGGCCATTCTGCCACTCTGATACACTGAACAGACAGAACATTATGCAATTTGCCAAACTTTTCTTTCCATCCCAGGCATATTTTTAGCTCTGACTGTGTTGGCTCTGATCAAATGAATGATTCTAGTGAATGGTGCAGGAACAGTCACAATATGGAATGTTAAAGCACAAACACCTCCCACAAAAACTTCTGGATATAAATACACTTAATATCTCAATTACTTTCTGTTTGACTGAGTGAAAATGCTAAGCAAGCTGCTGGAGAAAAACAGGAGGGAAAGGAGAGGCTGCTGGGGGGTGTCTGGGGGGCTGAGCAGCCAGGAAAGCCCAGCTCTCATTAACTCACTCGTTAATGATCAGGTCTGGAGCAAAGCACAGCAGGTTGCCATTGGACTGCTTGTAGGATCTCCAGCCCAAAGCAAAAGCCATCAGGAACATCCAGGAGTACTGCAGCAGGGTCATCTGGTCATCCAGGTGCAGATTTCGGAAACCTGGAGAAATAAAGATTGAGGGGGGGGTGGTGTCAGTCACAAAAAAAGCAATAAAGGACAAAGAAGTTGTGTGGTTTGGAAAAGGAGAGGGCCTGAGCAGCACTGTGCACAGGTACTACAGGCAGTAAAATAATAATAAATATGAAAAAATCCCAGCCCATATGTGTGGGGTTATCTGGAGCTGATGGTCAGTCAGATACATCACAAAAGGCAACAATTACAGCTCACATACACTGTAATTCACTGGGCTGCCTTCCAAAAATAACAGGGTTAGCTCCTTTCCACCAGAGCAGTCTGCTAGACAATAAATGATTTAATATCAAATTTTGTTTTTATTCAGCAATTGCACACTGAAACTACAAAGAGTGTGGTGCATTAGTTATCAGCATTAACTGCTCCTAATCTCTCATGCAGCATGAACAGAGCCAACTGAACAAGGAGGAAATGAGTAAAACCTGACAAGTGGTCCCTCAAAGAGTCTGAAAATGCCACCAGCTTGGGATCTGCAGCACCAGCTCCTATCAGACCCAGCCCACACTCACCAAGAAACCATGGTGCCACATGGAGCCATTATTAGAGCCTGAATACAAGCTGATTTTATCTATTTTTATGAAGCATCTGACATCTAAAGAGCTCATAACATCTAAAGAGCTGCTTCCTGAAGCTGTGCCAGCAGGCAGAGCCAGGGGATGAAGGTGGAACAAACCTGGTGGTCTAAACACAGCCCCTGGCTTTGGAGGCACCAGGAAGGAGCAGTTACTGCCTCTAAAATACAAAAAAAGGGTTTCAAAGTGGTTCCAGTCTTTCTGGGTCAAAGCTTCAAATCTGTGCTCAAACCCTCCCCAGGAAAAGGTTATTTTGAAATCCCAACTAAAGGGTTTGGCAAGGAATGCTGGCGTGCTGTCAGCAGGGCTGATGGGCTACAACCAGCAGCAGGATATACAAATTAAACACTCACGAGGAACCTCCTCAGCAAACAAAAGAAAGGAGATAAAAACGATAAGAATGGTTGCTATTAAAGGGAAGATTGGCATTTTCATTGAGAGCAGAAGCTCTAACCTGAAGGGTTTGGCTAACTGCAAAAAGTGCTCGGCAGAGATGACGAACAGAGAAGTGTTTTAGAAAGTGGGATCTAAATCTGGATGTGGGAACAGCAGATGGTCTCCCAAAAACCTGTCCCAGAAGGAAATGTGTGCATGTGAGCCTCTCCTAGAGCAGCCTGAGCTAATCCAGCACAAGTGCCCAGTGCAAGCAGCCCTGGCACAGACTGCCAGAATCACTGGGGCTGGAAAAATCCCCCAAGATCACCGAGTCCAACCTGCCCCACCCCAACAACCCCACAAACCACAAATCTCCCCAGCCACATCTCTGCTGCACATGGATGAATTTGAGTTTTCCAGCCTTTCCTTCCCACTGTTCATTTATTTCCCCTGCTCAAAGAGCCACAGTTATGACTCATAAATCTCATTATCAGGCTTTTTTCTTTTTCTCTTTTTTTTTTTGGCAGACCTGTTCTGTGATGTTATTTTTGGGCAACCTATGCGTCATGGAGGTGTTTTTGCCAGGGTTTTTGGGAACAGGTAGTGAACATCACTGACAGGGGTGAGAGGGAGATCAACACTGGGCTTTGTTCTGTAGGAACAAACATCTCCAGCTCCCCTTGGCCTCTCCAAGTCAGATGCCACATGTCACATCCAAGGCTGAGATCTGACATCATTTCTTCTGTGTCTGTGTCATTAGGTGGGAGCCAAAAGAGCAGCAAACCTCCCTCTTTGCCCAGGTAAGAGTCAGAGCTGGACAGAAACAACACCTGAACAGAGCTGGAGAGAAAATAACACCTTGACCTCCACCCTGGAGACAGGGAGGGGGAGCCAGGAAAAATCCATCCATGGATGGACACAGATCCAATAAGCCAGCACAGTGATGCTGGGCTGCAGAATGAAGAGAACTTCGTTGCTAAAAACATTCAAGAAATAATTGTTTACTGCCCCTGGATCCCTGGCAGTGCCCAAGGCCAGGCTGGACAGGGTTTGGAGCAGCCTGGGACAGTGGAAGTGTCCCTGCCATGGCTGGGGTGGCACTGGATGGGATTTAGGGTCCCTTCCAACCCAAAGCAGTCTGGCACTCTGTGAATCTGAGGTGGAGAAAAGCTAACACAAACAGTTCTCTGTAATACTTTTACAACAAATACCCATTTAAATAAGAATTTTAAAATTCAATGGCCAAAGTGTTCCATTAAAATGATCTAATTAGTGGCAAATAAATAAATGAATAAATAAATGTTAGCATCTGCATTTTTTTCTGCTTTTCTGCTCTGGAAGCACCTGAGCCACGGACAAGCTGTGATTTGCCAACACCTCATCTGCACAGCTTGGGAGCTTCAGGTTCAGTGGGAAGCCTGCAGCCATTTCCTGTGTGTGTGCATTCCATGGGATCTGTGCATCCCCCCTGTCTGTCTGTCCATCCCCTGGGTCTGTCTGTGCATCCCCTCTGTCTGTCTGTCCATCTCCCCTCTGTCTGTCCATCCCCTGGGTCTGTCTGCCCGTCCCCTGTATCTGTGCATCCCCTGTGTCTGTCTGTCCATCCCTGGTGTCTTGTCTGTCCATCCCCTGTGTCTGTGCATCCCCTCTGTCTGTATGTCTGTCCATCCCCTGTATCTGTCCATCCCCCATGTCTGTCTGTGTGTCCATCCCTGGTGTCTTCTCTGTCCATCTCCTCTGTCTGTCCGTCTGTCCCTCCCCCATGTTTGTCCATCTGTCCCTCCCCTGTGTCTGTCTGTCCCTCCTCTCTGTCTGTCTGTCCCTTCCCCATGTCTGTCCGTCTGTCCATCCCCTGTGTCTGTGCATCCCCTCTGTCTGTATGTCTGTCCATCCCCTGTATCTGTCCATCCCCCATGTCTGTCTGTGTGTCCATCCCTGGTGTCTTCTCTGTCCATCTCCTCTGTCTGTCCGTCTGTCCCTCCCCCATGCCTGTCCATCCCTCCCCTGTGTCTGTCCCTCCTGTCTGTCTGTCCCTTCCCCATGTCTGTCCGTCTGTCCATCNCCTGGCTGCAAAGGAGGGGAAGGTGTGGTCAGAGAAACATCTAGTGAAGTAGCCTGGAGAATTATTTCTCACAAGTTTTGAGTTTTGCCCTGTTCTCAGGGTGATAAGGAGAAAGTTCCCAAGGTGATAACATGGTCAAAAACAGGTTGGAATTCGTGAAAAACAAGTTAGAAAAACAAGAAGAAATTCACAACAAGGACAGACACCTGGTGTTTTTTCCATGGGACACATCCTGGGAGATGTTTGTCCCTGTGGACCAATGAACTGCGGTTCTGTTCCGTGCATCGGAACATGCTTTAAATATGGGCTCTCGGTTCAATAAAATCGGCTTCTTTTCCCAAAAGGAGTCCGTGTGCTTTGCTGTTCTTTTTGTCTCTTTTCCCTTTTATTTAAGTCCAATACCACAGGAAGGCACAGGTGAGGGGAGCACACGGGGATGGGCACAGCGGGGGGATGCTGTGACACAGTCAGAGAGACACACACTGCTCACTCAGGTTGTGTGAACAGGAAAATCCCCTTTATTTACACTGCGTGTCTATTCACAGAATTCCATCCGTGGGACATTGCACAGTGATGGCCAAACCCCTCACCACGACTGCCTGTCCACCTTTCCTTCATCCTCGTTTTCTTCACTGAGGAATGCACAACACCCTCTGCTTATCAGAGAGAGTCTGGACAAGTGTAAACATCACAACACCAAAAAGCAAAGAAAACTGCAGGGCAGCACCCACCCACCCTGCAGCTGCAGGGTGAGACTGCATTGCTTTGCAAAATTGGGAATTTTGCACTCATTCCAAGCAAACTTTCAGTGAAAATAGTATTTTACGTTTTAATAAAAGCCACATTTATGCCAATGCTTCAAAATATTCAGTAATGTCTATAGGTATCTTGCAATGCTGATCCTAAAATACAAGTCNGTCCATCCCTCTGCCCTCCCCTCCCGCTCCTCACCTGGGATCGCCTTTGCCCACTTGACCGCCGCCACCACCTGGCGCCCGCCCAGCATGTTGAGCGTGGAGAGGATCCTCCAGCTGGAGTCGGGCAGGGAGCTGTCGTAGCCCGAGTAGAGCACCTCGGGCTCGATCACCTCCAGCAGGGACACCAGGGTGGGGGTCAGCTGGGGCAGCGAGGCTGGCACCACGCTCTTGCTGCCCGCCGCCGCCTCCGCGCCCGCCGCGCCGCCCTGCTGCAGCCCCTTGATCTTCTTCTTCGTCTTCCTGGCTGCAAAGGTGGGGAAGGGGTGGTCAGAGAAACATCTAGTGAAGTAGCCTGGAGAATTATTTCTCACAAGTTTTGAGTTTTGCCCTGTTCTCAGGGTGATAAGGAGAAAGTTCCCAAGGTGATAACATGGTCAAAAACAGGTTGGAATTCGTGAAAAACAAGTTAGAAAAACAAGAAGAAATTCACAACAAGGACAGACACCTGGTGTTTTTTCCATGGGACACATCCTGGGAGATGTTTGTCCCTGTGGACCAATGAACTGCGGTTCTGTTCCGTGCATCGGAACATGCTTTAAATATGGGCTCTCGGTTCAATAAAATCGGCTTCTTTTCCCAAAAGGAGTCCGTGTGCTTTGCTGTTCTTTTTGTCTCTTTTCCCTTTTATTTAAGTCCAATACCACAGGAAGGCACAGGTGAGGGGAGCACACGGGGATGGGCACAGCGGGGGGATGCTGTGACACAGTCAGAGAGACACACACTGCTCACTCAGGTTGTGTGAACAGGAAAATCCCCTTTATTTACACTGCGTGTCTATTCACAGAATTCCATCCGTGGGACATTGCACAGTGATGGCCAAACCCCTCACCACGACTGCCTGTCCACCTTTCCTTCATCCTCGTTTTCTTCACTGAGGAATGCACAACACCCTCTGCTTATCAGAGAGAGTCTGGACAAGTGTAAACATCACAACACCAAAAAGCAAAGAAAACTGCAGGGCAGCACCCACCCACCCTGCAGCTGCAGGGTGAGACTGCATTGCTTTGCAAAATTGGGAATTTTGCACTCATTCCAAGCAAACTTTCAGTGAAAATAGTATTTTACGTTTTAATAAAAGCCACATTTATGCCAATGCTTCAAAATATTCAGTAATGTCTATAGGTATCTTGCAATGCTGATCCTAAAATACAAGTCTGACCCCAAAATACAAGGCTGACCCTAAAATGCAAGACTGACCCTAAAATGCAAGGCTGACCCCAAAATACAATGCTCAGTCCCACCGCTGGAAATATCTGCAGGACTGCACACTTCACAAGTTCCTTTAAATACCAAGCATAGAAACCAGGCAAATGAAAAGGCAAAAAAAAAATATTTAATGGGTAAGAAGTTACTGGATCTCTTGAGCCAGGGAAAACAGGGCTTTTTTTAAAATGCTGGGCAGGAGGAGCTTTTTCACTTGCCAGCTCTCCTGCATATAAATCACTGCTGCGTAATTAAACCATAAAACTCATTCATCAAATAAATAAAACATCAGGCAGAGATGTTAACTGTAAACTACAGAAAGTTGGAGTAACAATTTTATTAGCATCTTGTCCCTAATGGAGTCTCCTGCTTGGCTCTGGCTCTCCTGGATGCACAGTTTAACAGAGACCCAGCTTCCCTGGCTGCTTCACTTCATTAATTGATTTCTGCTCCCAAATTCCCAGATAAATCTGTGCCCCATCAAGCAGCACAATGTGGCTGTGCATTCCAAGCTCCTCCTGACCTGTCCAGAATTCCCTGAGCACCCAAAATGCAGCAAACCCCCAGTGCCAGCACACCAAACCCCTCCTGGACCTGCTTCTCCCTCTGGCTGCCTCTGGAAAAATCTGCCAAAGAACAGGAATTCTCCTCAGATCCTGTAGAAACTGAATTTTCCCAAAGTTTTGTAAACTGGCCACATGTGCCAAGCCTGCCATGAGGGAATAGCAACAGTTGTTTCCTTGGAGCAAAGAGCTTCTTGTTATTCTCAATTTGGAAATGGCTGCTTGAAAATCCTTTCATATTCTGGGGTTTTTTTGCCCCATTATCTGTGTTCTGAAGAGCAAATGAACTGCTTGGACTTAAATTTAGAAGCACGTGCCTTCAGCTTCCTGCAGACACCTGGATGGAGTATTTCCAGCCCAGAAAGCCTGATAAAATTATAATCAAAATAAACAGATCTGATAAGACAAATTATTATGCAAGAATTTTTATTAGGCTGTTACCAGTCCTGATTTAGATATATAGTTGTACATCACAAAAAAAAAAAGGTTGAGCTAATATATTTCTCTGCAATTAATTCTCAAATAATAAAAAGATTGCTAATTTAAAGCCAGCTCCTGAGGGCACCTTACAGGAGATAACCCCCACAGATAAACTCAGCTTGGAGGGGAAAGCATCCAAGATTTTCTATTAAAATAGACAAAAATCCCCCCCAAGCCCCAGCCTCCTGCAGGCTGGCATCCTCCTCCCTGCCTGGGGGCAGATGGCTGAGCACCTGAGCCAGGTGGGCACCTGAGCCAGGTGAGGGAGGCACCTGCCACCTCCCCTGGGCACTGCCCTCCTGAACTGGCAACCAGAACCAGCCCACTGCAGGGCACAGAATGAGAAAGAACTAAAGATTCCTCCCAAAATTGAAATAAATTCCAAGTGAAGACTGCAGGAAACGCTAATAAATTGCCAAGTTTAACTGTAAAATGCAGCATAAAAAGCCAAAAAAAATTATGAGACTGTTTTTTCACAGGCATAAAAGCTAACAATAAATCTTTTCTTCCAGCACATCACAAAGAGAAAGGGTGCCAAGGAACACCAATTAATGGTGGAGAGGAAATGAGAACTCAAGGAAATAAAGGCTGGAGTACAAAATATCATCACTGTGCTCTGTAAATCTCTGGTACCTGCAGCTTGATAGTTTGATGTTTTTCCAGTCACCTACACCCCAAAAACATGCAATAGGAAAAAGAAAGTTCCAGAAAAGGGTGATAAGTGGGGGCAAAAGATGAGTGGTGGATTTGAGATCTTTTCCAACCTTAATGACTTTATGGTAAAAAATACTAATATAGGAAATTATCCAGTGACTAGAAAGGGCCACTTTTAACTCACAGATCAATGAAAATACTGCACGACAGAATGGATGAATTAATTAATTAATTTAAAAATAAATTCGTTTTCTACCCAATACCTAACAGTGAAATCCAGAGATACCCAGAATGGGGCAGGCTCCTGGAAAAAATCCAGCAGGAAATCAGGAGAGTGCAAGGACTGCTGGATACTGGGATCTCTTCTGACCACTCACTGGTTTGCTATAAATATTGTTGATGCACTGAGAATGCAGCTGGGGACTTTTCAAAAAGAAATTACTGTCTAAAAAACATGCAAATTTAATTCTCTTTCAAACAACAGTCATTCCTGAACTGTGACCCTAAAATAGACAAGATAAAAGAAACTGGATTTTTCTCTCTTCTGTACTTCATGCTGCCTCCCAGTTTGCTTTTCTGCACGACCACTTCTCCATCTGCTCAGATCTGTCCCAAAAATCTTTGTTTCCAGGGTGTTTTTCACCCCTTCACACTCCTCTGGGTTCTTCCATTTTGTGCTGCTGAGTTTCTGGATTCCTCTTCCCTCTCAGCCATAAAAGCTTCCCATTTCCCCACCTTCTCCAACAACTTATATAACAAAATCCATCCTCCAAAACCTGGCTGTTCTCTAGGATTGCCTGTGCCAAAATGGAGACAAACTGCTCTGGAAGGGCTCCAGCCTCCATGTGCAGAAGTGACAGGAGCCCCACGTCATCCCCTGCATTTCTGAGCTGCACAGGGCCAGGCTGGGGTGACCTGGCCCTGGGGAGGATGGGATGGGGCTGGGGGAGCTCTGAGACCTTCCCAGCCCTAAACTTTCCACAGTTCTCTGATCCCACATCCCAGAGCCTCAGAGAGCAGAACTGGAAGGGATGCAGGAGGGCAAAGCTCATCATGGGAGCACCACAGCTGAATGTTACAGAGTTATTCAATAGATAAATGCATGGATATCACAGATCTATCCTGAAAACAACTATGAGAAGAAAAAACAGAAAATAACCTTAACCAAAATGCATTATTTTCCACCTCAAAAGCAAACCTGTGGGGTTTGGCATGGCTGAAGCTGCCTCGAGGCTCTGCTGTGGTGTGTCCTTGATCCCAGCCACACTGGCAGGGCAGTGACCTGTCCCCATGGACACAGGGGTAGGCAAGAGGCCTGTCCTGCTCTGACCTCTGAAAGATGAGCTCCATCCCCCTGGGAGCATCCAAAACCTAAATCCAGCTCCTGGGAGACACTGAGTGTCCTTTAGGGATTTATTTCAGGACCCACTACTGTAGGTTTTGGCTGGAGCCTCCCCTCCTGCACACAGATCTGATGAGAACTCAACAAAAAAAAACCCAAAACAGATCATCCCACCCTCCCTGAGCAGGGGATTGTCTGGAAATGCAGGTCCAGGCTGTGCTAACACAGTCTGTGCCTCATGGAGCTCTTTAACTCATCACTTACACCTCACCAAGGATATTACCACTGACTCAAATGCAATTCTGCTCATCCTTGGAGCTGACAAATACATCTTTGACGTTTTTATTTTATCTGACAATTTTGATTGTGCAGGTACCACCAGGATAACTGCACTAGTAAGTGCTGCGTTAATCTCTGCTGCTCAGGGAAAAATAGCAAACATAAAATGAAGCTGACACTAATAAAAGTGTTTTATGCCATTTTACAACTGCTGATAAATCTCTGGTTGATGTGGCCTTCAGATTCTCATTCAGGACTCAGCAGAGAACAAGGATGTGCTGGTATGTTAAATTTAACCAATGTTTTCTGGAGAACTTTTGACAGGTATTTAAGAAGTACCCACAACATGAATTAAAGCACATGAAGATGCAACCCCCACTGCCACCCGTGTCACTCAGACAGCACAGCCTCCTCCAGGTGTCACACCTCCCTCCAGGTGTTCTCCAGGAGTTCTGATATCTCACGTTCAGAGAGGAATGAAACCAAACCCTCGTTTGTGAGTGTGCACACACAAACAGCAGGTGAGCACAGACAGGAGGGGTGTCAGCACCAACGCTGCTGCTTCTCTTGCAGTGCCCAAAATGCAGCCCAGCCTGCAGTGCCAGCCCTGGCTACAATGCCCAAAATGCAGCCCAGGCTGCAATGCTGCCAGTTTTGGTTACAATGCTAAAAATGCAGCCCAGGCTGCAGTGCTGGCCAGCCCTGGTTACAATACCCACAAAAATGCAGCCCAGGCTGCAGTGTCAGCCCTGGTTGCAATGCCAAAAATGAAGCCCAAGTTGCAGTGCTGCCAGTTTTGATTACAATGCCAAAAAATGCAGCTCAGGCTGCAGTGCTGCCAGTTTTGATTACAATGCCAAAAATGCAGCTCAGGCTGCAGTGCTGCCAGCCCTGGTTACAATGCCAAAAAATGCAGCCCAGGCTGCAATGCTGCCAGTTTTGGTTAGAATGCCCAAAATGCAGCTCAGGATGCAGTGCCAGCCCTGTCCCAGCTCTGCCCCTCGCCCACCCCTGCCCCAGCCATGCCCTT
>VXBI01012210.1:176074-215467 GCA_013397375.1 Toxostoma redivivum | reverse complement strand
ATCTTGTCGATGATGCAGTCGTTCCTGCCGGCACACAGGTAATTGTGCTGCCCTGGGCACAAACACAGACACACCGTGTCAGCCCTCAGAGCCCCAGCCATCCCCTCATCACAGCAGGGACCACGAAAACCTTCACCTGCTGCACTGCAAAAACACCAGAATCCACCTGGCTCCACACCCCCAAACCCATCTCTCGTGCCTACACCTCCAATCCAACACATTCAGGCAGCAATATTATTTTCTATTTATTAACATCTACCTTTAAAACTATTTCCCCTTGCATTTACCAAAGCTGCCTTCTACAGCAGGTTTCCCATTTCTCTAAATAGTTTGACAAGGGACATAAATAATGTGCACAAACACATTCTGAGCAAACACCTGTAAACATTTCCACAGAGCCCAGACACAGCTCCATCAGCTGTGGAGCCTTCCTGTAACTTACAGCCTGACCTGGACAAACCAAATTCTCTGACATTTTTATTATCTGGATTCGCAGATTCAGAGCAAAACTGGCTCTGAAAACATGAAAGTCGAAGTACATAAATTAAAATAACTGTATTTCTTAGCTGTTTACAGTAGGGCAACAGCAGTATCTATTCTTAATTATATGAGTTATGTGAGTCAATGAATGTCTGCATGTAACTTATTTAGGGAAAGGTATTACCAAAGAATAGATCCATCTTCCAGACAGGGGTCAAGGAGCATGTTTTTCCAGAGAGCAGAAAGCTGCAGCCCGGGCTTTTACACTGTACTGCAAAGTACTGACAGTACAATATTGTGAGAAACAAAGAGATTTTCCAAATACTGAGTTATTAGTAACAGAGTCCAAGAGTTTTCTCACAGGAAAACAGCTTGGAGAAGGAATTTCTTACAAGTCAGCTGTGAAAATTATGGGCATGCAGAGTTCATTCCTATGGCTTTGGCCAAACTTCTGTGAAGTGTCTCAAGCTGATATTCCAATTTTTCTGAGTGACCCCCCTTCCTCTTCCACTTGGGGAAGGGAAGCCTTCCTGACCCCTGTGCCAGCTTTGTGTTTGATTTAATTAATTCAGACAAAGCTCCTTGACTGCTCATTCTGGTTGCCATTAGCATCCTAACACACAGAAACACACATGGAACATGAACTGGTGCCATGTGGAGCACAGGCAGCAGCTCCACATCCCTGCAGGCTGCCTGGTGAGAGCCCAGCTTCACACACCACACAGACACTGCAGGTGAGGATTCTCCTGATTCTCCATTTCATTCCCAACAAAAACCTTCCTGTCCACCAATGCCTGGTGTCTTGTATTTACTGCTCACCTATTCTTGCCTTTTCCAGGACCAAGCTACACTATTCCTTTGTGTTAAATCAAAGCCCTGCTGTCACATGATCATTTTTGGGGGAAAGTGAAGGGAAGTTGGTGCTCCATGCCTGCCTGCTGCCCAGGGATGTGCCAAAGGAACATGCTTTGGTTCTCTGTGCTGTCAAACCCAGACACTCCACAAATACCCTGGGTAAAACAGGAGTGAGCCAATGAGGTGTTTCCAGGGGGATCTGGGGCACACAGGGGCTGCCAATCCCAACTCCATCCCCATCCCATCCTCATCATCCCCGTCCCCATCATTTCCATCCCCATCCCCATCCCCATCCCCATCTCCCCAATCCCATCCCCATCCCCATCCCCATCTCCCCAATCCCATCCCCATCCCATATCCCCAATCCCATCCCCATATCCCCATCCCCATCCCCATCCCATTTCCATCCCCAGTCCCTGCTGGCTCTGGCACACTGTGGCACCAACAGCTCTGTGCCCATTCCAGCACAGCAGCCCAGAAAAAGGTTGGGAATTGCAGACAATTTGGAGGCTGGAATGCAAAGTGCTGATGGAGGAGGAGCAGGGCAGCAGGGAGAGGTGCTGGGAGTGAGCAGGGAGGAGGATCCAGGCTGGAGCATTGGGCAGGGCTGGGGCAGAGCCTGGAGAAACTCAGCCACAAGAGCCCTGGAACAGCAGGGAATGTGTTTCAGGACCAGGAGAAGCTCTCTCTGGCCAGCCTGGGCTCCTGAAGAAAGCCTGGAGAGCTGCACACGAATCAACAGCTGCTGTCCCACCCTCACCCTTCCTCCTCTCCTCTGGTTCCACTCTTTGCTGACAAAATGCATTTTATATCGACTCCCTAGACACTGACACTTCCAGTTTCTGTGACTATTTCTGTCACAGCACACAGACCTGGAGGCAAAGGTGGATAAAAGGGCTTTGGCTAAAGAATGGATAATGAGTGTGCAGAGTCAGCTTGAGCTGAGCACTAACAGGTGCCTGGCAGCCTCTAATGAAAAGGATATTGCAGGAACAAATTCTTTTTACATGTGTTTCTAATAAGAAAAATGCCTATAAAAGACAAAACTAAATTATTTGTTCTTTAAAGTGAAGACTAAGACTAAGAGATCCTGGAAGCTGTCCTGCAAACATCCATGTCATTCATGGCAGGATTTGGGGTGCTCAATCCTACAGCCCAGCTGACAGGGTGTGATCCATCAAAGGCTGCACTTGGTGATCCTGGAAGTCTTTTCCAACCTTAACGATTCTGGGATTAAAAGTGGGATAATTTGTGGCACAATCAAAATGGAAGCAGAGGTGAGCCTTGAGGAACTGACTGCCACAATCCTGCTGACATCTTTAACACCCAGACAGCTGATTTATGGTGTGCCAAAGCCAAAAGGAATCACTGGGGTGATTCCCTCCTGTATCAATATTTCTGGGATTTATTTAAGCTTGAGAACAGGCAAACCCATGGCTGTGGCACACGTGCAGCTGCCTCATAAACTGAATTCTGAGGGATCTCTGGTGACCATGTTTTAATCAAAGGTACAGGTGATTATTTGCTTTGCACTTGAGCTCATTCTGCCTTGCTGCCACAGAGCCACCACCCCTTTGTGAGCAGCAGAAACCACGGCATGAACTTGATTTTCCTGATCCCTGGGAGAGGCTCTGCCTTTCCATGGCCCTGGTGAGGCAGGAATTGGGGCAAAGTGCTGCCTCTGAGGGCTCAGTGGTGGCTTGTGGTGGTCAGAAGCCTTCCCTCTCCTCCAGTGACCCCAGCTTGCAGAAATGCCAGCAGGGAGAGGCTGGCTCAGCCAGGGCTGCACGAGGAAGGCACAAGACAGGAAACCCAGAGGGCCAGAACTGAGAATGATGCTCTGCAGACCTAAGAACCAAGAATGATGTTCTTCAGACCATAATTCCCAGAAACACTGGAATATGATCCAGTTTTCTGCATGTGACACCGAAGCAGAGTCAGATCTTGAAGCACAACCCAGTCCCTTACAATGCCCCAAAATCACACAGTCCTCATTCACATTCGTTTTCCAGAATGATTTTCTCTAATCACAACTAGAGAGAAATCTCAGTGATCCAATCCCACACCCTGGTACCCAGTGTCCCTGCAAAGAACACCCAGGGACATGGATGCAATTCAACCAGCACTGTTTACAGCAAGAACTGTAAAACTACAAAAACCTCACACACAACAGATTTACCGTGTTCCATGGAAGTTTTCTACACAAATCAATTAAACTTACATTGAAAAATCACAGACTTTACAAATCTATTGCACACGGACAAATATTTGTATAAAAATGGGACAGATAAACAAAAACAACAGTGAAAGAAAATGAAAGAGACCAAAGCCAAGACAACAATAAATTCTTTTAGGCCGAGTGAATGGGAGCATTTTATCAATGTGAATGGAATCCATGCCTTGGATAATGCACCATTATCAATGTGATTTACCATGACAAGATCAGTGATCTAATGGCTGGGATGCTCAGTAGGATTCTAGTAAAACCACGGATGCTGGGTTTGGAAATGGAGGATGGATTTGTAAGCAGCTCCTACCTTCCACTGCCCTTTTGAAGAACACTTTGCAGCTGCCACACGTCAGGACCCCGTAGTGGCACCCAGAGGCCTCATCAGAGCACACCAGGCACAGCTTGGGAGGTGGTCCCGTGGTTGCTGAGGTTGTGGATGGAGAAGAGCTTACATCTGACCTCATTCCAGGGCTGAAACAAAGCAGAAAAATACCTTTAACTGGGGCAGGGGCAACACAGGGCTGGTACCTGGCATGTCCCCACCCTGGTGGGACAGTTCTGCACACAGGAACAGTTAAACAAGGATTTCTGTAAAGCCCAAGTCAAGCTGGAGGGATTTTTCAGGCCTGTTTGGCTGCATCAAGATTCCTTCCCTTACATGTTTCTGAAGCCAAGTTTCTTGCACAATTATCCCAGCCTTTAAAATTGACTCTTAAAACACGTTCTTACTCCATATTGTTTCCATTACTGCCACATTCCCTGCAGTCTGCACAAGGGCTCCCTTCCCAGCACCACCACTGCCTGCTCTACTGGGATGGGGTTATGCAAGAAGCAAACTGGGCCATACAGTAACAAATATTCACAGCAACAAGTGATCATTTCACCCCAGCAGCTTGGGAAAGGAGTGAGAAATCTTCCCCATTTCAGGATCTGGATGTAAACACTCAGCCCAGCTACGAGGAAAAAAAAACCAAATCCCTCTTAGAACAACAGAAATCCATCGTAATCACGTGGGAGCTGCTCCTAATCCTTGGGGCTGACCCAGCACTGCTGGGCCAGAGCTTAGGGGATGATCCTATAGAGCTGCAGCCCCAAAAGTGGCACTGCCCCACAGCCCTGGAAAGGCTCAGCTTGCTCAGTTCATCCACCTCCACACGAGGAAGAACTTCCTTCCATGGAGAGTGGCAGAGACTGGCACAGCTGTGCCCTCTGGACACATCCCAAACTCACCTGGACACGTCCCTGTGTCCCCTGCTCCTGTGACCCTTACCCTTCCAGAGGTCCCTTCCTCTGGATCCTGGGATTTCCAACTAAGTTTGAAGCTCCTAAAACACAATTTCTACACTGCCTGCTTCACTTGAAACTGATTTTCACAGAAAATCCTGTTCACCAGGGTCCCAGCCACTCTCCAGATGAAGCTAGAAAAATGACACTTTTATTTAAGGTTTTGGTGCCTCTCCTTGGAATCTCTCCAGACCATCCACGTTCCCTGATGTGGGCTTAACATTTGTATGTGGGATGGCTTTTGCATGGAAAATTCCTTTTCCTCTCCTCAAGGAAGTCTGACCAGATTTGGTCACACATTTAAAAAATCCCACAGCTCCAACACGCTCACGCAAACCTTAAAATTCCATCCCAGATGAAGACATTCCAACACCTGGGAGCTCTGCTTTTGCAGGTCCATCTGTGCCCTGTCCCATCCCCAGAGATCCATCCATCCCCATCTCCAGCCATCCACGGATCCAAAGGATTTGCCATTGTTTTTGTTCTTTCCTACATGGATTGAGGCAACCAGAAGACAAGGAGCAGGATCCTCCCACTCAAACCAGAGGGATCAAAGTCAAACCACAATAAATGTGTCAATGAAGTTCTCACTTTGACAAAAATGGAACCAGAAGGCAGAGAGAAGTGAAAATTACTTGCATTAGGGGGAAAAAATGAGACCTGTAGGATGTGTAGACCCCCTAACAGCAGAGAGAGAAGCTGAGCTGTGTCCCAGAGCAGAGAGGGCTGAGCAGAAGGGAAAACACCAGACAGGAACGTGCTGGCAGAGCAGTGGGAAGAGGAGAGCAAAGAACAAGGGTGGTGCAAAGCCATCAGCAGGGAAGGCTGGCAGCAGGAATGGAGGAGAATGAGTCAAGCTTGAGGGAAAAAGGGAAGAAAATGGCCCCTCTTTTCCCAAAGGGAAAATGCTTCTGTGCACAGCTTGGAGAAGAACTGAAATCTGTCACATTGCTGCTCTGTGCTCAGCAGGTATCTGTGGAATGCTCCACACGTCCCTGCCTGGCTCTGCCAGCCCCCAGTTCTGTCAGCTGGAGCAGGGCTCACTGATGGGCTGCATCCCATCATCCCATCCCAGCATCCCATCCCAGTGCATCCCATCACCCCATCCCAGTGCATCCCATCATCCCATCCCAGTGCATCCCATCATCCCATTCAGTCCATCTCATCCCACTGATCCCATCTCACCCCATTGATCCCTGCTGTCCCCACTGATCCCTGCTCTCCCCATCCCAGTGCCTCCCTGCCCACCAGCCATGGCCCAGCTCTCCTGGGCTCTCCAATGAGTTTGTGTTCTTTTAAAGAGCAATGAGCTTTAATAAACCCCCCTGGCTGCCCAGCCCAGCCCAGCCCAGCCCATGGCAGGCTGTAATTCAAGCCAGTCCCATCTATGTGATGTCTGTAGGAGCACACATCTTTAATTACAGCTCATCCTGCTCTGCTCTCTCCTTCCTCAAGAGCACAGACCTCGAGGAACAGCTCTGCAGGGCTGGAGGGACATCCCAGAGCCCTGTCCCCTCTCAGAACAGCAAGGATGGAGGATGTGACATCCCAGAGCCCTGTCCCCTTCTTCAGGGACATCCCCCAGCTCTGTCCCCTCTCAGAACAGCTCTGCAGGGCTGTGGGGACATCCCCCAGCCCTGTCCCCTCTGCAGGGACATCCCTCAGCCCTGTTCCCTCTCAGGACAGCTCTGCAGGGCTGCAGGGACACCCTCCAGCCCTGTCCCCTCTGCAGGGACATCTCCCAGCCCTGTCCCCTCTGCAGGGACATCCCCCAGCCCTGTCCCCTCTGCAGGGACATCTCCCAGCCCTGTCCCTTCTGCAGGGACATCCCCCAGCCCTGTCCCCTCTGCAGGGACACCCCCCAGCCCTCGGGGGGCTGCAGGGACATCCCAGAGCCCCCCCGGGGCAGGGACTGAGGGTTCCATCCACCTCTGCTCCTGCTGCTCCATGGGCATTTCAGAGGAGCTCAGGGACATTTCCAGAGAGCAGAGGAGAACCCCAGGCTCGAGAGCTGCCCCTGGTTCTTTGCTGTCTAACCATCAGAATTCTGACCTCAAAGCTTTGCTTCCTTTCATGTGATACACATATTAATTTCTTCTTCTTTTTTTTTTTTTTATTCTCTCCCCAGCTTACTGATACATTTGGAAATAGAAATCTGTTTCTCTACTTTTAGACTATCATATGCAAAAAAAAACCCAATAAAAACCCCAATTCTTATCTCAAAACCAAGCAATGCCCCTTCTACAAGCAGCTATCACTGGCTACTCTAAAATGTCTTATTTTCTCTAAAGGTTTAGGCCCAGTAGCTCCTTTTCTAAGACTAAATATCTCAGATTAAACACTGAAGTACAGGCTGGGAGCTGTGAGTTTAAATAAGGAATATATAACTTGAGAACTTTGCTTCATTGGAATTATTAAAACCAGAAAAAGATGGAAACATCTTTCTATGTATAGTTTTGAAGACAGCTAATTTAGATATAAAAATAAAACTCTTGATACCTCTCAAATTTCTGACAAAAGCATTTTTAAAGAAACATTCATCAGCTGTCAGGGAAACCATGACAGTGCCAAACATATTCCACTGAAATTTTCAGTCACCTTTAATTTTTAAACAGGGCTCCTTTTCTGTACCAGCACCGCAGAAAATGTAATATGAGAAAGAAAACAGATGATATGACTTAGAAAACTAAAAATAAATGATTACATTGATTAATAAAGCAGTAGCCAGCAATCTAATCCGGGCTGCAGGCATATCTTGCAGCCTGGCTGTATCAGATAAGGGCAATATTTACTAACGGTGTGGAGAGCTGCCAGGCTGTGAAACAGCAGCAGGAGGGATTGCAGGGCTCCTGCAGGGCCACAGCTCCCCAGGCTGACATTTCACATCATCCTCACCCTTACAGCTACAGCAAAAGGCAAATCACCACTTCCTAAGGAAGAGGTGAGGCAGGGAAATTACACCCTGAGATAATAGAATACCAGAATACCTTTCAGTATTTACAAAAATTGCTTTCAACTCAACAAAACCCCAATAAACGATCAGGCTTATCTAGATAAAAGAAAAAATCAAGCAGCATAGATGAGAGAGGAAAAAAACCTCCCAATTTTCAGGGTTCCAAATGTGTAAAAACTTTGATTAAATTTCGTTTTGGGAGGGAAGATATTGGTATGGGGTACTAAACTTAGTACATTCCCATGTGTTTTTCAGAAACTATTCACATATAAACTGATTTTATTCATTGGTATAGATGTGTTTATCATTTCCTGTCATGGGAGCATATAGGGGCAAAATGAAAAACCTAAATGAAGGGGGTGAAATGGGAAATCATAATAAAGGGGATGAAATGGGAAATATTAATGAAGGGGTGAGATGGGAAATATTAATGAAGGGGGTGAAATGGGAAATATTAATGAAAGGGGTGAAATGGGAAATATTAATGAAGGGGGTGAAATGGGGAATCTTGAAGAAGGGGGGAAATTGGGAATCTTGAATAAAGGGGTGAAATGGGAAATCTTAAAGAAGGGGGGAAATTGGAAATATTAATGAAGGGGTGAGATGGGGAATCTTAATGAAGGGGTGAGATGGAAAGGTTTAATGAAGGTGCTGCCCTGGTAACGAGCTCTGCAGAAATCCAAGTGTTTGATCACAGCCATTGCAGAGTTAATGATTGACCAGAGACTTCAACCCCAGCTCAAGGGTCACTGCAGCACGGCTGGGAGGGAGGGCTGGGGGATGATCACTGGGACACAGGGACAGAGGGACACGGATGGGACACAGGGACACGGATGGGACACATGGACAGGGACACATGGATTGGGACACATGGACACACACACACACACAGGAACACGGGGACACACAGACACATGGACACACGGACACAGGGACACACACAGTGACACACGGACAGGGACACACAGACACAGGGACACACGGACAGGGACACACAGACACAGGGACACACGGACAGGGACACACAGACACAGGGACACACGGACAGGGACACACAGACACAGGGACACACGGACAGGGACACACAGACACAGGGACACACGGACAGGGACACAGGGACACATGGACACAGACAGGGACACACACACAGTGACATATGGACACAGGGACACATGGACACACAGACAGAGACACACGGACACATGACAGGGACACACAGACACAGGGACACACGGACAGGGACACACAGACAGGGACACACAGACACAGGGACACACGGACAGGGACACACAGACAGGGACACACAGACACAGGGACACACGGACAGGGACACACAGACAGGGACACACAGACACAGGGACACACGGACAGGGACACACAGACAGGGACACACAGACACAGGGACACACGGACAGGGACACACAGACAGGGACACACAGACACAGGGACACACGGACAGGGACACACAGACAGGGACACACGGACAGGGAGCACCGGGCTGGCCCCAGCACCAGCCATGGACAGGGAGCAGTGCAGGGGAGGAGGCCCCGCTGCAGAGGGAGCCTGCAGGGCAGCTGGGCACTGCTCAGGGAAGTTTGCTTCTCTCTTTTTTCCTCTTTACTGAAAACAGAAAACCTCCCCAACACAGAGCAGGCACAGCCACGTGCTGAACCTACCAACACTGAAATGGGATTTAAAAACACACCACCCTCCTGGTATTTTGCATTATTAAATGAAAATCACGAAAGTATTGAACTTCCAAGAGTGGGTTTAGGTGAGATATTGGGAGGAAATTCTCCCCTGGGAGGGTGGGCAGGGCTGGCACAGGGTGCCCCTGGATCCCTGGAATGTTCAGTTCCAGGTTGGACATTGGGGTTTGGGCTCCTGGGACAGTGGGAGGTGTCCCTGGGTGGGTTTTGAGGTCTCTTCCATCCCAAACCATGGCATGGCTCTCTGATCCTATGAAAAACAACTCCAGTGAGACAATGACAATGGGAACCCTTCCAGGAGCCAAAATCACTGAACAGTCCCAGCCTGCCCCTCTTCTCACCAGTGCATGGAGGGGATGCTCAGCCTGGACCCCTTCATCCAAGCAGAGTCACTCCTGCCACACCCAGACACCAGAACCCACCCAAACCCTGCCTCCCAACCGAGCCCACTGCTGGGAACAGATTCCTAAAAACCAGTTATTTACTGCTGGAAGTGGAATCACCAAAGTCAGAGCAAAGAAACCAATTTCAATGTCATTACCATCTGGCCTCCTCCTTATCTTCCAGCAATGAGAACAATGTAAACACCAGGCTGTGGACACTGCCTGATTACGTTTTTTGAATTGTTTATTTATTTCTTCATTAACAAGAGAAACTATTAATTATTTTTATATCCTCTTAGGCGGGGAAGTAGCTTTCAGTTCAAGCAGGAAAACATTTTAATCCAAGGCTGTTGACACTAGACTTGTCATGACTACTAAAATAGAACTGTGTTTGCCAATTGGAAATAATTCCAGAAAGGCATTTTGCTGAGAACCTGAACCATTGGTTTCTTCTGTCTCTTGAAATGTTTTCACTTCATTTTGAAGAGACTGAAAATTGGTAAGAACCCAGGTTTTCATCCCAGGCTGCCTGAATTGTGCAGACACAGAGCCAGCCCTGGCTGGGTGTCACAGAGGGGACACAGAGGCACAAACCACAGGTGACAGACCCCAAGCCAAGGTGCCCTGGGGTGCTGACTGCTCACAAAGCCACACATCCTCCCTCCATGCAACTTCCTCACACACCCACCTACTCTTCAGCTCTCTTCCCTATTTTCTGTTTAAAATGTCACCTGGATGGTTTTGGTGGGAGTGCTGGTGTTGATGACAAGCATGTCCTCAATGATAAACAAATGAAAAATCGACTTTGGAGTATTTAACCAAAGCCTGTAAATAAGAGCCTGCAGCATTTCTGGTTTCCAGCTGCTCTGAGAACCAGGACGATGAACACGGTTTCCTTTATCACACACCCAGATAAACACTGTATTAAAAAGCCCTGATAAGCCAGGAAATCAGATTCTGAGCTAACGGTCTGGTTTGGTGCAGCGAGGCTGTGACACGGCCAAGATAATGCCACCAGCAGGGATGTGTCAAATTCCCTTCACTCTGGAGCCAGACACTGCTGGTGTGCACAGAGGGGCAGAACTGTCCCTCTGCCACCCTGCACCAGTCAATGATGCTGAAATTTAAAATATGAGACATGCCTCCAGCAAGGTCCCACCTGCAGAACAAACCCTTACATCCCCTCACACCCCAGAGCTGCCTGCAGGATTTTGGGTGTGCAGAGCCCAGCAAACACTGCTGGCAGCAGCAGAGCACGGAACAGAACAGGAATGTGCAGATTCCCAACAGAACACACAGAGCTCCCCATGGCCAGCAGGGATCCCAGCCCTCTGAGCCAGAACCACGGCCATTCCCAAACCCTGGGAGCATCCCATCACCCTGAGAATTCCCAAACCCTGGGAGCATCCCATCACCCTGAGAATTCCCAAATCCTGGGATCATCCCATCATCCTGAGAATTCCCAAATCCTGGGAGCATCCCATCATCCTGAGAATTCCCAAATCCTGGGAGCATCCCATCATCCTGAGAATTCCTAAACCCTGGGAGCATCCCATCATCCTGAGAATTCCTAAATCCTGGGAGCATCCCATCATCNCTGAGAAGTCCTAAATCCTGGGAGCCTCCCATCATCCTGAGCATTCCTAAACCCTGGAGAGCATCCCATCACCCTGAGAATTCCCAAACCCTGGGAGCATCCCATCACTCTGAGAATTCCCAAACCCTGAGGAGCATTCCACCACCCTCAGCTGAGATATTCCCAAATCCAGAGGAGCATCCCATCACCCTGAGCTGATCCATTCCCAAATCCTGGAGAGCATCCCACCCAGGACACCCTGAGCTATTCCCAAACCTTGAGGAACATCCCACCACCCTGAACTCTCTGAGCTATTCCCAAACCTTGAGGAGCATCCTGCCAAAGGGACCCTGAGCTCTCTCTGAGCTATTCCCAAACCTTGAGGAGCATCCCCACCCAAGAGATCCTGAGCTGAGATATTCCCAAACCCTGAGGAGCATCCCACCACCCTGAGCCATTCCCAAACCCTGAGGAGCATCCCACCACCCTGAGCTCTCTGGGCCATTCCTAAACCCTGAGGAACATCCCACCCAAGGAACCCTGATCTCCTGGAAGCCCCCAGCAGCTGCTGGCAGTGCCAGAGCCACCAGCCCTGCTGTGAAATGGCTCCTGCTCCCATTCTGGCAGCACCAGGAGCGGCCGCGCTCCCGCTGGAGCCTCTCCAGGACGGGAAGGTTTCAAGGGCACAGGCAAAGCTTTCTTGGAATGGAGAAATGGTAATTGATGTTGCAGCTGCAACCCCAGCCAGAGCTCTTGGGACTTCAAATGTACTACAGACCTAAAGCATTTATGGCCAGAATATGATAATTAAATTATATGTTCTAAACTTTTATATTTATTACAGCGCTCCAGTAAAGCAGCCAAAAAGTCTTACCTTCAAGGGTAAAATTTATTTCTTATGAATCAATTTAGGCATACTTTTCCAAAGCTTTGTGCTGCTTTTTAAATTTCATTGTGCACTCTTCCTTCCCTAAATAAAGAGGCAGCAACAAAAGAGACCCAGACAGAAGTGAGCAGCTCTGTACTTAAATGCAAACTTTACATAAAAATATGGAATCGAGTTATCCTGGGCATTTTTTATGCTTTGCTGGATGACAAAATAGCCATTTGCTCTGTGTGTACAGCCTGAGGATCACCCCAAACCTGCCTGTCACACACTCAGCCCTGAGGACACATCCTGGGGACAGGGACACGCTCAGAGCTCAGGCAGGGGCCAGGACCAGGACAGCTGCAGGGATAGTGCACTGCACAGAAAAGTGCAAAGGTCTGAGTAGAATTAGATTTTTTTAAAAATTATTTTCAGTGCATCCCAAGAAATGTCTCAACCTGGAGAAAAGGAGGCTGGGGGGACCTGTGGGTCTGCCTCTCCTGATGGGAGGGGGAGCCAGGGGGGATTTGGGATCTGGGAACAGGGACAGGAGGAGAGGGAACGGCCCCAGGCTGGGCCAGGGGAGCTCAGGGTGGGCAGCAGCAGGAATTTGTGCATGGAAAGGGTGGGCAGGGATTGGAACTGCCCAGGGAGGTTTGGATCCCATCCCTGGAGTGCCCAGGGAATTCCTGGAGGTGACACTCAGCTCTGGGTGGGGACAGGGTGGGGATCAAGCACAGCCTGGACTCAATAACATTTAAAGCCTTTTCCAGTTCTGTGCATTCTGGGGTTCTGTTTTAGACCTCAGCAGCCTCAGAGCTGCTTTACATGTCCTGGAAGCAGGTTTTTAATTTTCTGAACCTTGCAAACTAACCAAGAGCCAATACTGCCCAAAAATGTATTGTCTTCACACTGACCCTTTGACACACCAATTCCAGGGCCAGCACTTGGAATTCAGCAGCAGCAGAACTGCACTGAGACACTCTGCAGGGATCACAAGAGATCCATGAGCTCAGAGCAGCCCCAGCATCTTGGCTCTTCCTCCCCAGTCAGCATAGCTCAGCCCTGAGCCCTTATTCCAGCACACATTAATGCTGTACCACAGGAACTGAATTTAAAATATTAAACAGGACTTGTTCCATGAATGACCTCAGTGTGGGCCGTGTCCAGAGCTTGTGTCAATCACAGACTGAGTGCAGGCTGCCAAAGTGATGCTGCTAGGGAAGGAGACACATCTGGAAAGCTGATTCTAACATACATGGAAAAATATTAATGACACAGAAAGAAAGGCAGGAAAGGATTCAGCTAAACTGCAGCAGAATCATAGAATCCTGGAATTGTCTGGATTGGAAAGGGTCCTAAAGCCCCCCTGTCATGGGCAGGGACACCTCCCACTGTCCCAGGCTGCTCCAAGCTCCATCCAGCCTGGCCTTGGACATTGCCAGGGATCCAGGGGCAGCCACAGCTGCTGGGTACCTGTGCCAGCCCTGCCCACCCTCAATATCCATCTGGGATACCCATGGGAAACCATTCCCCCTTGTCCTGTCACTCCTTGCCCAAAATCCCTCTCCAGCTCTCCTGAAGCTCCTTTAGGCACTGGAAGGGGTTTCAAGGTTCCTTGGAGCCTTGCCTCTTCTCTTCTCTTCTCTTCTCTTCTCTTCTCTTCTCTTCTCTTCTCTTCTCTTCTCTTCTCTTCTCTTCTCTTCTCTTCTCTTCTCTTCTCTTCTCTTCCTCAAAGTTGCAGCACAGCCCTTCCACAGTCAAATAATCATCAAGACATAAATAAATTTAGACTTGCAATTAGAAAGTTAATTTCTTCTATTCTGAAAAAAGCCACAATAAAATCAAGACTCTGCTGCTGCCAGTGGAACACCTAACAGTGGTCTGGACCTGTAGTTGTATCAATGTGGGCACAGCTTTATTCAAAATTCATACTTTTAGCTGCACTGCAGAGCTAATTCCTGCTTTACAACAACAACAAAAATCAGAAGAAATACAAAGAATGAAACTAAAAGTAATGTAACTCAAACACAAATAACAGAGTAAGAATAACAACTCTGAGCAGGAAGAAGAGGAGAAGGCAAAGATGAAGAGAGGGCAAGAGAAGCAGAAAGGAATTTATTTAGTTTATTCCTCATTCCTTGCCCAGCCCCTCCAGGAAGCTCTGTCCAGAGGGGCAGTGACAGTGCAGGAGCTGGGGCTGCTGAATTCCAAACCCCATTTCCCTGTTTGCCCATTTCCCTGCAGGATCCTCCCCCTGCAGGGGCTGACTCAATGGAGGCACACACTCACACGTGCAGGAATCCAGGATGGAATATTAACCAGTGCTGCACCCTGGGCTCTGCTCAGAGCCAATCTATGGAGAACAGGGACAGGGACCCGTGCCAGCTCCAGCTTTTGGCCCGGGTCCATCTGGTGCAGGGCCAGGATGACTTGGTTCATGTTGAGTCATCGCTTGCTTCAATTGACATTATTTTACATTTGACTGGTTATTGTTCTTTAAACTTTGAACAGGAGTCCAGAAGCTCAAAAAACACCAGTGGACCAAAAAGAAAGCGGCCAAAACAGAGATTAAACAAGAAAAATACTCTCCTTAAATGACATCTGCTTTTAGTAGAAACTGCCAAAAAATCAAAAACATGTCTGTTATATTCCCAATTCCTGTAGGAAGGAAAGCAAACTTTCCCCCCCAAAATAAATCAACCAGTGAATGAGAACTGTATTTTACTCCTGAAATTTCAGATGGTCAGTGGGCACACTGGTCATTTGCTTCAGCCAATGCTCAACCTAAAACTGAAAATGAAAATATTTAAGTCGCAGGAGTCACTGGTTCAGTACTGAAGACACCCTTCTGTTTGCAGAAGAGATTCCCACAGAGTGCACTGGTTTGTTTCCACGTGGATGGTGTGACACGAAATGAACTTGTCACACAGATAATTTGCATTTACCAACAGGAAGCTGCACTGAAGGTTCATTCCTGCTGGTTCCAAACTGTTTACTAAACTCCCTGTGTTCCCACTCCAATTTCAGGTATTTATTCAGTAGGTTTTGATCCCCTGAGAGGGAAATTCATTGTTATATCCACTTATTTTCTGAAGAAAAGAGCCGAGGAGGAGCCTGAGCTGCCTTTAATGAGAAGTGCAGAGGGAAGGGAGGCTGGGCTTTGCTACAATAAACCCTCCAGGAGGGAATCAGCTTTTGTGACAGCTTCCAAGAGCACGAAAAACAAACAAAACACCAATAAAAACATCATATCCCGGGCAGTGTGCTGCAGACAAAAACGCTTTGATGATGATTTTGGGATGTTAGTCACAGGGATGACGATGGTGAGCTGCTGTCAGTGCCATGGGCAGCTCCTGTGGGTCACCTTCACCCAGTCATCAATGTGCAATAACGTCACTTTAAAGGGTAGGGATTCTTTTTTACCACCTTACAGGGGGAACAGGAGAGACAAGGAGCAAATTCAAAATTCCTGGGGATTTAAAAGCAGAGTTGCCGAGGCCTCCCCCAAACCCTACACAAAGCTTTTCTTTCCTGTTCTACATTCTTTTTATCTTTCACATCCACATCTGTCTGTCTGCATAACAGAGCTTAAAACCGAGCAAATCTGTTTAAAAAAGCATCTCCCAAACCCTTAGGACCACTTTGAGCTCAGAACACAATTTCACTTTTCTTTACCTGGCCTCTGACACAGTGGGTACAGAGAACAAATACAAAACCACTCTTCCCCACGTGAACAGAAAGAAAAGCACGTCCTAACTTTGTTTATTGACACAAAATCAGCCACAGAAACTTGTGTAATATTCTCAGAAGGCCAAGCAAGGAGCAGCACCCAGACCTGCATGACGTGTACACTTTATGTCATTTCCAAGGCACTTTTAAGTCAACTTTATTGAATTATCCAGCAGAGTGCTGTAATGACTTTTGTCAACACTGTTAAGCAATTACAGCCACAATTTCTGCTATAACATGCACGCACAGTAGGTTATTACCTGCTTTTATTTCCACTTGGCAACCATGTCACACACTCAGACCATGCAGATGTTTCACCACATCCCTCCTGTTGTTGCCTTCTCACCCTGGGGCTTTGGGCTCCTCTGTGCTGTGTTTTTTTTTATCCCTCCACACTTTCAGCTCCTTTCTCTCCCTCTCCTGGGCTCTGCTGGGGTTTTATTCCCTGGCTGTGTGCTGTCCCTCCCTGCCAGCTGAAGGAAGCTCTGCTCCATCCCTTCCTCGCTGGAGCTCGCACGGTTTCCTGCCCACATTGTTCCTCCCTGCCTCTTTGTGTATTTTCTCTTCCTGAGCAGCGCTGGGAACCCCTCCCAATTAAAACTCCATCTGTAAACTTCATTAATGGGCTGTTTACCTCTCTCACACAACCAGCAGGACAGGGACAGACAGACAGACCGACAGACCATCCCTCTGCTCCCATGTCTTTGCTGCAATTCCAACATTCTTTCTGCAAAGTATTAAAAACCTCCCTGCTGGGAAACTCTTTTTCTTTTTCCTGAATTAGAACACGTTGCAACAGCCCACATCAAACATTTTAACTGTGGTCATTACTCAAGATTTACTCAATGGAGTAGCTATTGCATTCACAGCTGCAACAGGTTTCAAACCTAAAGACTGTTCCAGTAAGAGAGCTGCAGTATTGCTTGTGGAAAAATTACTGCTGGAATATGGGAAAGGCAGAATTCACTGCTCACTCTACCCAGCACCTGAAGAAAACCCGAGTTTAATTCAGTTTTCAGATTATGTATTAGTCCCTAAGTCCTTATCTCCTTACATAAACCTAATTACACAGGAGGTGAGAGGGCAGGTATGGCATCAGCTTCCCAAACTATTGATCAAATCAGACAATATAAAAATAGCAAAAAATGCTTTTTGAGCTGAAGTAGGAAGGGTTTCAAAGCTGTGGGCATGAGAAAAGAGCATATCAGAGACAAAATCTCACAAAGCTAGATGTGGGATAGAGTAGGAAAAAATGAAAGTTCATCAGCCAATTCCTTCAACCCATGAGATGATCAGTCAATCCAACAATCCCACCTTTAAAAATATTCACATAAAGCAAAGGAGAAAAAATGATCCATTTCAATCAGGTATTACTGAGAAAACCTCACTGGGGTACAACTTCATTTACCTCGGTCTCAGCTTTATAATCAGCTTTTTCAGCAGCAGAGGAACAAACCAAAGCAGCCCTGGAAGTCAGAATCACACACCAAAGATGTTTTACCTCCAAGTAACACTCAGAAAGCCTTGTGTTTGCAAATAAAAAGCACATGGAGGTGCTTTCATCTAAAGCACAACATCCTGGGCTCAACAAGCATTTCTGGATTGCTCTAACAGCACAATAACTTCAGCTGCAGCTTTGAGGGACCCCGACCCAATGGCTCAGCAAACCCCAGGGCTCCCTCAGATAAAAGCTCTTCTACCCTTGGAAAGCTTCTTTCAGATCCTGCTTTACATTTAGTTCTTGGTGCATTTTATCTTTCACATCCAGATCTTAAACAGAGCTTAAAACTGAGCAAATTGTTTAAAAATTATCTCCCAAACTCTCAGGACCACTTTTAGTTCAGAACACAATTTCACTCTTCTTTAACTGGCCTCTGACACAGTGGATACAGAGAACAAATACAAAACCACTCTTCCCCTCTGAAGTGGGGCTTTAGAGAAATTAATCCCAAAACAAAGCACCTCTAGGAAACAGCAAAATGCTGAATCTTTGCTTGTTTTTAACAGAGCTTCAGAGCAGCACTGAGGCTGCAGACACATCAGCACCACAGGGCTCCAAAAGCAGAGGTGGGACCAGCACAGAGCTCCCACCCGGGCTCTGAACAGCCCCAGGAGGTGCAGCTGCCCCAGGAGTATTTTAAAGTGCAATAAATACATAATAAATACATGTATGACCAAAGCCTGGCTGGATTTGCAGGCTGAGATCCTGCAGTGTCTGAGCTGCTCTGATGTCACTCACATGTTCTGTCACAGAAACATTAAACAAAGGTCACGCTTACAAATGTTTGCAACAGGAACAAAGCCGGCTCTGACTGCGCTTAACTCTTTGTGTGCTGATAAATAAAGCCTCGTGTGGGCAGGGCTTCACCTGGCACAGGTGTGTGGCTGCCAGTGCTGGCCCCTGCTGGGACAGGTCTCTTGGTTTTCTGGAGCCATCCAGAAAAAAACAGGATCCCCCCCCCCACTTTTCTGGAGCCATCCCACTGATTTTCCAGGAAAACAGGATCTCCCCAATTTTCTAGAACCATCCCACTGCTCTCCCAGGAAAACAGGAGCTCTCTGCTTTTCTAGAACCATCCCACTGCTCTCCCAAGCAGAACAGGATCCCCATAATTTTCTAGAACCATCCCACTGCTTTCCCAAGAGAAAAGGATCCCCCACTTTTCTAGAACCATCCCACTGCTCTCCCAGGAAAACAGGATCCCCCACTTTTCTGGAGCCATCCCACTGCTTTTCCAGGAGAAAAGGATCCCCCACTTTTCCAGAGCCATCCCACTGCTCTCCCAGCAGAACAGGAGCTCCAGTTTTCATGGATTCATCCATGGGGCTTTTCCTTTCCACCCTGCCCAGGGAAGCCTCCACTGCTCAGCCTGCTCATGGCACAGTAATAAAGGATCTGGCTGAGAGACAAACCAGGTTAAAAGTTAAAACAATATCTGGATCATGCAGGATGGATACAGTCATAACATTTCAGTGTCTCAACAGCCAGTGTGTAAAGTGTAATTGAGACTATCAACAAATAAACCACCACCACAGAAAATGAGAAATAAAAGAGCTAACACAGCCTAAGAATAAAATATTTTTTAAAAATCTAGGGTCAATTTTACCCCCCAGATTCATTTCATCTCACTTCAGGAGCCAAAAGAGGAACTAATTTTAGAAGTCTGGCTGTAATGAACACTCACCTGGCAATACAGAGAAACACTGAACATCAAAGAACAATCCAAGCCTGTTTCTCCTCCTCACTGCCTCGTGGAGAAAACTGAACTATGGATAATTATGCTCTTAAATTTAAGTCCTCTGCACATCTGAATTTAGATGAGATTAACCAACGCCTGAATATAAATTATCATCAAACTGACAGGAAGAAATGTCTCAAGTTTTGCATTTCCTTATTCCTGATGCTGAACACACCATCATTACCCACAGCTTTTCCCACCTGTAAAACAGATTTTCCTCTCACCTTTATTCTGTACATGGAACCAAAACCCAGGAAGCACCATGAGAGAAATACAGGAAATAATAACATGACAAGGGCAGACCCACCAGCTTCCATTCCTGCTGTAATTCACAGTATTTTGGAAGCTGTGGTGCTTCAAAAAAAAAAAACAAACCAAAAAACAACAAAAAAAAAAAAAAAGAAAAAAAAGCTTGGAAAAACTTAACCCCATTTTCCCCTGCACCAATCCATAAGGAAATACCAGATCCAGGAAAAAGCTGCAGTTCCTCACCTCAGCTGGAGCTGGAGATGAGCACCTTGGCCTTTCCAAGGAGACAATGACAAGTGTTTCCCTGGATTGCTTATTCTTGCAACTTTAATCATAAATCCTGCAGCATCTGGCACCTCTCCTTCAGCTTCACTTAAAGGCTGACAATTAAGGGAATCTGTCTTTTCTCAGAAAATCTGTTCTGGGCTGAGAAATGCATGTGCAGAAGAGCTAAAGAACAAAGCAGCACTTCTGGTTTCAACCAGGGAGAGAAAATGGGCTTAAACTGCTGCACAAAGAAAAGAAAAAATTATTGAAAAAGAAAACATTATTGAAAAAGAAAGAATTATTCTCCCAGCTCCTGGATTCTCCAGCCTGGGATAATGAACAGACAGGGCTGGAAGGAACTGCCCAGGGGGGTTTGGATCCCCATCCCTGGAGGGGACACTCAGAGCTCTGGGCTGGGCACAGTTTGGACTCCATGGTCTTGGGGGTCTTTTCCCACCTCAGTGACCCTGGGACTTTGTGTTCTGCACGACCTTTCCTCAAAAATTTCCTCCCAAATTGCCCCAGACCCAACACCTGAGGAGCTCTTTCCCTAATTTTAATATTTAGGCCAGGAAAGCAATTTAATTGCAGGGAAAAATTCCTTTTTTTTTTGTATTTGAAAGGAAATTACACAATTAGGCTGAACCTCAAACCATGACCTGGTAGCGTTTTTCACCTTTTTAAGAAAAATTTGAAATATTTCATGGACTTTGATGCAGCAAGGAACAAATTCCACAGCTCAGGGCTCAGAGCAGGTGACAAATCCCAGCTCCATGATGCAGGAGGTTAAGGATAATTCCAGATATTCAGGGTGTTGTGGGAATGTGACACATTCAGATCCTGAAGCCCTGCAGGGACTGCACATGGCAGCCTGGCAGAGGAATCATCACAGCCTTGAGAGCAGCCAAAAATGTCCCAAAACATGGAATAAACCCATGGCTCTGCTCCCTGCTCAGCACCAGCCACCCCAGAGTGCTGCAAAGTCAGAAATAACCAAACTCACTCCTCCCAGACTCACTCCTTCAGCTCCACATTTTTTAATAACATCACCAAGTTAAAAAAAAACAAAACAGCTTTATAAATATCACAGGGACTGTCATTTACAGAAAGCAAGGCCTGGAGAAGATCAGAGAAACCACCAAGTAATCTCAGTGTGATCATGGAGACGGGAAATGGACCTGACAGGCTCTAAAGTGCTCAAATGGAAAATTAATAATGAAGAAAACCATTCAAAATACTCAAAACCAGTTTCCACTAAGTATTATTGATTTCAAAACCAGCCTTTAAATTCAGCCCTAAATTACAATATGAAAAGAAAGTTTTCACACACTTTTTAAAGGCAAGCTCCCCCACGCCCTTGGGGTGTAAAATAAGAATTTTACTTGACATTTATTGGAGGCAGCTGGAAAAGAAGGTGGCTCCTATCATCAGCCTGAAAGCCTCTGCTGTTTGCATTTCCCAAAATCTCTCTTTGGGCTTTCTGCAGCCTCTCAGGAGCTCAGCAGACACATCTTTATATTCCAACCCAGACCAGAGGCAGCTCTGCCACCCCAAGGAGGCAAAACCAGCCCAGAAATGCCAGAAATGCTTTACAGGGACAGAGACAACAGCAGAGGAGAGAGAAAACTAGGCTGGAAATATTCTGTAGAATAACCCTAAAAACACCTGAGCTGCTGCTTCAATCCCATTGCCAAGGCACCTCTGGTTTCTTTTTGACCTCAAAGCAGAGCCAGGAACAGAGATGATTCCAAGGCTGCTGTGTAGGAAATGATGGCTGTGAAGTTCTGCAAAAGCAGATTTACTCCAACATCCAATGGTAATTCCAATGAACATCACAATGATAATATGGAACACTGGTGAAAGGATGCCACCAAAATCACAGAATTATTTCAACCCAAGGTCATCCAGTCCAAGCTGTGCCTGATCCCCAGCCCAGGAATTCCTGGGGCACTCCAGGGATGGGGATGCAAACCTGCCCATACATCACCCCAGGCTGCAGAACCCATGAGCTGCAGGGAATAATGCACACATTGTGTTGGTGCCCTTGAAAAAATCCTCCTCTGCTGCAAGAAGGGAGCCACAACCACGATCCTCCATTCATGTGCTGAGGGTTTACCAGCACAGGGATTTTGTTTTGGAGTTTCTGAGCACATTTGGAGGGGAGGAGAAAAGGGAAGCAAATTTCCTGGCACATCTTTAGTATAATAACCAGCAAAAAGATCAATTACAGGCATGCATTCAGTCTAATTATTCTCCAGCTTACAGCACAGACATTTTTAACTCCACATTACAGAAATGGGATCACTCAAACATTGGAAGAAAAGGAGTCACAGTGGTGCAGGACACCAGGGTGCTTCAGGTCCTGTTCTGAGTTGCTTTCCCCACCCTGGAGCTCAAAACTTGCAGAAAACTCTGGTGAAAGGGGATTTTCCCCAGGGACACAGGGCACTGTCCCTGTGTGCCCCAAATTCTCCCTGGGGACAGGCACAGCTGCCACAGACAATGCAGCCAGGGACAGAAATTCAGTGTTAAACTCCCCCACAAAGAAATGGGGAAAAAAAAAGATGAATTTTGAGCCTGGTCACTTCCCAGCCCAGCATCCCCATGACTGTTTGAGGGCTTCTAAAGCTTCTTCCCAAATTGCCTGAGCCCCAATACCTGAGGAGCTCTCTCCCTAATTTCAATATTTAGGCCAGGAAAGCGATTTAATTGGAGAAGAAAAAAAAATAAATTATTTTTTGTATTTGAAGGGAAAGGAAATGACCAAGCAAACAGGCATTCTTGTGGGGCTGAGAGCAAGTCCTGAGCTGCCTGCTGCCAGGGCCAGCTGGCCAGCAGCCCATGTACAGTACATGTTTACTTGTTGTCTAAGCACTGATAACTCCACAGTGCATCCATGAATCAAAAAAACCCCCGACTTTTCTGGGCAGAAAGGAAGGAAGAACAAGGCAGGCAATAATAGAAATATTCACTGCTGATGGTTATTACACTCAATTCTGAATGTGTGCAGTGAGTGAAGAATCCAAATTAAAACTCTTATGGATCAAACCATCAGGAGCATTTAGGTACAAGCAGGAATTCTATCAGCACAGAGAAATAATGCTGCTGTGCACATGTCCCCGTGTAAAAATCCAGCTTTCAGCTTTCTGTGCTCCTCAGCAAGCACAATTCCACACTTAGAGCAATGCAAACCTGAAGCAGACACACAGCACAGATGTTTGCCTCCTTCCAGGAGCTCTCAGCTATGGAAGACTAAGTTTGATCTTGTGATTCAAATGAAAAAAACAATCCTGCTGATGGGGGCTGGCAAATATCCCAAAAGCCAAGTCCTGTAGTGCACACAGAACGTTGTCACAGACATTTGGGTCACAGTGCTGGTGCCCTAGTCCCACCTCACCAGGACTGTGCCAGCCTGGAGCCTTGGCATGGTTTGGAGGTGACCATCCCAAACAGGGAGCAGTGCCTTTCCAAGCAGCTTCTCCTCCCTTGCAGTGACATAAAGTATGAAGTTTTGGGCTGAGCCCCTTGCTGACCCACCCTGCCTTTGGGGACAGGCACAGATCTGTGCCCTGGGGAGGAAAGGGCTCTGTGCCCACCCACCTCTCACATCCACACACTCTCATCTTGTCCCACAGCCTGGCACTGCCCAGCAGCCTCCAAACCTGGCACTCAAATTTGCATGTCTGCCCTGAGACAAAACCAGCAAGCTGCCTCTCTAAAAATATTAAACATCAAATATAGGATTTCTATAGGTGCCTTCTAACCTAAGTACAAGTTTCATAACAGAAAATGTAAAATGTACTTGCATGCAGTAAATAATATAATCACAGCTGGTGCTTTAACAGAAAAAGGCATCACAAGGATGAAGAAGCAGTTTCCACTGGCCAAAAGGCTTCACCAAGTGGATTCCAACATGCAAACCCAGACACTGCTTATTTATCAAAGGCAATTGCACAATCCAGACTGACTGGCCTGAAAACTGAAATTTGGACTGGCAAAAGGTTACTCACAAGGAAATAAAAGGCACTTTCCTTTTTACATGGGCCTGGGGAAAAGCTTTAAGCTGACAGAGGGAAGGGTGAGATGGGATTTGGGGTGATTGGGCACAGGGTGCCCAGAGCAGCTGTGGCTGCCCCTGGATCCCTGGCAGTGCCCAAGGCCAGGCTGGACATTGGGGACAGTGGGAGGTGTCCCTGCCATGGCAGGGGTGGCACTGGATGGGCTTTAAGGTTCTTTCCAACCCAAGCCATTCTATGATCCTGCCTTCACCATGCCTAAAAAAAAACCAAAGTAGAGACTTCACCAACTCATGGATCCAAAATAAAAGGTGAATGTGTCAGTGCTGGAGTGCTACAACATTATAATCAATTATCTGACTCCAATTTTTGAGATGAAGGACGGTAACAGACACAGCCCCTCCCCAGACAGCAGCAGCTGGGTGAGGGTGATGCTGTGAAGGGATTAATAAAGGCAGGTGACAACTCCAACCTGCTTTGAACAGGTCCAAAGAAACCCAAGTGCTCAGGCTGTGAGAAGGTCTCAGGCAGCCCAGGGCACTGAGGACATGGCACAGCTTTTCCTTGAGGAACTGCTCCAGTGTGCAGTGGCACAGCACTGCCCCAGGACTGACTTAAACCAAAAAACCTCTGCTTGTGAAGGGATCTGACAGCCCTGCCTGAGCTCAGAAATAAGAGCAAAGCTGTGCCCTGGAGCAGAGCAGCAGCCACGGAGGATGGAGCCACCAGCTGCTCCCTGCACAAAAAGGTCCTCAAAACCCAACTGCAGAAGGCAGCAATTGGAATTTTAACACAATATTTCCCAGAGTAGTGTCCCAGTGCCTGTTTATACTGCTGTTAATTCTCACATGTTGTGTGAGGCTGAGCCCAGGCATTAATGCTCTGCAGTATCTGCACCATGACTTTCTACTGGAAAGAATTAGAAACCCCCTCAGGGCACAAATAGGCAAAGGATTCCCAACACCATTCCCCGCTCTGGCATGGAGAACAGCTTTATTCACTAAAACTACAATTCTGGGAAAACTCAGAGATTCTTCATCAGCACCCTGGGGATGTGCAGCAGTAACACAATGTACTGTACACACTCAGAGAGGCTGAGGAGGGGTCCCCAGCTCTGCCCCAGCACAGAGCCAGCCCCCTCCCAGCACCCCAATTCTCACCTTGGGAGCCCCCTGGATTTAATGCACCTTCAGAATGAGGAGTCTGAAGCACACTGTTAACACAGCAGCAGCAAACATCATCACCTTCCCCAGGAAAGAATGATTAACCAGAGGAGAGCACCAAGTTCTACCCTTGGCACTTAGAAAATAAAGCAAAATAAACTACTGGAATGGCTAGAACATGGTCAAGTTCTCATTTTTCTTGAACAATTTAAGTTCTTTCTTGCTGTGTTTGTAGAAAATACTTAGAAAGATTATATTTCAGTTTGTACTAATTCTATTAAACTGATATTTATTCTATTTACTACAATCTCCCTGCAGTTAAACTAGAGAAAAAAAATTGATTTCAAACTGGGGTCTGGCTGCTTTTGGTGGCACATCTGTGGGAGCAGCACAGGAGGGAGAAGAACATTCTCAGAGCTGGTACAGCAATCCAAAGTGTGTGGGGACAGCAGGGACACTGCTGATGGCAATATGTGTGACAGAGTAACCCAGCTTCGTAACAGAAGATTTGAATTTCCTAGATGTCTCTGGAATGATGACTACAGCATGGAAGAAGTGAGAGATGGCTTTCAAGCCCTTAGGAATTTCCCCAGGCAGCATCTGGAAGAGCCTGTTTCCTCTAATCACCTGGATTTATTTGAAATTTTAAATACAAAATGAAGTCTGGAATTTAACCCATGGGGTGGGGGAATACACACACATGTGAATATCCCAGTATCAAAAACCAGGAACGGGAGAAGTGTTGTGCAGGAAGACATCAACACAACCACCCCGGACTGGACAGCTCCATTCTGGGTCTTTATTGAGGGACAATTGTTGAGCACTGGAGCCAAAGCCACCCCCAGCAGTGCCCTGGTAGCCAGGAAGGAGCTCCTGGAGCCAACTGAGGAGTGGGCAGCAGGGCAGGGGCAGTGCTGGGCTCAGTGAGCACAGCCACAGCTCCTTCTCCATCCATCCATTATCCATCATCCATCCATCATCCATCATCCATCCATCCATCCATCCATCCATCATCCATCATCCATCCATGCATCCGCCCCTCCACCCCTCATCNCCATCCATCCATCATCCATCATCCATCCATGGATCCATCCATCCATCCATCATCCATCCATCCTCCATCTATCATCCATCATCCATCCTCCATCCATCCATCCATCCATCATCCATCCATCATCCATCCATCATCCATCCATCATCCATCATCCATCCATCCATCCATCCATCATCCATCCATCATCCATCATCCATCATCCATCCATCCATCATCCATCCATCCATCCATCATCCATCCATCATCCATCCATCATCCATCCATCCATCATCCATCCATCATCCATCCATCATCCATCATCCATCCATCCATCATTGCTGGTGACAGCACCCTGAGCTCAAGGTGTCCCAAGAGGAGCAGTGACAATCCAGAGCCCTCCCTGAGTCCCAGCTCCAGCCTGTACAAGCACTAGAACATTCTGGAGGCTCCCAGCCTCACATTTTCCAGCTGGAGCTCCTCTCCCCTCTGCTCTGTGCTCACAGAGCTCTCCAGGCTGGCACTCAGCACCCAAAATAACTCAAAAACCCCAAACACCTCTGTGCATGCTCCCTCCAGCTGCAGGGAACCCAACCCTGCCCAAACCCTGCCCTGCCCAGCTCTCCATCCACAGATCTGCTCTTCCCTTTCCATGACAGCCTGGAGCAGCTATTGGGGTCTTTCCTTTGAAATGGCCTCTGGCAAGAAGGTGTCAAAGCCCTCAAGGAAGGAGAAGAAGCAATTCCAACCCATCCAGGTCAGCTGGACTTCAGCTCAGCCACAAGCTCAGAGAAGGCCAGGACAGGGATGAGGGGATGTTCTCCCTCCAGGAGCAGGGGCAGCTCTTGCACAAGAGGCTCCAATGCTCAGTGACCTTACAGGCTTCCAGCAGGGCTGCCAGCCCACACTGCTGCAGCTCCTGCAGAGCCCTCCATGGTTCTGCTTCACTGCACACATCTCTGAGGGCTGGCAGCTCCTCCAGGCTGCTGGGCAAAGCCCCCTGGGCCAGGGACCACTGATCCCATGGAGCCCTCCCTGCCCAGACCATGTGCCAGCAGCCCCACGGGGCTCCAGCCATCCCTTCCCAGCACCTCCCACCCTGCCAGGCAAAACCTGGATGGATGTTTCTGATAAAATCTGGAATTGCAAGTTTTGCTGTTTCCATGAAGTTCAGGGCTTCCCTCGTCACCTGTGTTTCATTCTGAAATTAGGACAGCTTGAAGATGTCCACGCCTTGTAACACCACATGCAGGAAGCCAGTGCTGCTAGCACTTCTGAATACTTGGAAAGATTCAGAGAGCTGAATGCTGCATTTCCTTTAAAGCTCTTCCTCGGTTCCGAGGCTGGGGTCAGCCAGGAATAGAAACCCAGTCACTTCCTCCTCCCCACTGCTGTGCCAGCCTTTGATCTGCAACACCCAGCGAGCTCAGGCACCAAAATAAGTGGACTTAGAAACCTCCAGATTGTTACTTAATAAAATATCAGATGTCCCAACCTTTAACATGTTACAAGAACCTTTAAAGATTTATCTTTAAAGTGATAAAATAAGTCCAAGCTCATTTGTCAAACCAGTTGCTCTGGTTGGAAAGTAGCTGTCAAGTGTCTCGATGAGTCAGGATGTTGTCGTGCAGGCATCCTAATATTAACTGCTCCCTTCAATAAGAGCTGAAAAAGGAATGCTCTGCTGCTCATAATACAGAATTCCAAGCACTCAGCTTCTTACAACACTCAAATTTTAGACGAGGGAGTTTCAGCACTAATTTTTTTTATCAAATCATGCACAGAACTTGCAAATCACCTGGCACTGCATGAGAACAGACTTGTCTTCTCCAGCTACGGAAACCAAGTCAGCCCAGAACTCGTTAGATGGGTTTTGTTAAAAAAGAAGGTGTCAGAGAAGCTTCCTTTCCAGTTCAGAAAATGGCAGATGTGTGGGGCTGAGCAGAAACACGTGTCCAGGAAGGGCAGAATTCACAGAGTGACACGAAAATGAAAGCGAGGGAACTCAGAGCAGAGCAGGACCCCACAGCACAGAACTGCTCACAGTCAGGTGGCCAAGGCACCTCTCAAAAGCCTGAGCTGGGCTGGGCTGGCACAAAGTAGGTCAGAGAAAAAGCCTTTGCTGAAATATGGATTAAAGCAGCAGCACAATTCCAGCTGGGAGAGCCAATCTGGGATCCAGGATCACAGCCACACTTGGTGCTGCTGCAAAGAACAGCATCACTTTAACCTGCACTTTTCTCTCAGGCTTAGCAGGATCATTTGGTCAAAGCAAATAACCCCAAAAGAATTACAAGTCTTCCTCTTCCACCAAAAGATTACATCATTTATTAATCAAGAGGCAAGGATGTAAATCATGCTCTACAAACTAATTTTAATTCATGTCTGGAAATCCCACCAAAAACAACCTGGACGTGGCACTCAGTGCTCTGGGCTGGGGACAAGGCAGGGACTGGGCACAGCTTGGACTCAATGGGCCAGGAGGGCTTTTCCAACTAAAATGATTTTTTAATAAAAAATAAAAGCCAGGGAAGGGAGCCCCAAAGGCCACAGCAGTGCCATGGCTGAGGTCACTGCCAGTCCTTACCAACATCCCCCAGATGCTGTAATTTCAATAAACATGTAGTAAACATGTGTTATCAAAATGAAGGCTTGAAGTAAAATTAAATTCCATACATCTTCAGCATCCAAAAACTACTCTGCATACAGAGTTTAAGATTTCTAATTTTTAAAGCTGTTTTGAAAGTCGGTTTTCAGACACTGTTTGTCTCATATTGGTTTGTGTTCTAATCTTGTCCAGGTTTTATGAGTACCAAGATGCAGAGTCCTTTATTAAAAAAAAAGTCTAATTATACCTACATCACCCTCATATGGGGACAGCACAATTGGTTTGGGAGCAATTCATACAGAGCACAGGATTAACAGAAATTCAACAGGCAAAATAAACCATCAAAGTCCCCAGGAGCAAAAGTAACCCACAGAAAAAGACACAAGAGAGAAAACAACAGCCGGGGAGTAGGAAACTGAAATCAAGATGCAAACTGAAATCCACATCAAGTCTGCCAGCTCTTTTCTTTATTCAGTTTTGGTTTTTGTTTTTGAAGTTAACAAGCCTGGGCTGCATTCTTGCACAACAAATCCACACATGTGCACGCAGAACGTGCACGTTTTCAGCATGGATTTATTCAGAACCTCTGCTGATGGCTTTAGGAAGTTATTGCTTCAGAGAGGGAACAGAAGCTCTCAGGGAAAAAAATAAAAAAAAAGAAAAAAAAGAGGAAAAATAATAGATGGGTACACAGCAATGGACAGCGTGCCTGTGGATAGAGGTGTTGGTTTGAAATACCTCATCCTGAATTTACAGCATCTGGACAACTGGAAAGGCACGGAAAGCATAAATAAAATGTGAGTTTCACACAGTGCAGCAGGGCCAGGTGCACACACAGCAGGGACAAGCAGCCACACGAGACCATGGCAGCCCTGCCCTGCCCTGCTCACACAGCTGGGTCAGGGCTGCAGGAGCCCCGTCCAAGAGCAACACCTCGTTTTCTAAAAATTTCACAGAATTTCTAACCCCAGCTATGCTGTTTTCACACCCCTCTCCCCAGGGAGAGTGGCCAAGGCACGGATCACTTGTGAGCACAGTCACCCCCATCCAGCCCCTCTGCCCAAGAGAAGGGCCAGCAGGAACAGGGATTCCAAATTCCAACATTCAGGGACAGAACAGACCCCAGAACCCCCAGATCACCCCTGCCTGCAAAGGCTCTAATGAGAACAGACTGGAGAAGAGAAGAAAAAACTGAAGAAAAGACCCAGAAGTGCTCCACAAGGGATCTTCTGGGTGTGGACAGCGACAGGACCTTTCCCAGGTTGCTTGGAAAAAAGAAAACCAGTGCAGGGAGCTGTGAAATCACTTCCATTATTTACTTCTTGAATAAACGACAGACTTCACTGATACTTCATGACTTGCTCCTCCTTGACTCTACAGCACATCTGAGTTTCCCAGACACTATTCCGAGGCAAACAAACGTTTGTGCCCTCTTTTATTTATAAAAAGTCCTGTCCTGAGCAATAATTTCTAACTTTAAACTCAGCTACACAAATAAAAGCAACGAGAAACAAGAAGGATCTGAATGAGTAAATGGCGCCCTGCTGCTCACCAGCTTCACATTAAATCTTGTGTGACCGTGGTGCAGAAATTTGATGATCTCCAGCTGTTTTCTGACACACAGTAACTGTACAAACATATTACAAATAGTATGAAGAATGTATTACTGTAAAATCCAATATGAAACTAGTTTTCTTTACTAAATTACAGTAGCAGTGAACTGAATTCAAGAAAGACATGATCATTATTTTAAAACTCCTTCCCCAACGGTGCCTTTGCCTTTGCAATCTCACAAAACACGAGATGTTTGATCAAAAAGGGGAAGTTGTGTATGACATTACATCCCCACAGCAAAGAATCAGTCTGTGGGATATTAATTTCCAAAACACATCAGGATTGTCATTTTCTAGGAAGATTTAGCACAGGTGGAGCTGGAATCTGGAGGTTTGCTGGTGGCACTGGCTGATTAAAAGGCAGTGGGCTGGTACAGAAATATTCTCCACACACCATGTCAAGATGACTTCTGAGGAGCACAATTTCCTCCAGAAAGCCACACAGTTGTGGTGATTATTGATTTAAGGCAGCAGGATCATAGAACTCTACACGACATCCTGGGGAGGTAACAGCGTGTCCTGGAGTGTCACAATCCTGAAATCCTGACCTCATCTCCATCCCTGCGTTCCAGAGCCCAGCTCCAGGGGCTGGAGCTGCTCCTCCTGCTCCTGCCACACACCCCTGGGACGCAGAGGTGACACAGCTGGTGACACAGGGAGGAAAATCCTGTGCCAGGGTGTGTGACAGCTCTGTTCCCAACAACACAGCACAGGGAGGCAGTGCTCCATCCAGGGATGGAATCCCAGCAGAGCTTTGGGAGCTGAGCCAGGCACAGGGACAACACCTTCACTGGAGTGACAGGGAGGTAAGGGGGGAACCCCAAGAGAGACAGAGAAACTGTGCTGAACTGTCCCCCACAGCCAAGCCCCACTTGTGGGGACACAGGCATACCCTACAGGGGACCCTGGGGAACATGGGGACACAGCTACACCCCAGAAGGGACCCTGGGGAACATGGGGACACAGCTACACCCCACAGGGGACCCTGGTGAACATGGGGACAAGCCACCCCTGCTGCTTGTCCTGCTCACAGCTGAGCCTTCAGCTGCCCCTGAATCCATGGGACCAAGGGCTCCAAGGCATGGACGGAGCTCACCCTGTGCAGGTGACTCTGCTGACATCCCTTTGTCCCATCCCTCTGTCCCATCCCTCTGTTGATCACCCCTCTGCCACAGCCACAATTGGTCACACCCTCACAGAAACCCTCGATTCTGTGTTTTGTTTTTTTCCCACAGATAGTCCAAAAGAGCTGCTCTGGAGTCAGAGCCAAGACAATGAGATGAAATTATTCTTTTTTTTTTGCGTGTGTCATCTGTTCCAGCTGTACTGGTTCACTCCTGTCCCAGGGGGACCAGGCCATGCACTGACAGCATCTGACCAGTATTTCCAGACCCAGACTGGGAGCAGCATTAACTCCTGCTCTGCAGGGCCCTGGCTATTTAAGCAAAAGCTGTGTAATAAAAGGGCATCAATGGATCTCACACTGCAGTGGCTGCTACAAATGGTTATCAATGGATCTCTTACTACAGTGAATCAGCCAGAAAATCCCTGGGATGAGAACAATCATCTGGACATGCAACAGTGCCACACATTAATTCTTCAGTAAATAAGATTAAAATCTGTGTGTGCTTGAGACTCTGGGAGACAAATGCTGGGAAATCAGAGAGAGTTTAACCCAGGCTGCCAGGGGCTGGTGCACAGCACTGAGCACAGCCAGGTGCTTTCCCAAAAACCACCCTGCTGCACACACACACTTGTTCTGTGCTTCTGAGCTCCAAGCTGATCACAAAGGCATTTCCAAATTCATTTCTCTACACCAGAGGTGATACTCAGTTATTTTAACAGCACAAAGCCAAGGTAATTTTAACTTCAAGCTTCTCCTATTGCCCCAAACTCGGGCTGAGAACAGGATTTTATTGGGATGTTGGTTTCCCCAAGACTGATGCCATGGGAACCATTCACAGAATGCATATGTGACACTACAGCAGCACCTTGGGCAGGCTTCAACTACCCCAAAAAAAATGAATGCTGGCCCAAGGAGGACTTGGGAACCTTTTGAAGTGCAGAAATAATTCCAGTTTGCAGTTACTCATACACACAGGATATGCACCACTTGTTCATTTCCAGAATGAGCAGCAATAATCAAAGGCAGAAGGGAAATTTGCTTCCCTCAAGAAAAATTGCTCTCACTGTAAAAGTGATCTTTAGCCTGGTAAATATACAATGTAGGAGTGATACAACGTTGGATAATATCTGTATTTCACATTTCTGAGAAGATTCATGAGTAGGACTCATGCAACCACAGCTTTGCCTACATAGGCAGTGGGAGAGTACGAGGGGTTTAACCATGGAGATAAATTTTTAAAAAATGGTACTGAAAACAAAAATAGCATTGTTTTATAACCATGGGGATAAATTTTTGAAAAAATGGTATTGAAAAATAAAAATAGTGTTGTTTTATAAGCCAGAATGAAGTTTAAAATAAAGGTCATTGTAGGGAGAAATAAATTTGCAGAAGTTAACCATTTGTACTGGACTCACAACAACCCCCTTGGCTATGAGCTGGATGGGAGGATCAGCCCAAACCGGGAAAAGTGGATTACACCTTCCATGACCTCTCCTTGATGTAGTCACCTTCCCACAGCACCTCAGAGCACATTCTGCAGCACACTCCTGATCCCTGCCTTCCTGCCAGAACAACGGGATTATTTTGCCATGTCCTCCCAGAGTCAGACCCCCAAGTACAGAATCACACGGAGCTGACAAATCACAACACAGACTCCTGGAACCCCGAGCACTCCAGGCTCCAGGGCTGGCTTTTCTATCAAAACACAAGCGTGGAAAGGGCCCCAGTTGTGGATGTCCCATCCCTGCTGCTCTGCTGAGTCAGGCAGCCCCGGGAGCTGCAGCCAGCCCTGCCAAGCCACCGGAAACAAAGCAGCAGGACAAACGGACAGCTGACCTCTCCCACTGCTGGCAAACAATCCCTTCCTTCCCACACAGCACCTGAGCACAACAAGAATCCCAGTTTTACACAGTCAAGGGCAGAAGGGGAACTTTTGGAGGCAAGGCTTGCACACCAGTGAAACTTCTCCTCCTTCCAGGCTCTCCTCCTCTTCAATGGCTTCTCTCAGCTCTTGCCCTTTCTTAAACTTCCTTAATGATCCTTATCCCTCACAAGCTTAAGTACTAGGAACTGTAATAAGAGAAGCCCTAACAGTGCCAGTGGGGCCCAGTTTCTGTGAATCCTGGCTGAGGAGCAAACCCTGCACTGCTGGGCTGGTTCTCAGCATCCTTCACTCCCCCCACAACAAGCCACATCTCCAGGAAGTCAGAGCAATAGGAGTTGAGCGAAGGATTTAATCTATATACCATGCAAGAGCCCCAGGAGTGTGTGTTGCTAAAATAATTTCCTTGAAATGGAACAGTTTTCCCTGGGTTAGTGTAATAAATCACAGAACATCCCATCGGAGATGGAGGCCAGCAAACCTCCAGCTCCTCAGTGAAGCACAATCTGCTCCTCCTGCAGCTGCTGCCAGTAAGGACAATCTAAGGGAAACTGTCTGCCAGCCTAATTTACCCTCCCTTTTCTTCTGCCCACCTTCACTCCCTGCCCTGGCTCAGAGGGGAGGTCCCAGAGTGATCCCAGCCACATCCAGAGCCTCCCCCTGCTCACATCTGGGTTTGAGGAGCTGCAGCTCAGCACCAATGGCTCTTCCACCAACACCTCATTGATTATTGCCAATTCATCCCCATCAATCCCATTCCCGAGGTTTGCATTCTGCTTGTTAGCATCCTGCAGTTCACTGCAAGTGATTGCTTTCCTTGGGCCTGATTATCACTGCTCTCATTAAAGCCAGCATGCTGGGCTACCTGGAGGAGCAAAACCACTCAGAAATGGCATGACATCAACTCCAGCCTGAGAGGATAAAAGGGACATTCCAGCTTTCCCATTGAACAGGCAGATTAAACACACCTGAACACCAGGGCTGAACTGCAGCTTTTCCACCTCTGAGATCAGCCTACAATTAGTATGTTATTAGTAGACAAATAATTCTACAAACACCCAAAAGTATTTCCTCCTGGAACCTGAAGCTTCTCAAAATCCCAGCCTCCACCTCTCACATTTAGTACCTTAAAAAAACCAGACCACGGGAACCTGGCAAGAGAGTCCTTCCTTTGTTTCTAAAACAAATGCCAATTTTGTTAAGTCTTCTGCAAGAAAAACAAACAAATCCACAATACATCACCTTAAACTAACCCAGTTTAGACCAAATATTTCTGGCAAGGTTCAAGAAGAAAGAAAATTCTTGCTTCAAGCCCAGGGCTCATTAATACCTCAAACACTGTAAAAGGAAGATGAAATTGCCTGAAAGTTATAGAATAAAAATAATAAAGCAAACCCAAACAATGCTGTTTTTAGAACTGAACTTTGTAGCTGAAGTGTACAAAAATCCTGGGGAAGTAAGAACAGCTTCCCCAAAGCTGTGAATAATGCATTCTTCTGCAAAGTGCACCAAGGAGCCACCTCGAAATTCTTCACACATTCCATAAAGGAAAAAAAAATCCTTTATCTTACAGCAAAAAGGAAGCAATGAAATATAAGATGACCTTGCAGGAAGCAAGAACGTCAGTGCTGGAGCCCTGGCGTGGATAACCCCGGGCACTGGAGGAGGCAGCTGGGCTGGGATGCTCCAGGAGCTGCCCTGGGCACTGCCAGCCCTGCCCCAAAACTGCTCCAGAACCTCTCTCTGTGCCAGGATCCCACTCAGGACACAACATCTGGGCACACATCTGTGTCACCACGCACAGCTCTGCACAGCACATCCCCAGAAGGATCCTCTGAAGTGACATTTCCATTATCTGGGGGCAATCTGCTCGTTTAAACTGGCCCTGAAATCCTCCTCCCGAATGCTGAAACACTTACTGCTCAGACAAACAGTTTATGATTATCATTAGAGATACAGAGAGAGCAGAGGAAATAAACTCCCCAAAAAATCCCCACGAAACAAATTGAACACAACACAGAACTGGACTAATTATGCAAAAGGTTAGCACACAGCTTGCCTGCTCTGTTGAAATAAATGGTAAGACAAGCTCAATATCCAGATATCAAGGTGGAATCTAGCCACAGATTTTGATTTTCTTTTCTGGATCTCTTACATTACAAATTGCTTTAAGCACTTCAAATAAAAATAAAATATTTACAACAGAAATCAAAATCTATGAAAGAAACTGAGAATGAAAGCAAGCTGAAAGTTGTCTTCCCGAAACAAAGAAGAAATCTTCACACACTTCATTCCAGCCATGGGAAAATGGAGCAAACATCGTGCAGGGAGAGCCCTGGGAACACCCTGGGGATCCAATTGTCAGCACAGCAATAAAACCCAGAATGTTCAACCAGATCTTTCATTAGAAGCCTTCAAATAAACACCATTTCAAATAAAAGCCATTTTCCAAGAGACTCCCCAAAATCTCCTTCCTCCGTGGAGCCACACGCTGTTTGTGCGAGGAGTTGGTAAACACAGAGCAGCAGAGACACAACTGGGGGCTCCCTGGAACCAGAAGTGTTCTGGTGGCCCAGAGCTGGCCTGGCCACGCTGCTCCCCCAGGATCCCTCCCCTGCAGCTGCTGCACCTCTGCATTCCTCTAGGAAACACAACCACAGGTAGGAACCAGCTCCCACACCCCCCTCCTGCTGCTCTTCTCAGAGTTACATTCCAGGTACGCTGAAGTCGCACTGCAAATATTCTTATCTCTCTCAGGCAGTTTTTGAACAGGCTGGGGAGTGTTTCCCACTCGGAATCTTCTTGTCCATGTAAGGTAAATGCAATACTGAGCACAGCGAAAACTCGAGTTCAGCTTAAATGCAATTCTAGAAATTTACCCAGCAACCAAGTTATTTTGGTGCATAACATTTAAGTAATGCTAGGAAGGAAAAAAAAGCCCACAGTGATTGATCCTCTAACCCCTGGGAACGAAGGAGCTTTTGTATACACTTAAATACTTCCTTCCATACTGCCTGTGTATGGATCCTGCTACCACATACTCGATTTTCCCTCTAGGCTGCATCTTGGAAGTTTTATTTTTATTTATTTACTTTTTAGAGCATGCCAGCTCCCCTCCACTTTTCTTCTCTTTAATACCAATAACTGAGTAGTTGCTTAAAGTGCTGTTGTACTGTGGGATAAACATCCCCCAGTGATGTTCGATCAGCCACACATTCCGAATGGAAAAGGAAAAAAAAAAAAGGGGAAAAAAAGCAACAAACCAGCATGCATGGAGTTGTGCTAAACACACTTGTGGCGTTTTAATAAAGAGCAACAAAAACTAATTACCTTGAATAGCCATTAGAGAAAGCAGGTCTGCCAGAGAGGTTGAGCGTTCCCAGCGGAGCCAGTGCCTCGTCCCCCGATCCCTGGCACCTATTCCAATTTTCTGACCCGGCAGGAAGAGATGGAATGATATTAAAAATTGGTTTCTGATCCTGCTGCTGTGTGAGCGAGGCAGTATTTAAATCATAGTGGTACATCTGTCCCCCAGAGGTGCTGACTCCGTGGATGGAGATGGCCGAGACCTTCGTACCCAGCAGGTTCGACCCAGGGAAGCCGGCCTGGCAGTAAAGCGGGCTCGTGCTCTCCTGCTTGATACTGCCTGGAGTATGCAGTTCAATGTAGTCTTCCTTTTCTGTTTTCACTTGAGGCATTGGCATTTTGGAACTGGGTAAAAGGTCACCACGGTCATTAATTTTAGGTTTAGTGTCAGATAAAAGGGGAGGCTTGCAGTCTTCGCCGAGACTTCCTTCCAGGAGAAAGGCGTCGTCGGCGGAGATGGGGGACAGCAAGCCGCCGTCATCGAGCAACGGGTCCAGCCGCCACGGGCTCCCGTTGGGCTCCTTGCCCGGCGACACCGGCGGCAGCTCCAGGTCCTGGAGGATATCCAGGGTGCTTTGGTCTTCAGGGAACAGCTTCAAGTTGCCACCGTTGGAGCCCACCTGGCTTTGGACGGCAGCTGCCGGCTCGGCGGGGCCGCCGCGCCCGGCCATGCCGGAGAAATCGGGCGCCTCCGAGGACGCGGCCGCCTTGGCGTCCTCGGCCAGGCTCGAGGACTTGTTCAAGCTGGCAATGCTCTCCTCCAGGAGCCTGAAGTCCGTCTCTCCAGAAGGGATGCCGATTTGGCCCTGATGCGAAAATCCGAGGTCGTTTCCCATCACTTTCGCATCTGTTTCACCCATGTACAGTCCCATCGAGAGCGACACTGCCTTGGAAAGGTCTGGCTGAGGCACATTGTTTCCTAATCCTTTTGGAAAGTCAGCCAAAGCAGGTTGCTGGCTGGATTGTGACTGAGAAGATGCAGGGAGAGGAGATGTAGACACAGGGGCTTGCACGGTGGCTCCACCCCTGAAGGGTGGATGGAAGTCCATCACGATCCCTCCTTTGGTACTGGTGAGTGCATTTTTCCTGGTTTCGTCTTGATCCAATGGGTTAAGCAATTCTTTGGAATCCATTACTTTACCATTAACTATAAAAAGACAAGAAGCAGTCAAAGTCAGCAGAGCAAGGACACGTTAATAACAGCTTTAAAATCAAAAGTCTGAATCCTTCGCCTGGCAAACCTGGCTGAGCCGCTCTGGGAGCGAAGGCACGGCACGCTCCGGGCTGACACGTGCCACGTCTCCCAGACACACTGCGCTTGTTTTCAGGAGTTCTAGGTTTTGTTTTCTGTCTAGTGAGGAGGAACTACGTATGTTAAAGCTTTGCTAAGGCTGGAGGAAGGGGTAAGTCTGCCTGCACACCACTCGGGATGAAGCCGCAGCACGTGACATCTCTGCATGCACCCCCCAGCTCTGTCACCCATCCCCACACTAAGAACTGTTCAAGGGTTGTGAGTTCTGCCAGGTAAACTGAGGTGTTTAACACACCTCGAGCAGGGGAAAAGGGCATTTGCCACCTTTCCCAGGCAGCTGTCCCCTTGCAGAGCAGCTCCGTGGTTTGGCATTCCCCGCCACAAACACCGCGGGCTCGGTGCTAAAACACAACCCACCCATCTCGCAGCCAGCCCCGCACAATTCTTTAAACACATCTCAAATTTATAAATAAAACCTAGCTAAAAATAAAGCAGGATTTTTTATTAGCTTCCAGCACTCTACCCGTTCACGGCTCCTCTCCAGACACTGAAAACAAACCTCGTAAGTTTCAGATGTTTGTATTTGTTACATTTTTTTTCCCCCCCAGCGGAGAGCATAAATATTTAGAGAAACACTGTAAATTCTTCGGCAAACTTCCGACAGAGTGTCCGGCCTTCCCCGGGCCGCAGTGCCCTGCTCATGGGGCACAGGGACACGGCCCCGCCGCTATTTCTGTGTGCAAAGTTAAGGCTGCCACCGACCCAAAGGCCCCACGTGGAAAAACCTTAAGGTGGATCGGGACAGCTCGTCCCGGAGCAGAACCGGGAGCTTTCCGTCCCCTCGGTACGGCCCGGGGGGTCCCGTCCGTGCGGGCCCGGCAGAACCGAACCCGCAGGCAGCCCGGGACGGGAGCGGGGCAGCCCCGAAGCGCGGCGCTGCTTAAGGTGGACAGCCGGCAGCACGGGGAAAAAAACACAGAAATGACAAAAAAATACCTCCAGCGCTGCCTTCTGCCTTCTGAACGCGAAGGGGTGATCGGTAAATTTCGGAGAGGCGAACGCCAATTTCATCTGACAATTTCCCCAACGCCCAAAAAAAAAACCAAGGCAGCGAATCATGCAGCGTAGGAAACGTGTCAAAAATCAGCTGCGAGTCTGCCCAAGGGCGGAAAACGCTGCAAATACTTAAAACCGCCGGATTGCAATAAAATCGCCTTCGCAAAGTACAGTTTTCAGAGAAATGTGTCGGGACCTGTTGAGCCGTCTCCTGGCACACCCACTAGTGCAGAACCAGCGCCGCGCTCCCCGCCCGCGCCCCCCGCTCGCTCCCCCGGGACACGCACACCGGGGGCCCGGTTCGGTCCGGTCTGGCCGGGGGTCCCCGCGCCCTGTCGGGACAAGACGGGACAGGAGGGGACGGGACGGCCCCGCTGTTGTCCCCGGCTCCTCCGGGGCGGCTCGGCTCGGTTCCCCCGCCCCGGGCATTCCTGCGGGGATCGCCGCCGCCACCCC
>VXBI01012210.1:139316-175371 GCA_013397375.1 Toxostoma redivivum | reverse complement strand
TGTCCAGCCCCAGCCCGTGTCCAGCCCCAGCCCGTGTCCAGCCCCTGTCCAGCTCCAGGCTCTGCTCTATGGCCAAGACAAGGAGCTACTGGAGAGGGTCCAGCAGAGGCCATGAAGATGTCGAGGGGTCTGAAGCATCTTTCTGATGGAAGAGGGGCTGTGGGAGCTGGGCTGGGAGAGTCTGGAGAGGACTCAGGGGATCCATCAATCCATCCCAGCATCTCCAAGGGCTGGCACAGGATGGTGCCAGTGACCGGACAAGGAGAATAAATTCCAAACCAAGGAGTTCCACCTCAACACGAAGAACTGCCTTCCATGGAGGGTGGCAGGAGCAGCTGCCCAGGGTGGGCACAGTTTCCCTCTCTGGAGACATCCCAAACTCACCTGGACACATTCCTGTGTCACCTCCAGGTGACCCTGCCTTGGCAGAGGGTTGGACAAGATGAAGAGATTTTACAGCACAATTATATACTCTCTTTTTTTTTTTTAAGTTATTTTTTTCAGGCCATATTGACTTTTGGAATCTGTTGCTTTCCTTTTAAAATGCAAAACATATGCACACAATGTTACATTTACATTATTTTTCCCCCACAAGTTATGAAAAATGGCTCTAAAAATTGCAGCCCTTCCCCATTTTTGAAAGATGTGTTTAAGGCAGCCCTCAAAACTGTCTTGTGGTGCATTTTGAATGATGCAATGGATTCACAGCTCTCAGGAAATGCTTCTTCCCATGCGAGGAACCAGAATAGCAGAAGTCAGAGTGTTCACAGCGACTGAAACCTCTGTCACCAGGGCAGGGCTGTTGCCGAGGTCCTGGCTGTTCAATAAAGGCAACGATGTGTCTCAAAGCGTGAAATCCTCAAGTGCTGCTGCGACTATACCCGGGAAATTTACATTATTGCTCTGTGAATGTTCTGCTGCAGAAACTGTGCTGCATTTGGGGGTCCCTCTCACCCCTGCAATTTGGGGAACTCAAATATGTGGGAGAGCATCAGCCTGGAGGAGAGCTGTAGCTCCTTCTGGAGCTCGGGGAAACTGGAATAACAAAGCTGTTTATTTCTAAGACATTTAGATGAGAACATCTGTTTATAAACACCCCTTCAGATGCTTAATTACAGCTGGATTTGTGCAGTAATGGGTAGGACACTCCTCTGATGAATAATTCTTTATCTTAATGTCATCTTTGATCCAAAAGAACCAAAGTTTAGATTATTTACAGAATTTTACTGTACCCTGGGAGGCTGGGGAGGCCCTGGCATGGGGTGCCCAGAGCAGCTCTGGGTCTGCACTGGATTCTATCCCTGAGATCTGCTCCTTTTCAGAGGTTTTCTATTGAATGGAGCAGATAAAAAAATATCAGATGTTTTCTGCCTCGCTCTATAAAACTGGGAAAAGAATGTTACAGGTTCTCCCTTTTCCAGGTGTTCCTTGGCTGGGAGGAGCCTGGAGCATCCCTGGGGATGGATGTTCCTGTGCCCAGGGATGGATATTCCTGTGCCCAGGGATGGATATTCTTGTGCCAAGGATGGATATTCCTGTGCCCAGGGATGGATGTTCCTGTGCCCAGGGATGGATGTTCCTGTGCCCAGGGATGGATGTTCCTTGTGCCCCAGGCTCCCCTGGTGCTGCACAAACCTTGCTCACACAGCTCTCCTCTGGGGCTGAGCAATCCTCTCGTTCTCCTTCAGACAGAAGTGCTGCCTAGGACACTCCTACACTGTAAAAATAAATGTAATGTGAAAGATGATAAGCTGCGTGTTCTGGCTGTTTTACAACATTAACTTGTATCCAGTACAGAACAATTCCAATTGTGTCATGTGATGATGGTCACAAATGCTTGAAGTAAGTTAGGCTTTAAAAAACTTGTGATTTCTTTTTTTCAGGTAAGTGCAGGTCTGGTTGGAGCCCAGAGCCCCAGGAATTTTGGGGAGCTGCAGGGAGAGTGGTGCCAATTGTCATACTACAGAATTCAAAAATCTATAAATGGCTGCATATTCCTACCCCACAATGTAATAATACTGCAGAGATAATGAGCCTCGACCTTAACAAACACTAAATATAGTCTTTAAAATATAGAAGTGGAGAATATTATTAAATCATTAAAACATAATTATGGCTCTCATTGAGGAGAGCAGGCAATTCATGGAGGCAGAGCCACTCTGAACTTTGTGTAGAGCCTTCCAAAGGTCAGAAGGAACATCTGAAGCACCGAGGGGAGCTCCTGTGGCTGCCATAAATCTGCCTGGGGTCAGCAGGGACCATGGGGGCACCTGGAGATGAGCAAGTCCTGCCCCACGTGCCTGGAGGGAGCGTGCAGAACGTGGGGCACAGCAACATCTGCAGGGGGGTCACTCGGGGCGAGCAGAGCCTCGCTCAGGCAGTGAAGGCTGCGTGGACTCCACACAAAGCAACTCCTAAAGTCCTTAAGCCTGCTTGGAAGCACTTCCAGAAGTCAGGCTTGTGCTGCCTTTTGCTGTGAAATGCCAGTTCTGTGGCTGTGCCTCACACAGCTCGTGTAAAGCAGGGTTTTATAGCAAGAGCTGCTCCCCCCTCTGCAATCTGCTGCCTCCCAAAAGGGCAGGGACATGCCCAGAGTCTGAGGCTCTTCCCAAGGCCAGACCTTCTCAGATCTTGGTTGCCTTGTAAGGAGCTGAGTTTTGTTTCCTATCAGCTTGAGAGTAATTCTGTTTAATTCTTGAACATACATCAAAGTGCCTCAGCCAGTGCCTGCAGCCTGTCAATAGCTTTGCAGGGAAGCCAGGATGGGATGAGGATGTTCCCCAGCTGTGGCTCCCACAGCTCAGGAGCTGCTGCTGCCCCAGCAGGACATCACAGCATCCTCCACGTGTTTGCCAGGGCAGGCTCCTGCCCCTGAGCTCGCTCCAGCTGTGCTTTTGCCATTAGCTGTGCTCAACCTGAGGCACACAGGGGCTCTGCCTCCTCCTTGCCTTCATGACTCCTGGTGTTTTTTCTGTTTTTACCACATTTTTTCCCTGTATTTCCCATGATAGCCTTTGTCTGTTGAGGTTTTTGTGGTTTGATTTCCCACCAGGTCTTTCACTTCTTCATGAACCGCTCTGCAGCTCTTCCTCTGTGCCATTCTCCTCCCCAGCTCCCTCCTCTTGATCTGCTTCATCCTGAATCCCTTTGTTCCTTCCCTTAGGGATTGTGGAATGGCTTGGGTTGAAGGGACCTCCAAGCTCAACCCATTCCTGTGGGATCTGTGACAAAGGGCTGCAACTCCAAGCTGCTGGGACAGAGTGACAGTGAAATGCAGGGGTCAGAAGTGGAAGGGGGAAGGGGAGAGGAATTAATTGGGTTAATTGATGATGAGGAGGAGCACTTTGTGACAGGCATGGGGTGAAGTCATGTGCGGGTACACACAAACAACTTCGTTGTTTTGAAGCTTTGCAGAAACATCTGGCAACAACATGCAAGGAAGAGGAAACCTTTGGTTTATGCATCAAGACCTCTCCATGAAAAAAAGAAAACTTGAGCTAATTACAGGATGCCTGCAAGAGGAGAACCACCTTTGATTGCAGCTGTATTTTTTCCTGCAGCACAGTGCCTGCTGAAATCCAGCAGCCAGGGGCACACCGATTTCAGTGGAGTCTGTGGCATTGCCAGCACAGCCCCTGCATGGCAGGAGGGTTCTAGGGGCTCCTGGTGTTACACAGACCTGATGGGGCTCCTGGGGTCATCTTGGCTCAGGGAGGAGTTACCTGGACAGGTGAATCAATGAAGACCTGGCCGGGCTCACCAGCTCCTGGGACAGCTCCATGAATTGCCACGTGCATGGAGCCAGGATAGCAGAAATGATGAACAGGAGCGCTGGGAGCTGCTTTGTTGGTTTTGGAATGTTGCAGTGGTGCTGCTGCAGAGGAGCAAATGAGCACCAGTGCCAAGGCAGCGCTGCAGCAGCGTGCTGGCACCAGGGTGGGCACAGCTGTGCATCCCCGGGGACTCTGGAGCTGCATCCCCGGGGACCCTGGAGCTGCAACCCCGGGGACTCTGGAGCTGCATTCCCGGGGACTCTGGAGCTGCATCCCCGGGGACTCTGGAGCTGCATCCCCGGGGACTCTGGAGCTGCATCCCCGGGGATTCTGGAGCTGCATCCCCGGGGATTCTGGAGCTGCATCCCCGGGGACTCTGGAGCTGCATCCCCGGGGACTCTGGAGCTGCATCCCCGGGGACTCTGGAGCTGCATCCCCGGGGACCCTGGAGCTGCATCCCCGGGGACCCTGGAGCTGCATCCCCGGGGACTCTGGAGCTGCATCCCCGGGGACTCTGGAGCTGCATCCCCGGGGACTCTGGAGCTGCATCCCCGGGGACCCTGGAGCTGCATCCCCGGGGACCCTGGAGCTGCATCCCCGGGGACCCTGGAGCTGCATCCCCGGGGACTCTGGAGCTGCATCCCCGGGGACTCTGGAGCTGCATCCCCGGGGACTCTGGAGCTGCATCCCCGGGGACCCTGGAGCTGCATCCCCGGGGACCCTGGAGCTGCATCCCCGGGGACCCTGGAGCTGCATCCCCGGGGACCCTGGAGCTGCATCCCCGGGGACCCTGGAGCTGCATCCCCGGGGACCCTGGAGCTGCATCCCCGGGGACCCTGGAGCTGCATCCCCGGGGACCCTGGAGCTGCATCCCCGGGGACCCTGGAGCTGCATCCCCGGGGACCCTGGAGCTGCATCCCCGGGGACCCTGGAGCTGCATCCCCGGGGACCCTGGAGCTGCATCCCCGGGGACCCTGGAGCTGCATCCCCGGGGACCCTGGAGCTGCATCCCCGGGGACCCTGGAGCTGCATCCCCGGGGACCCTGGAGCTGCATCCCCGGGGACTCTGGAGCTGCATCCCCGGGGACTCTGGAGCTGCATCCCCGGGGACTCTGGAGCTGCAACCCCGGGGATTTTGGAGCTGCATCCCCGGGGACTCTGGAGCTGCATCCCCGGGGACCCTGGAGCTGCATCCCCGGGGACCCTGGAGCTGCATCCCCGGGGACCCTGGAGCTGCATCCCCGGGGACCCTGGAGCTGCATCCCCAGGGTCTCCACCGTGGCAGATCCCCTGCAGGAGTGCACACCCTGACCCCTCTCCTGTTCTAAAACACGTCCTGCTTCCCCATGTGGGTGATTTCAAGCCACCTTCCATAAACCCAGGGCTGGGCAGCAATAAAGCAGAGTTATGTGCAGCTGGGCTCTCTTATGAAACAAATTCTGCTGTGGCACTGGCAGTTTTCAGCTCAGACTCAGGAGTGAAATATGTAAGCAAAGGTGTGAACAAAACAAAAACATTCCCACTAAAAGTGTGCTTTATGAAATGCCACGTGCCTTTTAAAACATCTGCCTTTACAGCAGAGAGCTGGTACCTCCTCAGACTGGAACCATAATTCCAAACTCTGCCATGTTTGGTACCTGGATGGGTCCTAAATTAGAGCCTGAGGCAATCCCAGGGGCCAAGGGGAAGGATTCTTGCACTTGCAGTATGAGCACCATATGAAGAAAGAATTTTTAAACCTTTTCCTAAATATCACATACCCAAAATAAGAGAATTCAAAGGGAGTTGGATAAGGATCTGGGACATTTTTATTTTTTTTTTTGTCTGGAGACATGAAGGGAATAAGATAGAAATTAATTTGATGCAAGTCTTGATCTTTTAATTTCTTGTGGAAAAAGTGCTTAATTGTCCTTATCCTTTGAGCTCCATCCTCTTTACTCCCTGTGTTTTGTTGTTCCAGAATTTAAATGGATATAACTTTCAAAGCACTGCTGTTTTAAACAGCTTTTTCTGTGATTTAGCTGGGAGATCTCATAAAAAACCAGAAGACTTACCAAGGTATTTCCTCTGTGGGATTGTGCTTGGCATCAGACTGACATCACAGAAATTGGTGCTGAAAAGAGAAAACAAATAAAAAGAAAATCATATTGTCTTATCTTATTGAAAGATGAGTGTAGAGACAGCCTCAACATTCTGCTAGAACACAAAGAACAGGTGGTTCCTCTGCCACCTGAGAGTTTCTGCACTGCCAGCAGCACTGAAACCCAGACTTGTGAGCGAAACCCTTCAGTGTAAATAAGCAGCAGCTCTGTCAGAAACAGCTTCATTTCAAATATTTATTTCTTTTAGAGCAGGGCCTCTCCCACTTTTTGTCCAGAAATACTGAACACTCCAGGTGTCACAGCTCCCCAGGGGCAGGTCCCAGTGACAGGAGCCCCATCCCTGGCTCCAGCCCCAGAACCAAGCAGTTGTACAGAATTACACAGAACATGGTCACACAAAGCTCTTTTCCCTCCCTTCCCTCACCATTCTGAACATTCCAGCTGATTTTTCTGACATCCAGTTTGTTTCAGAAGAGCTCCACATCCCCAGTGGCAATTCCTAATTTTCAGCTTGTCGTGGCACACACTCACATGTTTTTCTTGCTTTTCCATTGCGTTATCATCTTCTGTGCATGATGAATTCAGCCTGGCATTTGATCATCTGCTCACTTGCAGGCCAGGCACTGGTCAGGTGCTTCTGCAGCTCTTTTCTGTTGGATTTTGGGTTTATTGCCTTGAATAATGTATTTTCAGCAGACAACTTTGTCACTTCCTGCCACCTCCTCTCCTTTTCCAAGTCATTTACGAGTATTTGGAATGGCAGAGATCTCTGCGGGACTCCACTTAGCTGTGAAATGATCTATTCCTTCCCACCTCTTCTTTCCACATTTTCACCACTTTTTGAGCCTTTAAAGGATCCTCTCTGCTCCCCTGGGCAGCCCGATTTGTCTGACATGAAAGCTTGAAGGGACAAGGGAGCAGAGAAGGAGCCTGACCTTTGATTAGAGCCCAGCCAGGAGAGATGATGGGCTCAGCTCTGCTGTGGGTGCCAGCACAGGGAAATCAGAGATTCCTGCTGGGAGGAACAAGAGCCTGACTCACCCTCAGACAGAGCCCTGAGTGCAGCAGCATTTCAACTCTCAGCATTTCAACTCCTCACTTTGCAAACTTCTCCCCAAGAGAACAGAGCAGGGTTAATTGGCTCAGAGGCACTAATGAAGCTGCAGTTTGGATTCTCCTGTATCAATGCAAAACTTCCTAAAAAAAAAAAATTTAAAAAAAAAATTAAAAAAAAAGTTTCTCCCGTGAAACAAGTCTTCTCTGGTTTTTCAGGTATGGTGTGGAACTGCTGGGTAATTTGCAGGTAAGAGCCAGCCCCACCCCTGCTGTCACAGCCCAAGGGGCTGCAGGAGTCCTGCAGGTGTGATGATTTATGGGGTTGAGCAGAGATGAAGAGAACTCGAGGCTCAGCCCTGGCTGGGAATTATTGCAGAGGTTTCTCACGTCTCTCAGGAGCTGGAGCTGTGAGCAGGCCAGCATTGAGCCTTGCTGCTTCATTTGTCTGCAGGAGAGGCTCTGGCATCACCCCTGGCAGCATCCCTGCCATGGACCCTCACCCAGTGCTCACAGCCTGCATCTCTTTCTGGGAAAGCTGGAGGAAATGTTTGGAGAATTGGAGAATCCAGACAGGCTTGGGCTGGCAGGGCCAGTAAATGTGATTTTGATCCAGTCCCCTGCCATGGGCAGGGACACCTGCACCTGAAATGAGCAGTGTAAGAGGATGCTCCCAATGAAAGGATGGGGCTGAGAAATATTTACTAATAAACCAATAAACACTAATTTAAAATAAGTCAGTCATCATCAGAGAGGGAGGAAAAGGCTGATTATGAACAGTAACTTTTATTCAGACTTGTGAAGAACTACAGGAGTCCTCAGAGGTTGTTACAGAGCCCCAAAAGTCTCTTTTGTGCTTACACCAAAGGTCAGGCTTTGACTTCTTCCATTACTGCTTAACAAGGAACAGGACCTGAAACCACTGCAAAAGGCAAATCAAAGCTTTACAGCGTGCTCTCCTTGCCAAAACTGTGCTGTGCCTGCAGCCCCCGAAGGGCTGGGATAGAGGCAGGAAAACTGGAGGCCAGATGGGAGCAAATTCCATGGCAGCTCCTGGAGCTGGAGCTGTGGGGGCTCTGCCTGACCCCCTGCTCCTCCCCAGGTGCTGCCTCAGCTCCCAGGGCTTTGGAGCTGCTTTATTAAAGGATTTATTAAAAGAGTGAAACTGCCTGGGAGCATCAGCAGAACGAAAGGAGAGTGCCCAGGTTATTCCAGCCCTTGGCACAGGGTGGGAATGCCCAGCCCTGCCCTGGGCTGGCCCTGCTGGGGTTGGCATCACCAGGAGCAGCCCCAGAGGGACTGGGGGGGTTTTATGGACAGACATCTCCAAACTGGCAGAGATGGGGGATGCTCCTTCTCTGTGCCCCCTCCCTGTGGTGTCCTGGTGAGCCTGGGGCCGTGCAGGATGATGGGGACACTCAGGAAGAAATGCCTGGAATTGCTTCTCTTCCCACCTGTGCTGCCACTGCCAGGCAGGACCATCCCTCAAAATCCGAATCAGAGAGTCCCAGGATGGTTTGGGATGGCTTGGAAGGGTCTTTGAGCCCATCCTGTCCCAGGGTGCCCCAAGCCCTGTCCAGCCTGGCCTTGGGCACTGCCAGGGATGGGGGATCCCTTCACAGCACCCACCCAGGCCAGTCCCATGGGGTCACCTCTCAGACAACATCCCCAGGGAGTCAGAGAGGAGAATCCTCACTGGAACTGAGGGCAGGGACAGGGGGACAGGGACAGAGGGACAGGGATGCAGTGCCTGGAAAAGCAGAGTGCTGTCAGGGTCCCCCCAGAGCCTCACACACCTTTGGCATTTGGAAACAGCTGCTAACAATGGTCAGGAGAACAGTAACATGGATCAATGTACAAATTCAATTAGGAAGAGAAAATGAAAATATTGTGTGGATTACTAAGCTAACCTGATATTTTAGCCTTGAGTTTAGAATTTGTTTGGTTTACAGGAGAAGTTCTAATCAGATTAAAAGGAGGTTTCAAAAAATGACTAACAGATGTGAATGAAATAGATAATGATTTTCATTCCTGATTATGTGACCAAGGTTATAGATGGGAGGAGGGAGTTTAATGGAAATAATGTGGTCATTATGTGTGCTTAAGTGTGCTTACACTTTTCTGATAAAGATTAACTCCTTGCAGTTTCTCTCATTTAGCAAGTGCCCAGGGATCCATTCCTGGCTGAGCTGAGCCCAGGGGTGAGAATTGACAGCCTCAGGTCCTGCTTGGTGCCCATCCTGTGAGGTGTCCAGCTCCCAGGCTCAGGGCACACCCAGCCCCAGCACCTCTCCACAGCCAAAATTCCCTGATAGACCCAAACTGTCAGAGAACAGCAGAGAACAATGAAAGAATCCATCCCCAGAAGCAGGGACAGCACAAAGCCCCGGGGGATGTGGAGCTGTCACTTCAGGGGGAGCTGAACTGGCGCTGGTTCGTTCTGCACACCAAGAGGAGATCTGGGCCTTGCTGCGTTTCCTGATGGGCACAACTCGTGGGGGGACAGCTGGGCTCGCTGGGGAGACATCTGTGTCCCCNTGTCCCTGTGTCCCCGTGTCCCTCTGCCCCCGTGTCCCCGTGTCCCCTGTGTCCCTGTGTCCATCCAGGGGACATGCCCTGCACTGCCACATCAATCCTGGGCTTTCTCACCCTCTGCACTCTTCACATCTTTAATCGTTCCAGTTTCTCAGTTTCGAGCAGGAATTTTGGTGAATGAGTCGAATCTTGTCTCTAGAACCTGTTCAAGCCGCCAGCCCGAGGGCTCGGTGACTTCAGCCCTCCCTCCCCCTCCCGTGTCACATTTCCCTGGTTGTGTTTCACATCTTTAAGCTTTGGAGTGAAGAGAGAACAGAGACAAATATGTTGTTTGTTTTCCCCATGCCAGATGGATGGATTCAATTTTCAGATTCCTGAAACTGCCAACACTGCAAAATTGTAAAGAAAAAAAAAAAACCAAAATCATTTGTTCTAAAGATCTGTTGTGGTTTCTATAAACTGCATAGAATTTTTTTTTTTTTGGCATTTGTAACAGAATTGATGCCACATGCACATTCTCTCACTCACATACTTCAGTGAGAAGTTTAGGTAAGGTAAAAATGAGTGAATATCGTGCTTCTTTTTTTCCTTCTGCCTTCATTTAACCACAGAGCTACAGGTAAAAAACTCCTCCCACCCTGCCTTGGGTGTGAGTGTCACACCTGGGTGTCCCCAGCCCCACCTGTGGCCTTGGTCCTGTCCCCTAGGGTGGAGCTGTGCCCACCTGGAGCCCCCTGCCCGCCCTGCTGGTGCACTCAGAGTCCTCAGGAGCAGAAAAATGGCATGGCAGAGCCTTTCCAAATGTGTGGAATTCCCAAACAGGCTCTGGAGCCTGAAGAGCATTTGCAGAAGGAGCTCTCTCCAGCAGTCTTGTGTGAATCACTAAACTATCACAACAATCTGGAATAATTGGCAGTTTTCCACTCCAAACCCCTATTTTACTCTGCTTCTGTCTGCTGGGTCTGATCAGAGCTGTTTTTGTACAACATCCAGAATTCCAGGAAAACCTGCCTGCTCCCATTGCACAGCCACTTCCCTGCTCCCAGCAGCCATCTGCCACCCCCAGCCTTCCCAGAGTGACTTCCCAGAGTGAATTCCCAGTCCCCTGGAGAAGGTTTGTGCCCTCTGGGACACCCCCAGCCCCTGGGTGAGCTCAAACTGCTCCTGTGGCACAGCTGGCCCATGTCCCCATCCCTTGGGCACTGTCCTGGCACTCTCTGGGATTCCACCCAGGGATGGGAAACCCTGGGAATGCTGCAGAGGGAAACCAGGGACAGCCTGAACTCAGGGGCAGCAGCGACATTTCTGTGCTTTATTCACTCATTTTCTCTGGTTGCAGGAAGAAATGCAGATTTGCCATGGCAATCTCCTCATTCAGACATAAAGGGCTTCTCTTGCAGAGACCTCTGAGGTCACTGCTGCTCTCTGGGACACAATGTACACAGGTCACTGAGATATTTTTTGATATATTTGATATATTTTAAGAGCAAGATGCTCTCTGGCTGCAGAATTAATCTAACAACAGCCTTCCTTTGGTAGATTGTTTGTCTTCTTTTTTTCTTTTTCGTTTTTTTCTTCCCCTAACATATTAGCAGAATCTTTTTAAAGGCTTTTGCCTGGCTATAAAATGGCTATAAAATATATAAATAGATATGAAATTGTATGAATTCCAAGGGTTTAGGGAGATATTAATTAGTGCTGGGAAAAATTTAAAAAAGAAGTAAAGATGAAGTAATTTAAACTAGTGCCTGAACAACCTTAATATTTGATAGAACGTGGATATTTGATCTAGGTGTTAGGAATAACTGCAATTCCTGTTTGCCAAACCATGGTGCTGTCAGTGAATCCCTGGTGGGGAGCCTGAGCCTGCCCTGCCCCTCTCCTGCACAGATTTTTCCAGGAGATGGGGTTGGGATGAACCCTGCTGATGGGCTGGGGCAGGAGCAGAACTGCACCTGAGCCATCTCATAATAATAATTATTATAATAACAATTAAAATACTAATTGCTGAGCAGCCCAGGGGAGGCAGGGTTCAGGAGCAATCCCCCCAGCTTGGCACCCACAATTTCCCAGCTCCCAGGTCTCAGTTTGCAATAAAACCCAACCCTGAACCTCTCAGTGCCAGCACGGGGATCCCACCTGCAGCCCAGGTTTTGGGGACAGCCCTGACCCGTTGTGACACAGGAACCTGCCTGGCTCTGGGACATTTGCTTTGTCTTTGCAACAATTCTGAGAGCAATGTCGAATTTGTCTTTACAAACGAGCTGTGGATCTGCTTGTGGATAAAACCAGCACTGAGAGAGAAAAGAAACAATGGGATGGATTCCACTGATTGATGGATGGAAAAGTTATTTACCTTTATAACAAACTGTAGGGCTGCTGGTAAATGAATTTGGATGTTGAAAGATGAAAGAAGCAACGGGGGAAAACCGTGAATTCAATAAGAATTAAAAATGAAAAGGGAGGGTTGTACATTAGAGGGGGATTTCAGGTATCAGGGTTTGGGCAGTCTGTGCCTCTCAGGTACCTCAGCAATGGGGAAAGAGAGAGGGAAATTGGGATAAAAAGGAGGCTGTGCCCTCCAAAAATCGGAGAGACCCCAGGGGAATGTCCCATGGGCTGTGCCTTTATTGGAATAAAGCCAAAAGGACTCCTCTGCCTCCTTTTTGGACATGAACCTCTGGTGTTTGTGGGTTCATTTTCCTGACAATTCCCATCCCAAAAGCCTGAGAAAACAGCCCTGGACACCCACGGAATTGTGCCAAACTGAAAGCACTTTGTAGATCAAGCACACTCCAATTTGCAATGAAAGGCCCTCAAACGAGTTAAAAGCAGGATGGTTCTGCTCAACAAGATCATGAATTGAATCCAAACTTCAGAAGGAGCTGCTCCTTTCATCTTTTGGGAAGCAGGGAGGTGTGGGGGGATGGAGCTCAGCCCTGGCAGCTCCAGGGGAGGCAGGAGCAGGGGAGGGAACGCTGGGGACAGGGCTGAGGGGACACTGCAGGGTGAGGTGACACACAGTGTCACTGTCAGGGGACACTGCAGGGTGAGGTGACACACAGTGTCACTGTCAGGGCTGAGGGGACACTGCAGAGTGAGGTGACAGCACAGTGTCACTGTCACTGCTCAGGGGACACTGCAGGGTGAGGTGACAGCTCAGTGTCACTGTCAGGGGACACTGCAGGAGGAGGGGACACACAGTGTCACTGTCAGGGGACACTGCAGGGTGAGGTGACACACAGTGTCACTGCCAGGGGACACTGCAGGGTGGGGCGACAGCACAGTGTCACTGTCACTGCTCAGGGGACACTGCAGGGGGAGGTGACAGCTCAGTGTCACTGTCAGGGCTCAGGGGACAGTGCAGGGGGAGGTGACAGCTCAGTGTCACTGTCAGGGGACACTGCAGGGGGAGGTGACAGCACAGTGTCACTGTCAGGGCTCAGGGGACACTGCAGGGGGAGGTGACAGCTCAGTTCCCAGCCCCTGGCTCTGGGGTGCCCTCCCAGCCCAGGCTCACTGCTCTGCTGTGAACCCCACTCCAAAACAAATCTAAAATAAACATTCCCTTGGGCACATCTAGAAACACTAAAAAAGGGAAAAGCTCAGAAGTGCATCCAGAAGTGCAGCTGCAGGACAGGCCTGGCCCTGGGGGTGACAGGGACACCATGGGCAGCACAGTGCTGACCATTTCTAGGGTGTCTGAACTGTTTTTTTCGGGAATAAATCATCTCTGGAGCATCAGGAAGTCGCTGAATGGGGCTGTGCTAGGGAGAAATGATCTCCTTGCCATCAGAGCAGTGCAGATGTATGATTAATCAGTATTTATATCATTGCTGGGATGGTATAAATAGAGTTCTGTGCAGGATGGAGCCTGTGAATCACTCATTTGCTTTATGGGGCTGAATAAGCTTTGATTCCAGCAGTGTTATCAGCTCTGAAGGAACAAATTTGGTGCTGTCACCACTGATCCTTTTACTGGAATTCTTCTTTCCTACTTATCTCTAAAGCAAAATACATGATTTCAAATAAAAAAAAAATTACATGATTTTTCAAATTGTCCAGAATTAAATACTTCCAGGTTAAACATAACACAACAGATGCTTCCCAGAAATTGTATCATTTAATAATTAATTAATAATTATTATTATTAACTCTGGAACTCTGAGGCAGAGAGCTGAACCCTGGCAGGCTCAGCCTGAGCCCTGGGGTCACCTGGGGGTCACCCAAGGGTCACTCAGGGGTCACTCAGGGTCCCAGGGATCACCCAGGGGTGTCCCAGGGGTCACTCAGGGGTCACCCAGAGGTCACTCAGGGGTCACTGAGGGATCACCCATGGTCCCAGGGGTCACCCAGGGGTGTCCCAGGGGTCACTCAGGAATCACCCAGGGGTCACTCAGGGGTCACTCAGGTGTCACCCAGGGGTCACCCAGGTTTGCAGTGACACTCTCCTGGCAGCTGCAGAGCAGAATGGGAATTTGGAGCTCTCAAATGTGACCTTTCCCCGTGGCAGGAACCCGGCTGCCAGCAGGGCTGGGATTTGTTCTGGCTCTCCCTCACACTCCTGCCTCTGTCCCGAGCACTTTTCTGATTTTCTGCAGGTTTGGTGATGCCTGCACAGGGTCCCAAAGGCCACCTGGGGTGTGGCACAGGGATGGGTGTTCTGCTCCCCCTCTGCTTTCCTGCTGGCAAAAAATGAAAAAATGAAAAAATGAAGAAATGAAAAAATGAAAAAATGAAAAAATGAACAAATGAAAATCCACTGCACCCAATTCCCAATTTTACCCAATTGCCACTGCCCAAAACTCTCCCAGCACTGCCCTCACTCCCCTCAGCCCAGCAGGACGAGGGGCCAGGCCCCCATGGCTGTGCTCAGCCCCCTGCCCATCCCTGTGCAGACACAGCCCTTGGCATGTTCTTCAACCCCAAGATATCCTGAAATGATTTTCTTAATGAGGGCTTGGAATTTTTTGAAATGATTTCTGGCTGCCTGGGATTCTTGTTCATTAAAAGGAAAAAAAAAAATAAAAATCTTTAAATCTGCAGTGACTTACAGTACAATTTTATTGACTTCATATTTGAGGTATATTACCTGACTCCAACAAGGCTGCAGAGGGAATTACAAGTCAGGCCAGAACATATTTCCAGCTAAGACAAGCATAAAAACTTTTTTAAAATCCATAGTCCAATACCAAATGCATCATTTCAAAAGAACTGCAATAATTAGCCCAGGGGGGAAAAGCCATAGGTGGAAAAAAAATGTCAGAGCCTGGGAGTGCAGGGGCCAGCAGGGCTGGAGCTCTGCAGGATTTCAGGAGCTGTTGGAAAGGTTTTCATCAGCAGGATTTCAGCAGGATTTCATGGGTGGACACTCAGACAGGAGCAGGTCCCAGGGGTTTGTGTCCCCAGAGGGGTTTGTGTCCCCAGGGATGAACTCACTCCCATCCAGGAGGCACAGTTTACATATTTTCCTTTTTTTTTTTCCCCCCAAAGAGAGTTTAGTCGTGTTCAACTTGCATTGCAAACAAATTTCAGTCGAAGGGTTTTCCAAAAAATGACATTCTTGTGTTGCAGCCAGCCCTGCTCACTTCTGCAAATGCAGAATTTTGATAACACAGCGAGGGCTGAGCAACAAATTGGCCAAGAAATGAAACTGATTTTAACATCCCCCTTTCTGGAGAGACACCCTTGGGGAAACTCTCTGTGTTCTCCTTGAACTTGAAGAAATGAGTTGAGTTTTTTATCACTTTTATAACTTTAGACAAGCAGAGAGAAAAAGCAGAGTTTGATGAAGGCAGAACTGCTCCCCTCAGAGCTCCTTCACCAAGTTCCCACAGGAGGGGGAACTGAGACTTTGCAGCTCCCTGGGCAACTGAAATGAGCTGGGGATCACTGGAGAAAATTTAATTGGCAGGGATAATTTGTGCTTTGCTCAGCTCAGCAAGAAATTGGTGGCAGGTGCCAGATATGGAGACAGGGGAGCGAGGTGAGGGGGAGGCTCTCAGGTAAGGACAGAAAATCAGATTTCTGGGGAGGAAATGGGCAGGGGAAGGGGAAATTCCCAGACAGAAGTGGGAAATAGCTCTAAGTGTAAGAGAGGGCTGAGATAAACATTGATTTATTGATTCATTTATTCATTTTTAAATTTTTTTGGTACCCAGGGAGTGCCTGTCCCCACCAGTTTTACAGGGAAATGTTTTCCCTGTCCCTCAGGGATCTGGGAGCTGGCACAGGCTGCAGGGACAGATGCTCACCCTGGAGGAAAACTCCAGAAATACCATGGAGAAAAGGAGCTTTGGAAGGTCAGAGCAGCAGGAGCAGCCCTGGGAGCCCCCAGGAACCTGCCCCAGAAACTGGAGGCAAACCAGCTCTTGGGAATGCAGGATGAGCTCTAAAAACCATAAAACCCCAATGATTTATGGTCCATAAATTGCAGTTCTGCCTCCCCACATGTGACTATACATGGTGGGGACCAGACCTGACGGAGGATGGGATCAGGAGGGAAAAGGAGACTTTGGGGTGACACAGTCCAGAGCCCTGGCCCATCCCAGCAGGGGTGCCAAGCTCCTGGAGCAGCTCCAGGGCTCCAGCACAGCAGATGAATCCTTCTGGAAGATGTACAGTACAGCCCTGACTGCTGCCAAGGGCTGAGGTCATCCTGGAAGGAATCTTATTTATTCAGGAAATATTTCTGGAAATATTTACATGTCAAGACTACATGTTTAAACTCTTTGACGAAGCAAGCTCTGGGCCACTTGCAGGATTTCTGAGGAGCTTTGCAAATATTCCTGTGGGGTTTTTCTGCAGGCCAAGGGATTCACTGCAGCACCCTTGTGGTGGGGGCACCAATCTCTTTGTCTGAATTAAGGAGAGGCAGCTCAGTGGTGGAGACTCCAGTCTGCTGCAGGTTTTATTCTGGGCAAGGACACAGAATGGGAGTCACCTGCTGTGGCTCAGGATGATGCACCCAGAGCTGCAATTAATAATAGAGTAATATCTTAAATATAAATAATAGCTGAAATATAAATAATAGCTGTAATAGAAATAGAGAGGAATTCCTGCTCAGGACAGGAACCCAGGCTGCAATTCCTGCCCAGGACAGGAACCCAGGCTGCAATTCCTGCCCAGGGCCCAAACCCAGCTGAGGGAGCCCTGGCAAGCTCCACCTGCCCTGGGCATGGTTGATATTTTGGATATTTTGGATATTTTGGATATTTTGGATATTTTGGATATTTTGGGTTGCTGACAGATACAGGCAGTATGGGAGAAGTTTTTCTGTCTTCTTTAAACGTNGTTTTAATCTCTTCAAGACCATTGCCAGCAGGCAGAGCAGAGCCTTGAGGGAACCCTGCTGCTCTGGTGTGTCCTGGAGGGTGGCTTTGTGCATCCCTCGGTCCCTGCACGGGGTGGCAGCGACCTGGGGGACAGAGCAGGGAGCACAGCTGGAGTGACCCAGCCAAGAACCAGCAGGCAGGGCTGGGAACACCCCGAGCTGCACAGGGGGGATGTGCCAGCCCCTGCCCACCCTGCTCCTCCCAGGGACATCCCCCTTTTCTGCTAAATAACATTAATTATTATGAACATTCTCCTTTTCTACTCAATAACATAAATTATTATGGACATTCTCATTTTCTCCTAAATACCAATTGTGATGGACATTCCCCTTTTCTGCTCAATAACACCAATTTTTATGGACATTCTCCTTTTCTCCTAAATAACATCAATTATTATGGACATCCCCCTTTTCTCCTAAATAACATCAATTTTTATGGACATCCCCCTTTTCTGCTCAATAACAAATGATTTCTTTGAAGCCAGGGAATGAAGACAGCATGAGCTGATAACTGTGTTGGTTCTGATTTTCTGATTTTCTGATTTTCCACCATGCTCAATATCTGCTCTACCTTCCCTTCCCTGCTGCCTGATCCCTGAGGTCGAGGTGCAGTTCCAGAGGCACAGCCCCATGTCAGAACAGACTCTGCAGGGCTTTCCTGGAGTTACACTCAGTATTCCTGAAGTCACAGCCAGATCTATAATCTGCCTGGAGCACTAAAAACCAGGCTAATTAAATAGCAGACAGGTGAGATTATTCACAGAGCTTCAGGCAGCACCACCTTATCTGGTTAATGATAAAATCACAGTTATTCATGAGAGAAAGAAACAGCAGCCCTCCTCCAGGCAGGAGAGCCTTGCTCTCATCCCCTCCATGGCTCAGCCTCACCCTGGTGGGTTCTGTGGATATTTTATACAAACTGTTCACAGAAAATATTCTTTTGGAAGAAACCCCAAACCACAACAAGCACAGCACCAAAGTAACTCCCGTGTTTTGTAATGCTGGGATGGTTTTGCTTTGCCCAGGAGATCTCAGGGAGGTGTCCAAGCCATTCCCACCTGAGGGGTTGAAAATCCACCGAGGATTTTCCCCTCAAGCTCCTTTTGGAGACTGAAAGAGCACCAGGCAATTCCTCTCTGTAAAAGAAGATAAATCTGCATGAAGAAGGAGAGCAGGGGTGGCTGTGGAGCAGTCCTGGAGGGATGCAGGATGCCAAATTCACCACACACAGCTCCCCATCTCCCCTGGAAACTTCCCCTGACTATGGCTTGGATGCTCATCAGCATTATTTATGGGATACATATGAAGATAAACACAACAATATATTCTAGAAGGAATATAATTCAGATGAGATTGGGGAGATGCTGAAATACAGGAGCCCTGGGATCAGCAGCCTGAACTAATATTGTGATTGTCATGGCATGGAGAGGCTCTCAGGAGACTGGAATATTGATATAACTGTGGTGTGAAATCAAAATCTTGTCATTTATAAAGGGGGAAAAAAATGTCCCTGGCATGCAGACAGCTGGTTAGGCTGGAGTGCAGCACATGCAGAGCACAGTGCTAGAACAGCCCCAGGAGAGGCTGCGATTCTGCAAATACAATAAAATACTCAATATACCCAAATGGAAAAAGTTCATCTTTACCACACTCCACAATCAGTTATTTACATAATTTCAGGGCTGTTATCCTGTTTTGCCTTTGATATTCTTTATTCCTTATCAGCACCATTTGTGGTAACTGAGCTGCATGCAAGACCTGAATATGAAACGAAGCTGCTGCCTGCTGGGCAGGGAGGGGAGCAGGGCTGGGGTTTGTGCCACACACAGATCCCAAAGGAATCCTACATCGATCCCAAAGGAATCCTACACAGATCCCAAAGGAATCCTTCACAGATATCCACACACAAATCCCACAGGATCCTTCACAGATCCCACACCATCCTTCACAGATATCCAGACACAGATCCCACAGGTATCCTACAGAGATATCCACACAAATCCCACAGGATCCTTCACAGATATCCTACACAGATATCCACACACAAATCCCACAGGATCCTTCACAGATATCCTACACAGATATCCACACACAAATCCCACAGGATCCTTCACAGATATCCACACACAAATCCCACAGGATCCTTCACAGATATCCTACACAGATATCCACACACAAATCCCACAGGATCCTTCACAGATATCCACACACAGATCCCAAAGGAATCCTTCAGAGATATCCACACAGATCCCACAGGATCCTTCAGCCAGGACAGGGCTGGGAGCGCTCCCACCTCCCTTCAAGCACAGCCCCTGCCTCTGGCTGCTCCAGCAACTCCTCAGCAGCCCATGGAGGAACATCTGCACAGCTGCTGCAGCCAAACACCCAACTGGGCAACACCCCACCCACCTGGGCAACACCTCACCCACCTGGGCATCATCTCACTCACTTCAGCATCATTACAGCCACCTGGGCAACACCCCACCCACCTGAGCATCATCTCACTCACCTGAGCATCACCTCACCCACCTGAGCATCATCTCACCCACCTGGGCATCACCTCATCCACCTGGGCATCACCTCACTCACCTCAGCATCATCTCACTCACTTCAGCATCATTTCACCCACCTGAACACCACCTCACCCACCTGAGCATCACCTCCACACTGCCACCTCCACCACGACTATTTGGGAATTGCTCCTTGTGGTCCCAGCTCCACCCCAGCTGCTCCCATTTCCCAGAGCAGGACACAAACCTGAGCCCTGAGGGGTTTTTGCTTCAGCCAGGTTTCTGTTGCCCATGGAAGGCAGAAGCCAAATGTCTGTTGGCATCACTGCAGGGGATGCAGGAAAATGCAGAGACTTGGATCCTCCTGGAAATGCCCCTCCTGAACCACTGGCTGAAAATTGGAGTGATTTGAGGAGGAATGCTAAATGATACCTGTAGCCATTACATTTTCCCAGTCCTAATTATAATATAGACATGAAATCTGGATACTTTACTTAGAAAATGTGCATCTATAATGAGTAGAGCTGACAGGTAAATGAAGAAAGTAAATTAAGTGCTCGTTTCTTCATGACTTGAAGGTAAAATGAGCAAACAGGTATTTCACCTGCTATGTAATGAAACCTAAAGCTAAATTATTATATTATTATTCTATTATATTGCCCAGAGCAGCTGTGGCTGCCCCTGGATCCCTGGAATGTCCAAGGCCAGGTTGGACATTGGGGTTGGAGCAGCCTGGGACAGTGGGAGGTGTCCCTGCCATGGCTGGGGTGGCACTGGGTGGGATTTGAGGTCCCTTTAACCCAGTCTGTGTCTCTCTTATCCTGTTCTAGTTGCCAACACCCTGGGTGACATTAGTGTTACATTAACTACTTTATTTGTATTGTCTCCCCGTGGAAAGGAAAACTGATGCTGAAACTCTGATTTTTCCATAAGGAGGGCCCCCTGGACCTGGGAATACCGAGGTCTGTGGATGGAATAAAGTGCTCCAGCTGTTCCAGCTGTTCCAGCACTCTCACAGGAACACGTGGTGGGAAGTGGAAATGCAAACACCGTGTGCTCTTACTGAGGCTGTAATTGATGTTTTTGGGAAAGGAACCAATGTAAATGATTTTTCATAACAGTGAGCCTTTCTATAGGGTTGGACTCTTTAAAAACCTGCCCACTGTGTGCAGGCAGCGAGGGAAATGTCAGGCCATGTTTATGAACAGTCAGGGTTGAGTTGATTTCTGTCAAAGTCTGCAGTAATGGTTTCTAATTCTGACAGGCAGGAGCTCGGGTCTCCCCCACAGCCAATAAAGCTCTGAGGCAGTTGTGGGGGGTGGGTCACCCTCTGCACCCCGGGGTGGGGAGGGCTCAGCCAGGCCTGGAGACACTGCATGGGCTGGGAAAGGGGGAGGGGAGCTCCTGTTCTGGATCCTGACCCCAGCTGCCCATCCATCATCCACCCATCCATCAATCCATCCATCCATCCATCCATCATCCATCCATCATCCATCCATCATCCATCCATGGATCTATCCATCATCCATCCATCATCCATCCATGGATCTATCCATCATCCATCCATCATCCATCCAGGTGAAATGTGGTTTCTGTAGGAGTTCCTTTTCTGGCTCATGGATCACAGCCAGGGTTAAAGTTCTGCCCTCTGCAGGCCCAGCTCAGGTCCCAACCCCTGGCTGAGCTGAGCGTGGCCTTACAGGAACCCCAGCTCCCCAAACCCTGGGGAGACAGCCCAGGAGAGGGAAAATCAGCCTCCAACACTTCATGCATCAGAAGATGATTAATTTTCTCCCAGCTAATTAATGAAATGAGATAATTTTCCACCTCTTGATCCGGTGTCCAGCAAGATCAGCAGAAAGGCTCAGGATGATTCTGAGGACTTTGCACGGTGTCATTTCATGGCTCACTTCATTCCTGGTGGAACAGGAGCATTTTTCAGAGAAAAGAATGTTAACCTGCATTTCCTCTGCTGCTTGCATCTGAAAGAAAACCTTGTTGCTGTTTTGGTTTAATTAAAAAGTTTTTAGCATTCATCTCAGCCACCATATTGCCTTTTTAATCTATGGATAAATATTAAAAAACACATATATTTTACACTCCCTGCTCTGCATTTATTTGCTGCAACTCACAGGATTCTTTCCAGCGCTCTGAGTTACACATTTTCAGCAGCATCCTGCCACATCTTAAGAAAAAAAAAAAAAGTAGGGCAGAAAAACCACCAGATTAACCCACAATGTCCTGAAATGAGCTGTGCTCTGCTCCCAACAGCCCCGCTGGCTTCTGTGCCTGTCTGTAACCAGGAGGCTTCAGCATTTCCGAAACCTCCTGCAAACATTCAAACATCCTCAAACATTCAACCTCTGCCCTCCCCCAGCACAGCCAAGAAGCATTTTGCTGTTTTCAGACTGTGGGGATTGATTCCCAGGCACCCCAAATACCCCAGAAACCCCAAATACCCCAGAAACCCCAAATACCCCAATCATCCCACAGACCCCAAACAGCCCAGACACCCCAAATACCCCAATCATCCAACACACCCCAAACAGCCCAGGTACCCCAAACAGCCCAGACAGACACCCCATATACCCCAGACACCCCAAACACCCCACAAAACCCCAGGTGCCATCGTGGTTCAGGCGTGGGCAGAGCCCAGAGTTGCCCCCTGGGTCCCTGGGGCTGCAAACATCACAGGCCCAGAGCCCAGGCAGGCTGCAGGAACCTGCTGGGCTCCAGACATTTCCCACCAGCTCCTCATCCACCTCCCCTCCCTCCTGAGCTCCCCTGGGAATGGGATCCCCCCAGAGCCTGGCTGGGCACGGGGTTGCACCAAGGCACCTCAATTTTCAGCCTAAGCCACCTGAATATTGCCAGAGCTGCCTCTTTATGCCTGTGAACAACGAGACACAGGTGGATGAAGAGAGCAGGAGCTTCAGGCTCCGCAGGAACAGGTTTTCCCTGATAAATGGTTTCTAATGGGGGCTGCAGTGCCCCTCTCAGCAGGTGTGGGACAAGCTGGCAGTGCCAGCCTGTGCCAGGGTGATAAGGCAGTGGGATGGATCAGTGTGGAAAGGTTAATTAAACCAGCCAAGCTCACCAGCACATGGCTCTTTTCCCTTTAAATATTCTGCACGCTGAGGGAAACTTCCCTCCCTCCCTGCACACACACAAATAAATAAATAACTGGAGTGAATCAAGTCACCACAGCTCCAATTAGTCCCAGCTGTTATTTCTCCATCCCTTCCAGCCCTGCCTGCAATCGGTTACACATGGCCTCGTGCAAGGAGACATGAAATAATTGCTCCAATCTGAGGCCAGAGCAACTCATTTTGTTCATGTTTTATTCAGAGTGACAGGGACATTGCTGTAATAATTCCTGCCGTGTTCCATCTCCTCCAGAAGGGTGGGTGAACACCAAGGGGGATGAGCCACATCCCCAGCTCCACCTTGCCCTGATCCCTGATTATTTTTAACAGCACTCCCAAATCACAAGGTAACCATGCTGCTTTTCATAGCAGAGCTTCCTCTGGGCTGCAAGGATGAGGAGAGCTCTTCCTGAGCCAGCGTGACCCACTACTGATTGAGCAGAAATAGATGGTGCCACTGGAAAGAAATTATTATTTAATATTTCTACTTTTTCTCCCCAGGACAGAAAGAACGACTTTGGTAAGTCAGTCAGCAGGAAAATTAGGAAATGACTGTAAGAAAGTCTGGGAGAGGACACCTTTAGATGCCAACAAATTTATTTATTGGCTGTTTATGGCTGTGCACATGCAGCCTAACTTTTAAAAAGTGTGTGTTGTGATTTACTGACCTGGCAATGCATTTAAAAAGAAAAGGTGGTTTGAATTGTCACTGTTGAATAAAGGAGAGAAAGAATAAAAGCAGGGGTAAAAATAAAAGGGCACTGGGTGGGCTTAGACATGCACCTGTGTGTCAGCTTGCTAATGGAAGGGAAAATGATGAAAATCTTAAATAAGTGTCTTTGTATAAGCCTCAAAGTTGCCCTGATTAGAAATCTTTGAGACTGGTTAAATGTTGAGGTTTTCTCCTTTTCCCCCCCATGCATCCATTATCAGGCATTAGGAGTAAAAAACCAAAATTATGGTTTTGATTACAAACCATACCAGGGACACAGCCTGAAATCTTGTCCAGGGAGGGGGACAAGGAGCCCCAGAGGTGTCCCAGGCGGGGGGGGCGGGTCCTGGACTGGTGGTTCCCAGCTCTGGTTATTGCAGCTCGAGCTCTCTGGAACTCAGCAAGAGCCCAACAGAAGGATTTCCAGCTAATCAGTCTGAATATTTATTAATATGCAGTCAATAAATGAGTAAATATGTTAGTAAATGTGTTGGTGAAGGAATTAGTAAATAAATTAGTAACTGTGTTGGTGTACAGGGCCAGGAAATCTGCCAGAGCTCACCCAGAGCCAGACAAACAAAACCAGGGGATAAAACACTCCCCACACACCAGAGGGATGGAGAGGTTAATAAAGCATCAGGAACCAGCTGAAAAACAACCCAATTGTCCCCAAAGCAGCAGAGTTGGGTGGCAGGAGCGTGTCAGAGGTCAGCTCCAGCGGCTCCTGCTGACCAATTCCAGCCTTGCCACGGGGCTGCCACCATTGCTCAGCACACAAACATCTTGTTCACTCCGTGCTGAAATGTTTATTTACTGATCACTTCTCGTTCAATGGCTGAGCAGGACAGAGGCTGAGGGTGCTCCCCTTTCTGTCCCCTGAGCAATCCCTCAGCAGGGAAGGGTCAGGAGAGAATCCCTGCCCTGTAAAACCTCGTTCTCCTGCACAGGGCTTGCCCACACCACTCAGGATTAGCTAAAAGCTCACCTGAATTCTCTGTGGCAGCTGCAGGACAGACCACCCAGCTGGGAAAACTTCCTGCAGGTTCTTTTCTGCTGCATTTCCCAGTCACTGGGGTTTTACTGCGATTTTGGGGCTGCACTAATAGGTTAAAATGAGGCATTGTAGTAAAACCAGAAGAAATTCCTGTGTTGCTTGAGTCTTGGCAGCAGAGCTGAGGAAAGTCTCGTCAGCTGAGGAAGCAGTGCCATGGAATTCCTGATAAATCTCCATCCCAGGCAGAGTGTGGGCAGTGCACAGAGCATCCCCCAGCTCGGGCACTGTCCCTGCTCAGAGCCAGCCCCGGGGACAGCTCTGTCCCCAACCAGGGACAGCTCTGCTCCTCCTGCCCATGCTGACCACGAACATCCATGGGATATCCCAGGGAATGAAGCCATGTGCTCAGGCAATTTAAAGCAATTTCTCCTCTCCATTCTCAGCCCTGGAGGGCTCCAGGCTGGTCCTGTCCCTCCCCAGCCCCCCATTCCTGATCCCAACCCCCAGCCCAGCCCCTCTGATGTGCCCCAGGGCTGCCCACGAGGGTTTTTCTCCCCAAACTGAAGGGTTTTTTTCTGCTGGTCCCTGTTCCAGGGCTGGTTCGGGCTCCAGGAGGGCACATCCAGCTGTGCTCTGAGCTGTGCCCGTCCCTGGTGCTGTGCCACCCTCTGCCCCTGCCTGCAGGAACACTGAGCTGTGTTTGCACCCAGCTGCTGCCCCTGCCCACCTCACCTTGACTCCTCTGTCAGCTGCTGGGAACACTCTTACATCTGTGTCAGGTAAGGCCTTATTCCTTTAAAAACTAAATGAGAAAAGCCATCTGGAGGGCTTTTTTCAAACCAACACGAACTCCTCCAGCTGTTGGGTGACCTCATCCTTTATTAATTTCTGTAGACTCGCATTTACCATTGAGATCAACCCTACAAGTGTATAATTTCCTGAATTCTTTCCAGCTCTTTATTAAAGATTGGGGTTAGAGATTCACCCCCCGAGTCCCTCGATAACCCTCCTGTCTCCCAGGAGTTGTTAAGGAGCAGATGATGCATCACAGGCTCCTTTATAGCAGCAATAATTGTTCTGCTTCAGCAGCCACCGTGCCTTATATACTGCCTTTTCCTGAAATTGTTTTTCTTCTTCCCCTTATTGCTAAGGAAGATATTGGCACCAAAATGTGATTTGAGAGCTCATGTTCCCTGATTTTCGGCGTACCTGAGCCAGGGCAGATGCGGCGCTGGCGGTGCCACCGCTGACATCTGTAACCCAATCCTGCTCATAAACAGGAAGCACAAGTGACAGCAGCAATTTCCATCGGTGCTTTTCTTCTGCTGGAGCCATTACTCGGGACAGGATGTATAAATCACGGCGTGGCTGATGTGGCCAGCTCCGAGTCTGAGCAGAGCTGAGCCCCAGCCCGGCCTGGCTGCCTGCCCCGAGGAGCTGGGGGAGGGAAGGGGAGGGAAAGGAGGGGATGGGGATGGTCCCTGCCAAGGCACAGGGTGGATTTGGGGTCTCTCAGATGGGGCTGGGGTTTTCTGCAGGTTCACACAGTGCCAGAGGAGGGCTGGGTTCACAGCCAGCTCCCCTGTCCCTGGCCATCACTAAAATGGGGACATTTCACTGCTCCTGCCCTGCAGGGCTGGCAGAGGCAAAACCACCTCGTCCTGCTGGAACTGCAGCAAAAAGGGGCTGGGGACAGGGCCAGGGCTGGTGGGCAGAGGGAGGGGGAGGGTGGCACTGGTGGCACTGGGAACTGGTAAATGGCTTCAGGGCCTTTTAAACACCTGCAGCTTTGAAGGGACCTTTTTTCACTCTGGCAGTTCCATGCTCCCAGTGCATCACAGAAAGTTCTAGCAGGACGTCAGCCTGCTGCTCTGGAAGGCAGGGGAGGGCAGCCCCATCCCAGAGGATGAGCAGGGTGGGGATGGGGGTGTGGGATGTGGGGAAATGGGGTGTGGGGATATGGGATGTAGGGATATGGGATATGGGAATATGGGATGTGAGATGTAGGGATATGGGAATATGGAGATGTGGGGAAATGGGATGTGGGATATGGGGATATGGGGATGTGGAATGTAGGGATATAGGAATATGGAGATCTGGGTATATGGGGATGTGGGGATGTAGGAATATGGGATATGGGGATATGGGATGTGGGGATGTGGGGATATGGGATGTGACCCTGGCTCCCCCAGGCAGCCCAGGACACACCTGAGGCCCCAGCAGCGCCTGTGTCCCTGCCCAGGAACGGTGGGTGAGGGGCAGAGCTCGTTCAGCCTTACTGGAAAGGCAGAGGTTGTGTTTAACACATCAACAACGGGCATAAAATAAAAGGGTGATTTACAAATATTTGCACGCTGCAGTTGTCTCTAGCAAAGATCAGCTGGGTTCAGCTGCAGTGGGGCCGTTTCTCTGAGGAACAGCCGAGCTGTTCAGGGTCTCATCTCTTAGTGGGCAATCCCTCAGTGTGCCCACACCCCAAATGCACTGCCCTGGGAGGGGACACGGCTCCCAGCCAGCCCAGGCTGCCGGGGTGGCTCTGAGTGTCGGGCTGGCATCCTGAGAGCTGCAGGAGCAGCAAACAGCTGGGGAGCAGCGAGGGCTCAGCTGTTCCTCTGCAGCTCCTGGGGGAGCAGGGGAGGGTCAGGGCTCCAGTGTCTGAGGGGTTCTGTCCCATAGCACAGGGCAGAGCTGCATCCTGGCTCGTGTTTAATCCTGAGTTTAACAAATCCCTTCCAAACCCTGCCTGGGGCCGCTCGGAGGGGGGAGCAGGGGAAGCAGAGTTGCAGGATTTTCCCCTGGCTGGGAAGGGACGAAGCTCTGAGGCTGTCCTGGATACACAAAGGCACTTCTGGGCATGACCAAATACTTAAATCTTCTCCTCTAGCTGTTCTCCCTCTGTTGGGAGGGGCTTTTCCAAAATCTCATCCCCTCTGTAGTGGGGTGCACATGAAGAGGCTGTGAAAAGGTGAGGACAAGGTGACCCTGGGGTGACACAAACCCAAAGAATTATATTTAAATTTAGATCCCAAAGCCAGAGGAGCTTCAGCTCCTCTTCATCTGAGAGAGTTTGGGTGCAAAGGCTGTGCCTTGGGCTTGACATCAGATCAGAGATTTGGGATGAGGATGCTGCAGGATTCCCCTGCAGTGTCACCCTGCACTGAGCCACGGCTGCACCACCAGGTGAGAAATCTCACAGACACTCCGTGCATGGAAGAGCTGTGGTAATTAAGACCTTTCCTCTATTTATACTAAAATCAGCACTGTGGAAAGAGGCCATGAATAATACAAGATGTGGTGAGAAAACAGGAGCAAAGCCTCCACCCTTCAGCCAGAGAACGAACAAAATTTGCTGCCTTCAATAAGCAACAGGGAAAAAGGGGATCCTGAGAAGGGCTGAGTGCCCTCACTTTGCTGGATCCCAGAAATCTGGAGTTTTTAAATTTTCTATGCCTGAAAGCATCAAACCCTGCAGATTTCTGGGATCCAGCATCGCTCCTCGTGTGCTGAGGGGCACCATTCACAGCACCCTCACATTTTATGGGGCATTTCACGGGGCCAGGGCTGCCCAGCTGGGGGATGGAGCTGCTCCCAGTGCTGCCCTGGCCTCTCCAGGACCTTGCACTGCTCTGCCCTGCCCTGCAAGGCTTGCCTTGGACACAGAACTTTTTATTGATGTCACTGTGGAAGCACCATGTGGGGTCGGGGGAAAATACCAAGGGAAAACTGAAGCATTTTAATAATGTCTATTTTTATTTCTGCTAGATGCCAACCATCTGAGCTAATAGAAAGTAATTGGAAGACTCAATTTAGTAATTTTCTTTATTATTATGTCTTGATGTACTTCTGTCAACTCCAAAATACTCATTACGTGTAATTAGGAGGAAGATTAGAGTGCCGTTAAGATTGGAATAATGATGCAGCTCACCAAGGGCCAGTGCAAAAAACAACCCTGAGGAAAATATCTCCAAAGTGCTGAGCAGGGGAGGGCATTTAAAAAACTGATAAAGCTGGGAGCTGGTGCCAAATAATGAAGATGAGACTTTGGAGTGGGACAGAGTTGATCCACTGAATGCAGGCAGTTGATGGCTCTGCCTCCCTCCCAGGTGAATCCCTTGTGTTTATTTGGATGGCTGAAGTGACTTTAATAAGATAATTCCCCAAGAACCACCCTCTGTGTCTTTTTCATAAACTCCCACCCCAAACAGCATAATTAATTTTGCTGTTGTACAGAAGAATAATAATAAAAAATCCATCCTTTGGGAGGTAGGTGGTAATTTCTATCTGATGGAAATTGAGATTAGACACAGCACATAAAACTTTTTGATAATTTATTCACCAGAAATTGCTGCATTATACCTATCAGAGAGCTGGGGATATGAAACTTAACAAGCTGATATTTCACTCTGATTTCCTTGAGCATGATCCAATTTATTAAATCAAAATTCTAGATTAGCTTTAATACGAGAGAAGATTTTTATATTCCAGACTAATGTATGTCAGAATGCACGAAACCCATCATGGGAGCTCTGACAGGAGAGAAGTTCTGTGCAGCACTGGGAGACAGGTTCAGAATGAAAAAGGAGAAATTTCCCCAAATTTCTGAGTATTCCTGTGGAATAAAAGAGGAGGAAAGGGAGCAGAGCTGTGTCTGCAGCTCAGCACGAGGCAGCACCGTGGGGAAGCTATTTCTGCTCCTGCCATCAGCTCCCATATGACAGCACAGGAATTATTTCAGGACACAATCGCTTTTCCAATGGGTACAGAATAAACAGAAAAAGCTGTTGAGAAGCTCTCGCTGTTTCCTGTCTCCCCTCTCCAGAGCCTCACTGCACACCAGGTCCCACAGGCCCAGCACAGCACCACGGGGGGCTGGTGGCCACCCCAAAATGGGGCTGGTGGCCACCCCAATGGGTGCCAAAGTCCCACACTGTGTGCCAGTGGCCACCCCTGCCAGGTGCCAATATGGGCCCTGCCCCTGGCAGGCTCTGCACAGCTCCTGTGTCTGTTTTTAATCTCCTTTTTGGGTTGTTGGTTTTGGGGGCTCTGTGAGGCCCTGGCTTTGCTCATGCCCTCCCTGCCCCTCACCAGAGCAGGAGAAGGGGGCAGGAAATTATCCCCAGAATGGCACCAGGAATGAGGACGGACCCAAACCCAGCCTGATTATCCCCAAAATGGCACCAGGACTGAGGATGGACCCAAAGCCAGCCTGGTTATCCCCAGAATGGCACCGGGAATGAGGATGGACCCAAACCCAGCCTGGTTATCCCCAGAATGGCCCTGGGGCAGCAGCCACCCCCTGGTGCCAGCCCTGATGCCATGCCCTGAGCCCGGCCATGGCACTGCCAGCCCCGGGACGGGCACCTGGCACTGCTGGATGGCTCCTGCTGCAGCCCAATCAATCCCCCCAGCTTGTTTATAACTATCTGTGACTCACAGACGTTTTTCCTGCTCCTTAATTGCCAGTTTCCTGAGAAACCATCGCAGGCAGCCAATGGGCTGCACAGCCCCGGCTTGGAGACTGGAGACAACTGGGGAAAATAAATCCAGCGATATTGGGGAATCGAGCAGCACTTTGCAAAGTACAGCACGTATTTATAAACAACACATCTGCGGGGCCAGAGCCCGGGCAGGGCTGCTCCTGGGCAGTGCCCGCCCCTCCTGTGCCACCTGCGTGGCGATGGCTGGAGCAGGATCCTTGTGCCCGTCCTAATGCTTGTGCCCATCCTGCTCCTTGTGTCCATCCTGCTCCCTGTGCCCATCCTGCTCCTTGTGTCCATCCTAATCCTTGTGCCCATCGTGATCCTTGTGCCCTCCCTGCTCCTTGTGTCCATCCTAATCCTTGTGCCCATCGTGATCCTTGTGCCCTCCCTGCTCCTTGTGTCCATCCTGCTCATTGTGTCCATCCTAATCCTTGTGTCCATCCTGATCCTTGTGTCCATCCTGCTTGTTGTGTCCATCCTAATCCTTGTGCCCCCCCTACTCCCTGTGCCCTCCCTGTGCCCATCCTGCTCCCTGTGCCCATCCTGCTCCTTGTGCCCTCCCTGCTCCTTGTGCCCATCCTTCTCCCTGTGCCCCTCTCAGGGTTCTGGGGGGGCTTGCCCGAGGTTCTGGGGGTGCAAACCTGGGCACAGCAGGCAGGGGAGGGGCACAGCTGCAGCACCACGGTGTCCCCGTGTCCCTCTGTCCATTTGTCCCTTTGTCCTGCTGTCCCCCTGTCCCTCTGTCCCATCAGCTCTCCCTCACATCCCTCAGTCCTGATTTCAATGCTGTATCTCCCAAACCATTCTGCCTCCCTAAGAGCCTGCACAGATTCGTGCAGCAGTTTTAACAAACAAACTGAAATCCTGGGAGAAGCCACAATACAGCAGTGGCAATGTTATTCAGCAATATTATAGAAGTGATGCACGAGATCTAAATAGGAGAAGAAATCTCTGCACTCAGTGTTAGTCACTGCTCAATTACAGCTCCATTCAAAGCCTTCACTGGTACAAAGAACCAGGCTGTGAAGTCCCCCCTGCACCTTCCTTTATGCTTTTAGTGCAGGATGATATTTGGGAAGCTCGGAATTCTTTTTTAGTGATCACAAAAAAACCATTTTAATAGCTGGTAAAAGGCTGGGAAACACAGAGCTGGTTAATTTTGGAGGAGTTCACAGGGAGCTGGGGGAAAGGAGATAAAAAATCTCCTGGCATAAATCTGGGGCTGAGCTTGGGGAGCCACACACCTCCAGAGCTGTGTGACACTGGTGAATTTGTGTCCCCAGGTCCTGGCTGGCACAGCCCATGGTGAGCACCGTGGGCAGGGAATCCTCTGCTCCCTCCAGCAGTGGAACCAGGCTGCTGGCACAGCTGGGAAACTGAGGCAGGACCTGAGGGGCTGCCAGGCAGCATTTCTGTCTCTTTTCTCTTGGGGTGCTGGTGGGTTCTGAGCAGTCTGTGCCAGCCCCGTGCCCACGGAGCCAAAGTGGCACCAAGAGAATGAAGAGCTGGGACAGCCAAGGTGGCACCAAGGGAATGAGGAGCTGGGACAGCCAACCTCCCTCCCTGCAGCTGCCAGCCCCCTCTCATCTCTCTGCACTCACAGCTCTGCTCCCAATGCTCAGAACCTCAGAGCCCGCAAAGTCTACTTGGAATAATTCCAACCAGGGGTCCTGGAAATGAGGAGTTCAGTTTCTTTCTTCCCCCGCAGCAAATCCATCATTTTTCTGCAGGGTGACACTTAATCTTTGTGTTTGCCCTCAGAGCCTGAGCTCCCACTGTAGCTCTGATCAAGATCAAACTCATTTCAGCTGGCCAACACTCACCATTTGACATTCCACCTGTTTGAAGCAAAATTGGAACTGGTATTTATGATGAAGATTAGCTCATGGCCATTAAGTGCTCTGGGCTGAAGATGGATATTTGCTGTCAAAGTGGTGCTGGTGATTTATCTCAGAAAAAAAGTTCCCTCAGCTCTCTGAAGTGGCTGCCACAAAGCTCTCCTGGCACAAGAAACCCGGGAATGTTCCTGAGCTGCATTTTTGCAAGGCTGGGGAAGTGACCCCGAGATGCTTTTGCACAGACAAGAAGGGAGATCTGGCTCCTGCCCTGCCCAGCCTGAGCTCTGTGAATCCCTCGGTGCTGGAGCAGCATCAAACACACGGCACAAAAACACAAGGAAAGACATTTTTTTCCACATTCTTTGTTGGTCAAAGAAGACGGGGATTAAAACAAATCTGACAGTTGCAAAAAATTCAAACCAGGTCCTAAGGTCTGTATTTAAAACTTGCCTTGTGATGGCAGCCATAGCCCAGCTCTTCCAGAACCTTCCATCTGTCACAGCCCAGCTCTTCCAGAACCTTCCATCTGCCACAGCCCAGTGCTTCCAGAACCTTCCTTCTGCCACGAGCAGGGGTGGGCAGGTGAGCTGGGGCTGGCTGAGGCTGCAGGGGCTGTATCCAGATGTGGAAATGTGTCCAGCTGTGGGGCCATGTCCCCCTCTCTGCCCCCTCCCAGCCCCGTGTCCAGATCACATCCCATGGAAATGCAGAGGATGGATCTCTTCACACTTTCCATGTTCATGTTTTGTGTCTGATTTCCCCATCCCAGGCTGGAAGGTTCCAGCAGGAGCAGGACACCAAGGACACCAAGGACACCGTGGGAGCAGAGCACTGGTCACACCCCTCAGATCACCTGAGCAGATTTCCAAAGCTGACATTTCTTGTTCCCTCCTTTCCCACGGCAGCGTTTTTGAAAATCCAGCGCATTTTTCTCTCTAAATAAACCAGCCCAAAGTGCCTCCAGAGGGTTTTGCCATCCTTACATTTACTCCAGCACAGTAATCTTGTAGGAAGATAAAACACCAGAGCAACCCAGGGAAGTGCTGAGCAGACAGCCACAAACTAGAGATGGATATCCAAGTTCAAGCCTTTCAGCCCAGAAAATAAATCAAGATGACAACAGTCCCAAAACATCAGAAACCCTCAGACTTATGAACGCCAGAATATCATGAGTGAATCCATTCCCAGCTCAGATGTCTGAGCTGTGTTTCATATTGCACACAGGCTTGGCTGGCAGGAGGGCTCTGGGACCCTCTGCAGGATGAGGCACAGAGCCCTTTCTGTTCCTAAGCACACTCCTCTGCTCCTGGAAAATTCTCCTGCACAGGATTTAAAAACTGTCTCTTCCAGCTCAGCTCAGGGACTCTCTGACCAGTGTGTCAATAAGGCCACATAACAATAATAATAATAATAATAATAATAATAATAATAATAATAATAATAATCAGATGTTGCAGCTTGGCCCAGCTCAGGGAGCTCCTGGAGGGCTCCAGGCTGCTCTCAGTCATCGAGGTCAGATGCCAGCTCAGAATGAGGAGTGATGGTAAAAGCCAAATCTCTTCAGTTTTATCTAGAAGTTAAAATTAGGAACCAAACCAAACCCCATGTTCTTGGGCAAGGTCGTATTGATTTAGTTTAGGTTTGGTTGCAGAGGTTGGAATAAGACACATGAAGATATTTATGTGATATATGTGTGTTATATGACATTTATTTAAATAAAGATACTCACTGAGCACAGGCTGTGTTCAGTCCTGTCAGGGAGGCCCCCCTGGAGCCCCATTTTCCTGACTCCTTTCCCAGCCCTCAGCTCTGTGCCACCCCTTGGCCAGCCCAGGCACCAGGACCTGCTGTGCCCTGGCTCACCTGAGCCCTTCATCTGTGAAGGGCAGATGCCCAAAATCACAGCTGGGCTGCAACAGCACGGAGGCAAAACCTCCACGTGGAGCAGTTTGATGTTTAAATCAAATCACATTTTAGTTGCAGAGCTGAGAACACATGATGTAATTGGGTTTTTTATTTTTATTTCTACAGAGGGATGTGTGAGCTCCCTGAGGGCCAGCCTCGCCTGGCCATCAGTCCTCATGCAATGTCACTCATGTCACCTTTACTGGCACTGAGCACAGGCAGGCACAGGCTCCCAAGCACCAAAGGCTGGAGGAGCAGGAGGAAGCTGAGGAGTTCAGGGAACCATGCTCTGAAAGGAGAAGAAACCCCATGAACACAATCAGGGATTTCTCAGGGTGCCTAAGCTGGAGGCACAGAATAATTAAAAGGTCACACTGTGGCAATCAGTAAAAGTGCACCAAAATTTGTGTCAACCTCATCATTTGATTGCTTCTCTATTTAGACTCACACTAAATATAAACAAGGCAATGGAAGAGAGCCCTGCTGAAATTCTGCCTCAGTACAAGTTCACCATCAGTCACTAAAGCACCCAGAGCAGTGCAGGTGCCCCAGCCACTCTGAGCTCTGCTTTACACCTCCTCCAGATGGGCTCAGTGCTGGGTTATATTCAGAATAAACGCTCAATGAACAGCAATTTCCATAATTTTGCCTCTATTCCATTATCACACCACTGCTCCCCACTGCTCAGCAGCATTTCCTTAGGCCTTTCACAGGGTACTCTCTTTAAATTACCTTTAAAAACCTTTTTCTTAGCACGCTTCTCACATCATTTTCTGTCAGCCTGGCTTGTGCAGTGGAAGAGGAGGTGATTTAACCCTGGCACCAAAGGATGGCAGGAGCTGTGGGCAGGGGGCTGCAAACACAGGGTCTGCTCCAAGCTGGGACTGATCACTCAGCCAGCTCCAGCTAATTGCATTGATTAGCTCTGCATTGATGAGCCACTTACTGGGGAATTGTTTGTGTCCCTCCTGAGGCATCCCTCGGCTTTGGGAGGCAGTAACAAGTGCTCAGAGCCAAACAAAGCTGTTTTCATTTGACTTCTACCCAGGCTTGATCCAGTGCTGGGTGTCCAGGCAACAACTGTAAAAAGCAATTTTAATGTTGAATTTTAACTGCCATAAAGATTCTGGGATAGCGGTTCAGTTTGGTTGTTTTAGCAAACATAATTATTTAGAGGATGCACATCAATGTTATTTATTACTCTTTAAGTGAATCCTGATTCTGTTCTTCTGTGGCTTCTGCAGAGGGAACCTCTGAGCTCCTCATGCACAAACACTGACATGAAATCTGTGTGGAATCTGCTCTGAAATCACAGCTTGAAACAAAAACTGTCTTGGGTTTGAGGGCTGGGGAGTTTGAAAGAATCGTCCATCACACAGGAAAACATTCAGCTGCAAAGCTGGAGCAGCAACCTTCAGGCATGGAGCTGCACAAACACCCTGGCAGAGCTCCACCACCGAGATTGTCAGAGTAAATATTGGGGAGTTTTGTATCCAGCTACAAGAGCTGTTTACAGATCCCTTCTGCTGAAGCTGCATCTTGCACAGTGAAACGAGAGCCCCAAACCATCTCTGTTCTAATAACTTTCTAAACTCTGCTATGTATTTTATGGAATTTGAATGTATGAGTGGTTGGCCCAGAACTCCTTCTGCAGGAGATTATTGGGAGAAAACATTTCCATATGTCAGGAGGATGGCAGCATCCCATGGACACTGAGGAGGAGCTCAGCCCTGTGTTTATTCTGTGGCAACATTTCCATATTTCAGATATTGGTACCTCTGCTTGTGTAAACAACATTATGGCCACGCTTGTCAAAGACACTTAGAGGGTTCCAAGGAAAATAAAAGTGAATTTCTTCTTCCATATTTCCAAAAAGCCCTGCTAGCACAGCTCTGCTGGTGAGAGCCTGGGCCACCAGCCCTGTGCCAGCCTGGGGAATTTCCCAAAACCACCATGGGGGATTCACAGACAGCTCTGCAAAGGCAGCTGGAAATTCAGAGGGATTTTAGTCCTCAGAATATTCTTTATTTCGTAAGGAAACGCTTTATTTATTTATGCTTTGTTTTGTAAGGAAAATAAACCGCTTCTCATTCTGCTAATGAAGTCCTGAACTTAGATTTTATTGGTTTCCATTGGGCTCATTTGGAATTGATAAGCCCAATTAAAAACACTAATTAGTATCTGATTCTTTTTAATTAAGTGAAAGTAGAGATTGGGAGATGCTGATGTGGTGGATTTGAGCTTTGTGTGTAAATTCCAGCAGCTCCCTGAGGATGGAAGCGTGGCCAGGGCTGCTCTGGACAAACACCTTTAATTCTGGGCAAGGACACAGAACAGGAATCACCTCCTGTGGCTCAGGATGATGCACCCAGAGCTGCAATTAATAATAGAGTAATAGCTGTAACACAAATTAATAATAGCTGTAATAGAAATAATAGCTGTAATAGAAATAAATAATAGCTGTAATAGAAATAGAGAGCAATTCCTGCCCAGGACAGGAACCCAGGCTGCAATTCCTGCCCAGGACAGAGCCCAGGCTGCAATTCCTGCTCAGGACAGGAACCCAGGCTGCAATTCCTGCTCAGGACAGGAACCCAGGCTGCAATTCCTGCCCAGGACAGGAACCCAGGCTGCAATTCCTGCCCAGGACAGGAACCCAGGCTGCAATTCCTGC
>VXBI01012210.1:94929-123689 GCA_013397375.1 Toxostoma redivivum | reverse complement strand
CCCAGAGCACCAAAAATGCATCCCGAGAGTCCCAAAATGAGCATCCCCAGAACACCAAAAATACATCCCTAGAACCCCAAAAAGTGCATCCCAAGAACCCCAAAAATGCATCCCCAGAGCCCCAAAATGTGCATTTCCAGAACCCTAAAAATGCATCTCCAGAGTCCCAAAATGAGCATCCCCAGAGCCCCAAAATGAACATCCCCAGAGCACCAAAAATGCATCCCGAGAGTCCCAAAATGAGCATCCCCAGAACACCAAAAATGCATCCCAAGAGTCCCAAAATGAGCATCCCCAGAACACCAAAAATACATCCCAAGAACCCCAAAAATGCATCCCCAGAGCCCCCAGCCGGGTCTGGCTGCATCCAGCAGCTCTGGCATTGCCTTGGCAACATTTTTTTTTTTATGCTTTGATTAAGGAGCAACTGATGCAATATTTCAGGAGGCAGGGGGAAAATGGTTTGATAGTGAGAAAAACATTCAGGCTGTTCTGAATTGTCCTTGAGGACTTGGTGTGTGCCGTCACCCAGTGCTTAGCAACAGATTGGTGGTGGCTGCAAATCAATCTTTGCAGGGCACAAAGCACAGTTTACAATGCAGCATGTTCCAATCCAAGGGATGCTATTGGGGAGCTATATAAGCATCAATTATGGTTTTTTTTTGTTTTTTTTTAGATGGAGTTAATTATAGCAGGGAGAATGATCAGAAATCAGCTTTCCATACTCCCCCTCCTGCCTTTTAAAAATCGCAGGAGAGTTACTATAGATTAGCAAATTAGAAATTGCAAAAATGTAATTATCCAAAATTTAGATGGGTTGTCAGGCTCTGTTTCTGAATGGATTTGTGCCAGAAAAGTGAACAAAAAGAAACTTGCCGTCCTTTAAAAAGTTTTAAATTGAGTTGTAATTATTCTGCAGTTTGGTTTTTGATTTTTTTAATGTGCTATTAAAAACTACTTTTTGATTAAAACTACTTTTAAATAGGGCTCTATTCCCAAAAATATATGCAGACATTAAAATTGAAATTTAAAAAAAAGTGGACAGCACCCACAGCCATATGGACATCCAAGCACCAATGGGATTTCTCATCCCTCTTGCTTTTAATGGAGTGAAAATAAAGAATGGTGTTTGACACTGAAATCCCAGCCAGTACATAAAGAATCCAACAAAGTGTGAGCCTGCAAATGCTCCCCTGTGACTTCAGCTCCCTTGGCTGGTTCACATTCTGCCTGATTAACAGCTGGACAGAAAAAACAAAATAAGTAGAAATTTCAGCACGTTAACATAAAGGAATCTCACTTGTGCACATGCATTCAAAGGGAATTTAATTTCTCTTTTGGAGTTTCTGCTGGTTTAAAAGCCTGAAATGGAGATTAAAAGCTTCCCTTTCCTGGCTGCATCTTATCAAACACGATTTCATATCTCTGCAGCTTTCTGGAATCCCTCAACTATATCCCTTAAATTCTGTGCTAATTGAATTTAAAATTAGTCCCCAGTGGGGACTAAGTAGAAGCCAAGTAATTTAATGGTCAGACAATTAGCAGCTCTGCACTGAGCAGAGCTCTGCAGGCAGGATCACGCTGGGCAGGCTCTGCTCCCTCCCGGGGAGGGACACCACCCTGAAAATGCCACTTTTGCTGCCACAGGGTGACCAAACGGTGCCTTTTTCCCCCAAACAGAGGCAGCTTTGTGGGCACCCTCTGGTCGGTTTTATCTCAGCAATTTCTTGCTCTGTTTCCATGTCTGATAACCAAATCTGGGCCGTTCTGGAGGCAAAGTGTGCTTTTGTAGCAGGCAAAAGTCTGCTCAGATCCCGGTGTGAGTTCCAGCCAGCCTGGAAATGCAGTTTCCATCTCCTCTGGGCGTTCTGCAGCCCTGGAAATGTCAGCATTTTTACAAACAGGAGACATCCCACATGGATGCAAATATCCCAGATCAGTGCCCCTCATGTGGGCTCACAAAACCACCTCGGAAATTTCAGGTAACCCTCCAGGAGAGGCTGCTGCTAAGAGCTGCTCCCACCACAGAGGCTCCCTCACATCTCGCAGGGATCCCCCCTCCACAGCCTGCAGCTCCACTTTGGGTGCTCCATGGAGCCCAGCAGGGCTGAGCATCCCTCAACCCCTTCCCCAAAGATTTCCCCTTCCTTTTGGGGCTCTGGGATCCCACTGAGCATCCCTTAACCCCTTCCCCAAAGCTTTCCCCTTCCTTTTGGGGCTCTGGGATCTCCCTGAGCATCCCTTAACCCCTTTTTCAAAGGTTCCCCCTTCCTTTTGGGGCTCTGGGATCCCATTGAGCATCCCTCAACCCCTTCCCCAAAGCTTTCCCATTTTGGGGCTCTGGGATCCCACTGAACTTCCCTTTAACCCCTTCCCTAAAAGTTTCTCCTTTTGGGGCTCTGGGATCCCACTGAGCATCCCTTAACCCCTTCCCCAAAGGTTTCTCCTTTTTTGGGGGGCTCTGGGATCTCCCTGAGCATCCCTTTCACTCCTTCCCTAAAAGTTTCCCATTTTGGGGCTCTGGGATCCCACTGAGCATCCCTTAACCCCTTCCCCAAAGCTTTCCCATTTTGGGGCTCAGCTTTGGAGTCCCAGAATGGTTTGGATTGGAAGAAACCTTAAAGCTCATCTCATTCCACTCCTTATTTAGACACCTGACAGCAAACTATTATTTCCTGCAGTGCCAGACCACGCAGGGTCTGGTGGCACAGGGTGACACAGAGCAGGGTTTGGTGACACAGAGCAGGGACTGGTGGCACACAGCAGGTCCTGGTGTCCCTCCCACCCTGTGCTGGAGGAACAGGACACGTTCAGCTCTCAGGCAGATCTGGCAGGTAACTGCAATCATTCTTTAATTAGCTGAACACCTTCCATCCATAATTAAGCAGTGTGCTAGGGAATGGACTTTAAGCTCCTAATTGTGCATGTTCACAGGAGGGGAGATAATTGAAGCACAAATTAAACGGGCTTTCCTTTAAAAAAAAAAAGAAAACAGCTATTTTTTGTTAATCTGAAGCTCTATCAAAGCCAGAACCTGAGTTTTCTAAATGCATTTCTTCCCTCAAACCCCTCAGTGCTGGCTTGGGCAGGTTTCTGCTCTGAGCAGGCCCAAGGAGTCATCCCTGCCCCCTGCACAGGCAGCTCTGCTCCCTCCAGGAGCAGCCAGGACAGCCCTTGGACCCTCCAGAGCTGGTTCCTTCCCCTGCACACCTTCTCCCTTCTCCTGGCTCCTCGTGGCAGGAGCTCCATTCCTCATGATTTTCACCCTGCTGGCAGCAGTGCCATTTATAACTCAGACAGGCTGTTTCCATTTTTACTTTGCCCAAACCCCACTGGTTTCTGCAGAGAAATCCCTGCCCTTCTTGGGAGGAGGCAGATGGAGCATCTCCAGCCCCAGGGATGTGAATTTGCACAAGCAGGGCTTTGAGCCCCCTTCTCCTTCTCCTCCCCTGAGTTCAGGGCTGAGTTTTACTCTTGGGATTCACTGAAATAATTCATTTTCCCCAAAAAATGCAAAAATGCACATCTGAGGAGCGAGGAAAGGCAAATGGATGAGCTGGGAGGGACTGTGGGAGGTGAGGAATGGGCACAGCAGGAGGGGATGAGCTCCTGTGCTCTCTGAGCAGCTTCCTTCGAGCCACAAAATCCTCCCTGCATCCCCTGGGCGGCACAGGAGCATCCCCAGGTGTGGGTGCAGAAGGGACAGTGCCACCAGCGCTGTCACCTCCCCAGCACGGAGGTGACATTTCATTCTCAGTGCATCCTGCACGGGCACCACCCAAATCCAGAATCTGCCTTTGCAGCCTCACGACTTCGTGAGAGAATTGAAAAAATTGTTTGACTCCTTTGCAAATGAATGAAGATTTTGCATTTCATGCCGAGGTTGGTTTGATCAGTGTGCTGCCAGCCCCTGATAAACAGCTCCTGGTGTCCAGGCACTGAAAATCTGGGATATTTCAGAGTGGGTGGCCCTGCAGGGGGGTCCTGAGCCACAGGGAAAGAAGGAACTGGGGGAAAAGAACTTGAGAGCTTTCCAAGAGCTTCCTAATTGTTTAATGCTCAACAAGTGAGTGAAATGAGCTGGGAAATGCAGGGGGAGAGCAGCAGAGTGTTCAGGAGGCTGAGCAGGAGCTGGGATTTCTCCCCAAAATCTGCTCTCTGGAAGCACAGCTCCCATGGATAAATGGATAAAGCTCTCATCTTCCCAGTGACTACATGCCATGGATGGAGATAAGGTGCTAGGGCATGAAAAATAACAGAAAATATTTTATTTAACAGACTTTCTCAGGTGAACTCATTTCCTTGTGCATGGCATTAATTTTTTAATCTCCCTGCTGCTGCTTTGCTCCCACTCCTCTTTACAGCACAGTTATTTAAAGCTTCAGTTTATGGCTACAATCCCTATGCAAAATTTTTAATAAATACTAATGCACCATTAAGTGCCAATTAATAAATTCTTTCCACGTGTCATTGCTATTAACTTCCATTTGAAATGAGCTCTCCTCTCTGCATGGAGCAGGATTTTGCACTGCCCTGATTCACACAGGAGCCATCTGCTTGTGCTGCTCCACTCGCAGTTGGACTGGGCAGAAAAATTCTGCACATTCAAAAATCTCCAGAGCCTGAGCCCTGGAAGGCTCTGGGAGCCTGAACTCACTCAGTATTTCAATCCAGAACATTCCTTGAAGAAACACCCTGTACCTGCATCCCTGTGCCTGAAAAAGTTTTCCTTTCAACTGCATGGTGGTGAAACATTCTGAAATTTCCACGCCTTGGCAGCCAGTGCATCCAGAGCAAACACAGGATTTGCAGCCAAGGCCTGAAGCTTCCCTGACTCCAGGAGAAATTCTCCCTGTGGGAGCTGGGACCCCCCAGCCCTGGGGAGGGTCCCAGGGTGAGCAGGGACAGAATTCCTGACAGAAAATGGATCCTGATCAGCTCCAGGGTGAGCAGGGCAGAATTCCTTCCAGGCAGATTTGTTTGCAGGAGTTGTGTTGTTTGTACTCCAGAGTACAACACAGCCCAGGAAAACTCTGATCTGATTCTCCTCTCCTCTCCTCTCCTCTCCTCTCCTCTCCTCTTTTCTGTTATTTTTTCCTACAAGAACTCTCCAGGCTGAGTTCTGCATGAGCACAGGGTTTCTCTGAGCAGCCACATTCCCCAGTGTTGACTCTGTAAAGGTTTCCACTCTTTTATTCCCTTTGCTTTCCCACCCAGCAGAGAGATCAAGGCTGTTCCCCAGGATAACCCAGGGACAGTTTCCTGCTGCTCACACAGAATTTCTGAGCAGCAGTGGCTGGTGTGTCCCTGGCAGTGACACTGCCCAGGAGCTCCTCGTGGACTTCTCCCTCCTCCAACACCTTCAGTTCTCACTCCTGCTCTAATTAATTAACTGCACCCAGTTAAATGGACCTCAAACCCTGCAGCTCTAATTTTTAGTTATTTTGCCTTCTAGGAATATTATGTTGGTTGTCTGTACCTGCCATGGAGCTCTTCTCACAGGCTGGGATTTCAAAGTTTGGATTTCAAAGTTTGGATTTCAAAGGAATAATTCCAGCCTGAGGACTCAGAGACATTATTTATTTTATTTGTATCTGTGCTCATTCTGTTGTCCTTGGTGTTCAATATTTTACAATGATGTTTTGGAACAATCAGTGCTCGGTTTCTGTGCACACAGCTTTGGGAAATGACATTTCCTGAGCAGGGAAATCCCTGGTGCAGTGACCCAGAGGAATTCAGGCACACGAAGGCAGTGGTGCCTTTGGAGCTCTCCCTCCCTGGTTTTAGAGGAACACTCTGCAGGGCTCAGGAAAATCCAAAATTTGTTTTTACAGGGTCTTGAGCAGCTGTGAGGTGGGAAAATCAGCAAATGGAGAGAGCAGGGGACAGAGGAGAGGGACAGGGAGGGTGGGAGCAGAGTGCAGGGAGCTGGGGGCTCAGAGGGGATGTCCCAGGCCAGCCCCAGGATGTCTCAGGTGTCCCAGGATATCCCAGGATGTCCCAGGTGTCCCAGGAAGCCCAGCAGGAGCAGGAACAGTTCTCTTCCAGGCCAGAGGCCCCAGGACCTGCAGGAGCCACTGTCACCTCCCTCTTGCCCAATCTGCTCCTCCACAGCAGATTAAGCCTGAGCTTATCCAGACCTGTTCCAAAGCCTATTTGATCTCCAGACAGGGCTGAAGAATCCAACAAGAAGAGGCTTGCAGGAGATTTTCGTGTCTCATCGACACTGGAAAGGCAAGAATTGGAGACTGAAGAGCAGAGCCCCTTCAGCACCTTCCTTGTGCCAAGATTACAAAGTCCTGGAGCGCTGGGAAACGAGAGGAGAGCTGCTGGGATCTGCCGAGCACGGCAGCAGCCGCTGGGGAGAGAGCTCTGGCAGTTCTGGCACCACAGCCACAGTCCCTCACCCCCCCGGTGTCACATCCCCTCCCTGCTGTGGGACACGAGCCCTGCCTCGCTCACTCGGTGAAATTCCCCTGGTTTGGGGTTTGGGGTTTGCTGCAGCACCCCCAGCCCTGCTGCTGCTGCTGCTGCCTTCCCTGGGGACGCTGCAGGACAGGGACACGGACACAGACACGGACAGGGACACAGATAGGGACACGGACACAGACAGGGACACAGAAACAGCCAGGGGAATGGACAGGGACAGGGGAATGGGCAGGGACACAGACAGGGACACAGACACAGACAGGGACATGGACAGGGACATGGGCAGGGGCACAGCCAGGCTCTGACCCCCAGCCCCCATCCCCAGGGCTCTCAGGGATGTCCCCAGAGCCCCACACCCAAGGAGCACAGCACGGGAGCAGGGGACAGGAGCAGGGGACAGGCTCAGGACAGGAACAGGACAGCAGGAGCAGGGACAGGAGCAGGGGACAGGAGCGCAGCGTGTGGCACTGCTGGGGGAACTTTCCCACACGGCTCCTGTGGATCTTTCCTCCCCAGCTGCCCGAACCAGTCGGTTCCCAGGGGAGCAAACTGAGATCAGAGCCGGGGGAGCTCCCAGCACAGCGCCCTCGGTGCCTGTGATCTCACACATCCCCCTGGCAGCCACTCAGACACCTTTCAACACATCCTCCATGCACTTGTTTACTTTAATTAGGGACTACGTGGCCGAATGGGAGAGCAGGAATTGGAGTGAAATCCCCAAATGAACAGGAGTCAGTTCCTCTGGCACCCAGGGGCTCTCCCCTCCCACGCCACTGGGTTTATCCCATCCCAAATCCCATCCCAAATCCCATCCCTCGGATAAAAGGGACACAGCCCCATCTCTGCTGGGGACAGAGCCCCAGTTCTGCTGGGGACAGAACCCAAATTCTGCTGGGGACAGAGCCCCACTCGTGTTGGGGACACAGCCCCAATTCTGCTGGGGACACAGCCCCACCTCTGCTCTCCTCCCACCACCTCCCTGCTCTCCAGGCCCCAGCTGGAAGCTGCAATTTCCATTCCAATCTGCCAGGGTGAGCTGGGACTCAGCAGAGCGCTGCTGTCCAGCAGCCAGAGCAGCAGGGCAGAGCTCTGGACCTCCCCAGCCCTCGGCACAAACAGAAACACAGCGAGGGAAACCCAGCCCGCCCCGGGCCAAGCCACACTCAGCAAACAAACACAGAACGCTGTGACACTGCCCAGCCCCTGCAGCGGGGCTGTCGTGCCCTGAGCCACCCCTCATTCATTCACATTTACACCACCCTGTGCCCTTCACAGCATCCCTGCACTGCACCCTGCAGGAAACAGCTTTTGTTGGCCATTGCTGTGCCCCTGCTGCCCGAGACCTCACTCCTTCCCAAATTAATTCCTTGCTTCAATAACTGTAAGGATGGCCCATGGGGATAGCAGCTACAGGAAGATGATCTGATTGATTACAGCTTGATTTCTGTATTACAGTGTCTGGAGAGCTCAATACACAGCTCCAGCAAAATGAGGGTGCACAGAGCCCCAGGCTGTTGGATAAAGGCTCACAAAGGGGCCTTTGTGTTATTTTGGCATTCTGCTCATCTCAGACCTGTTTTCTGTCTTTTATCCCAGCCTGATGCAGCACACACAACATCTGGCTTTGCCCTCATGCCTGGATGTTCTCAGAGCAGTTTTTCACAGAAACTTCAGCTCTGCAGCTCCCAGAGCAGTGGGCGAGCCCTGTGCTCCCCAGAGGAGCCTGCCTGGGGCTGGGGACCCTGCAGCCCCGTCTGCACCACCCTCAACCCCTGAGCAGGACAGGAACTGAGGTTGAACCACAATTGGTCCACACTCCCTTTGGGCCACCTGAGGTTTTCTCATAAAAACCAAGCAAAATTATCCAGGGAACGTTTGGAACTCTGGCAGCAGCAGAGGGGGATGCTGAGGGCTGTGCTGTGCCAGGTCAGCAGGGACATTTATCCAGGTGGATAAATCTTTGGGAGCTGTGGGCAGTGCAGCTCTGGGGACCTTGGGGTGCTGCTCACCCAGTGCTCCGAGGTGCCTGTGAGGAGTGACCCTCACCCAGAGTGACTCAGGAGCATCTTCTGTCCTTGTCACCCCCTTCTCAGCACAGAAAGTGGCACTGAGACCAATCCTAGCTGGATGTCTGATGGTAGGACTGAGATCAGAAAGGACTGAGACCAATCCTAGCTGAATGTCTGATCACAGCTGGGCACACGTCCCCTCAGGGATCCCATAAAATCCCAGGTGCCACGAGCTCAGTGCTGCCAGGATCCTGCTGCTGCTGCCCCATCTCCTCCTGGCTTTGTTTCCACCTGGGAAATCCTCCTCACCTGGGCCAGGTCCCTCCTGGCAGGGTCAGCCCATCGACCCCTCTGCTGTGGCTCTGTCACTTTTTGGGAGCTGCTGGAGAAGCTGGCAGCCAAATCCAGCCAGGACACGGCTGTGCCATGGAATCCTCACCAGCCTGGCTGGGCTTGGGGATTCACTCCAGCCCAGGGAGGAGCTGGAGCTCAGTTCAGGCCAGGGAAGGTGACCCCTGCTCTGGCAGAGTCAGTGCTGCAGATGGCTTCCCAAATTCCTGCTGGGGGGAAAAGGTTTGGATCAAACTTTACCCTGCAGTGTCTGCAGCCTGCATTTCAGTGCCCTTGAAGCACCTGGGAGGACTCTCAGGTAAAAGGCACCGAGTGCAGAGCTCCTGAAGGGCACAGGGGGTTTTGTCCTCAGTGATGTTCCACAGGTAAACCTCAGCCCCTGGAATGAAATCACAGCCTCTCCTGTGAAATCCTTTCCACAGGTAAACCTCAGCCCCTGGAATGAAATCACAACCTGTGAAATCCTCTGCTCAGGGGGGTTATTGTGTTCCAGGTTTTCCATGTCGCTCTGTGCTGAGGAAATCTTGTTGAGTTCCCTGAAAACCCAAAGTCCCCAAATTCATTATTGGCATCCACTCCTGTCCTTTGAGCACTGAGCTCCATAATTCACTTCTGCAGGCCCCACCTGGATTGAGTTAATAAAAGTAAAACTTTAAGGAGATATCTTTTAAAATCAAAGGAGTTGTTGAAGATAATACTGAACTTTTATTGCAAGTGGTGTCCTCTACTTGTCACTTTGGGAAGTATTTCCACCTGATACTTTGGAAATGAAGTCTTGACCTTTAATAACTCCATTTAGCCTAAATGAATAAATAGAGCTGGGGAGGAATTGAAAGCTGTGCAGAGTATATCCTCTATATCTTGCTGTCATTAATAGCTGATGAATTCTGCTAATAATGTCAGAGGACATTGTCAAGGTTGATGGACCCACAGCTTGTCCTTGTTCTGACAGTGTTTCCATGGAAGAAGGTTTTTTAGGGAAAGCCATTACCCAGGCAGTGAGAGTGTCTCCAAGGAGCAGATCTGGATGGATGGGCACTGGGAGAGCGATAAAACAGGATTTATTTCTTCCTTTTCTTTTCAAAACTCCAGTTCTGATTCAGCCCAACGTTCAGTTCTGGTTCTTTGCCAGGGCTCAGTGTCAGCTCAGCTCTTACAACTCCCCAGGGTGCCATGAGCAGCAAAGTCCTCCCAAATTCTGTCATGAGTTGTTCCCTGCTCTTCCTTTGCTCCATCTTCTGCCTTTTCCAACCCCTTTGGCTTTCCCTGCCTGGCATGAGCCCTTCTCCTCCTCTGGGTGTTTAATGCCTCACCCTTGGGGTTGTTTGCAGATTGGAACGTGGACTTTAAGAAAGTTCACATCAATCTTTAATTGTACAGAAAAAAAATTACATTTATTTTGCCAAATTTTTAATCTAAAGCCCCTTTACATGTCAGGGAAATAAGAATTGTGGCTATAAATCACTCAGCACTGGTGTGGAGAAACAAAGAGGTACTGGACAAGCTTTTATGTTTTTCATATTATCCTGTGCAAGATAAGGTCCTGCTTTATTTGGGATATCTCTGCCTTGATCTCCCCAGTGAAATAAAAAGTGAAGTCAGGAGGAGAAATGAGTTTGTAGGGTGAGTGCAGATGGGAATTGAAAAAAGAGCACAAAGAGTAAGGAGTGTCAGAATGGAAGCTGGGCTGGTGTTTGCTGCTGCTGCTTCCCAGCACAGGGAAGGGAAGGAGAAAAATGCTGAAACTTGGATTCGTTTCAGATTTGTAAATACCTGTGATTTTGCAGGACCCCACAAGTTGGGATTTTTTTTTAAACAATGTTGTGGAATCCCAGCGTGGTTTGGGTTGGAAGGGACCCTAAAGCCCATCCAGGGACACTTTCCCCTGTCCCAGGTGTCCCCAAACCCATCCAGGGACACTTTCCCCTGTCCCAGGTGTCCCCAAACCCATCCAGAGACACTTTCCCCTGTCCCAGGGTGCCTCAAACCCATCCAGGGACACTTTCCCCTGTCCCAGGGTGTCCCCAGCCCTGTCCAGCCTGGCTTTGGCACTGCCAGGGATGGCCAAGTGGTGATGTCACCCAGAGTGGGGTCACACAGGAAAAATCCCCCACAAACCTGGGAATTTTGTCCTCCTCAGTGAGGATTCTCTCACCTTTTGCCTACAGGAGGGCTCTCTGTGGAGCTTCGAATTTTGTGGCCCCAACTAAGCTGTGAATACATTATAAAGTGACCCTTTATAAATGAATAATCATTAAATAAAACACTTTGAACTGTTAAACACCACTACACAAGGTGCTCTGTAATTATTTAAGTGACAGAGGCCAAACTCTCATCTCGATACCAGCAGCAACTCAAATAAAATCCATTTTTTAATGGGAATTGCTTTGTCTGACACCAGCACAGTGAGATGCAAACCTGGCCCCAGCTTTTCCAGCTCTAATGAAGTTCAATTGTGCAGAGCACTTGAAAGCTTTTTTTTTCTCCAGTCTGTAGTGTGTACAACCAGGAGCACTGGGCATTTAAAAGATAAAAAAGCTAAACACCAAACCTGAGCATATGTAGATGTTTAGGCCACCGGGAATAAAATTCTCCAATTAAAATTTTAATAAATGCAGAATATCCCCTCCCTTAATTAATTGGTTAAATAAACAGTGAGACTAGGTGAAACACTGCCATGATTATTTAACACAGAGAAAAATCAAGAAGGTTGACTGAATAACAATTCCTCAATTAACACACAATGAAGAACATTTGAGTTTTAATTAATCCTTATTGGTGCTGCAGTAACTTCCACGGAGAATCTATTGTGACTCATTTCACAGGCAGGCCTTTCAAGTTTAGATAATTTTAACATTTGGTGTCCAATATAAATCTCCTTATTAAAGCTGATACAAATACAGGGATTAAACTCAGACCCCAGGGGCACTTGGGGAGTTGTTTCCTCACACGGAGCATCGCTGCTGTTGACAGAACACAGCTCCACTTCCTGCCCTGCTCATCAGAAATTATCATTATTATTATCATTTTTATTATTATTGTTGTTGTTATTATTGTTATAAATCCTCTCTTGTGAGTGGGCAGGAATAGATAAACTGAACTTTAGCACCTGTGGCTGCCCCTGGATCCCTGGCAGTGCCCAAGGTGTCCCTGCCATGGCACTGGATGAGCTCTGAGGTCCCATCCAACCCAAACCAATCTGGGTGCAATGAATAATTTTAATTTCTGGGGTTTGTTGACATGAACATGGATAATCTAATGGGGGAAAAAAAAAATAAGCCAAATGATAATGCTTCCAGGTAGGACTGGGTAGCAAATATTGCAGAAGCCCTTTCAGATAAGATCCAATAACTCCATAACTAAAAGCTGTTTTTATGAGCAGCACCTGCAGCAGTTTTGCTGTTGTGCTGCTTTTCAATCCTCAGAGCAATTTGTGAGCAGTGAGTGAGGAGCTGACAAACAGCCCCTTGTCCTGCAGTGACACCACAGACCTTTTCAAATTTTAATTCTGATCTTTCATAACCTTAACTTCTCTTTCTTGCTCAACAAAAGTCATTATGTTTGGAATTATAGCTCTCTCACAGAATTCTTTTTGTGCTCTGGGTTGGATGAACAAAGGGAAGCTGAGGTTGTGATGTTCTGTACAGCTGAGCCCATCCAGGGGCAGGATGGGGCTGGCAGGGCTGGGACATCTCCCACAGACCAGGTGAGGGCTGTTCCCTGCTGACAAACTCACAATTCCTGAGTTTTCCCTGCCTGCTCTCTGTTCTTGCCATGTGTTCACTCAGGGCCAAGACACGCTCAGAACTATTCAATAACCCATGAAATCCAACACCATTCCTTTCACAAACAAGAGCAGGATGGGCAGCAGGAGAGCAGAGCAGGTCTTCAGAAACACTGCAGAGAGCAAGCTGGAATGCTTGGCACAGGGCCCATTCCAAAATGGAAACTCTCCCACTGCTCCATGTCCCCACGGTGCAGCCCGGCCACCCCAGGCCAGACCTCTGTGCGCAGAAGCTGCTGGGCTGTCCCAGGCTGCCAGCCCAGAGCCCTCAGAGCCCCTCACCTCTCCTGTTCCATGGAGTCATGGAATGGTTTCGGTTGGAAAAGATCCTGGAAATCCTTCACTTCCACCCCTGCCATGGCAGGGACACCTCTCACTGTCCCCAGTGTCCAGCCTGGGCTTGGGCACTGCCAGGGGTCCAGGGGCAGCCTGGGCACCCTGTGCCAGGGCCTTGGCAAAGCCTTGGCTGTGATGCAGAATCCTCTCCTGAGCAGATGCTGCTCAGCCCCAGGCAGGTCCCATGGATGGTCCCATCCATCCATCCATCCTTCCATCCATCCATCCATCCATCCATCATCCATCCTTCATCCATCATCCATCATCCATCCATCCATCATCCATCCTTCATCCATCATCCATCATCCATCCATCCATCATCCATCCTTCATCCATCATCCATCATCCATCCATCCATCATCCATCCTTCATCCATCATCCATCATCCATCCATCCATCATCCATCCTTCATCCATCATCCATCATCCATCCATCCATCATCCATCCTTCATCCATCATCCATCATCCATCCATCCATCATCCATCCTTCATCCATCATCCATCATCCATCCATCCATCATCCATCCTTCATCCATCATCCATCATCCATCCATCCATCATCCATCCTTCATCCATCATCCATCATCCATCCATCCATCATCCATCCTTCATCCATCATCCATCATCCATCCATCCATCATCCATCCTTCATCCATCATCCATCATCCATCCATCCATCATCCATCCTTCATCCATCATCCATCATCCATCCATCCATCATCCATCCTTCATCCATCATCCATCATCCATCCATCCATCATCCATCCTTCATCCATCATCCATCATCCATCCATCCATCATCCATCCTTCATCCATCATCCATCATCCATCCATCCATCATCCATCCTTCATCCATCATCCATCATCCATCCATCCATCATCCATCCTTCATCCATCATCCATCATCCATCCATCCATCATCCATCCTTCATCCATCATCCATCATCCATCCATCCATCATCCATCCTTCATCCATCATCCATCATCCATCCATCCATCATCCATCCTTCATCCATCATCCATCATCCATCCATCCATCATCCATCCTTCATCCATCATCCATCATCCATCCATCCATCATCCATCCTTCATCCATCATCCATCATCCATCCATCCATCATCCATCCTTCATCCATCATCCATCATCCATCCATCCATCATCCATCCTTCATCCATCATCCATCATCCATCCATCCATCATCCATCCTTCATCCATCATCCATCATCCATCCATCCATCATCCATCCTTCATCCATCATCCATCATCCATCCATCCATCATCCATCCTTCATCCATCATCCATCATCCATCCATCCATCATCCATCCTTCATCCATCATCCATCATCCATCCATCCATCATCCATCCTTCATCCATCATCCATCATCCATCCATCCATCATCCATCCTTCATCCATCATCCATCATCCATCCATCCATCATCCATCCTTCATCCATCATCCATCATCCATCCAGTTCCATGGCACCAGTGGATCCCAGTTCCATGGCCCCAGGTGGATTCCATTTCACTTGTACCATGCAAAGCCCTCTGTTTGCACAGCTGCAGCTCTTTGCTGAACACCAGCCCTTTCTGAGGGGCTCAGCATTTTCACCTCACCCTTTTTATTTTTTTTCTTTCAGGAAACCTAATGCCTAAATGGGAAAGATGAAATTCTATCCGTGGTGGGGAATGGAAAGGCATTAATCCCGTCTCTCCTTCCAAAAAAGGGGCTTTTGTACAAGAAATGCCACAGCAGAGTTCTGTTATCCGGGCATGTTTACATTAGAGATGAAAAGCCTGTCTCATAATCAAATAGGAAGCAGAGCATGGCTCTCTGCAAGGCTTGTCTAGACAGCCCAGCAGCAGCCAAACCACAGCTGTGGGGCTGTCCCAGCACTCCCAGGCTGTGCCCCTGCTCAGCCCCGGGGCTCAGGGACCCCCAGGATCCCCCAGTGCCATCCCCACCCTGCCCAGACCCCCCCAGATCCCACCCTGGGCATCCAAACTCTCCTGGAGCTCAGGCTGTGCCCGTTCCCTGTGGAGCCTGGGAAAAAAAAATCATCTTAAGGTAATTCTAGGCAAATGAAGAGATCCCAGGGACTGTGCTCTGTGTCCAGCCCAGGCTCCACAGACTGCAGAGGAAATGGTTTTTGTTCCCTGCAAGTCCAGTAAAGCCAAGAGTGAGGAATCAGGAGAACACTGGAGCAGCCAAAAACCTCCCCAGGTGTGATCCTCAGTGTCCTCCATCACCTCCCTGTGGTTTGACAGGCTGGCACTGCAGGAGCCTGAGCTCAGGGGGGTTCCTGGGCTCACCAACAGCCCAGAGCTGCCTAAAACCAGGCCTGGCCCAGGACTTGTGCAGGTCATTGCCCTGAGCCATGGAAAATGTCCTTTCCTGGTTGAGAAAACCTGGGATCTGGGAGGTTTGAGCATGGAATATCTGGTTTAACACCCAGAGCCCTCCCAAGGAGAAATCCCAGCCCTGTGTGCAGAGCTGGAGCTCGTGCCAGGCTGTGCCACAGCTCCAGAGCTTGGCCAGGCCTGGGGGATGGTTTGGGGTGGCTCTGGGAGCAGTCTGGGTGTGCAGAACACTCTGCCTTGTGCAGGGAGGCTGCAGGAACAGGCTGTGAAGAGAAGATGAAAGTCAGAGCCTGGAGAGGGGGCTGTGAGAGGAGGTGAAATTCCCTTTGTACTCAGCCATGTGCGCAGGAGGAGGGAGGGAGGGATGCTCTGAAGGCTCAGAAATGCTCAAACACCCCGGGTCCAGCTCCAGGGACCTGCCCCTGCCTGCCAGCAGGCTCCCAGGGGTCGGGAAGGATTTCTCTCTGTCTCCCAGCTGCCATGCTAACATGAAACAGCTTGTGGGGAGGGAGGGAGGGCTGTGTTTTATTGAAGGGTGTCCTGCAGCTGCTCGGCATTCCTGCCAGTCCTGCCTGGAAATGATGCAGCTCCTTGCGTGACCAGGAACTGTGAAAAGCCCATGTAAGGGCAGCAGGCAGGGCTGGGTGCACACAGCACCGACTCCAGCCCCGGTGCAAGGCAGGAACGAGCCCCTGCCTGGAGAACTTTGTCAGTTGTCCTGGTTCCAGCAGAGGAGCAGGGCTGGAGCTGCTGTGGAAGGTGCTGGAATCACCTGGAATTACAGGTAATACCTGCAGCCCAGGTGTCCCCAGGCACAGGGGACACTGGGCTCACCGGTGTCACCAGCCCTGCCAGCTCTGACTGGGACAGGTGGCACCAGTGCAGCGCTGTTGGTGACAAATCACTCCCAGAGGAGGAGCCTGGTGTTCCATCAAGGAGCTGCAGCTCGAGGGAATATCTGTGGCTTCCCCCAGAGCTCTCAGAGTGCCTGGTGCACGTTTCCATGGGCAGGAGTGTTTGTGACAGCTGCATAAATCAGGAATAACTGGAGATATTTCTTACAATGCTGAAGCTGAGGAAGGAGACATTTGACCTGGCTTTGAGTGCCAACCATCACATTTAATAACTGCAGGGAGCCCGTTTGTTCCCTGGGCTCTCCCAGCACCCGTGGCAGTGTGATCCATCCCCTGTGGAGAAAGGGGGATGTTTGTGGAGACTCTCAAGCAGATTAAATGATCAACCTCTGGTTTTGGCAGCGCCCCAGAAACGTGAATATTTGTTCCCTGTGCTGTCCCTGCCCTGGTTCCCAGCAGGGCCAGGGGCAGGGCAGGCACACAGCTGTCTGCATCTGCACACCGAGACAAGGGGGGCTGCCACATCCTCCAGCTGTGCTGGATGTTTCTGCAGAGTCAAGAGAGCAGAGGGACAGAAATTGAGGCTCAGCTGTGGCACCCACAGCACGGCTGCAGAGATTTCAGACATCTCCAGCTCTCTGCCCCAGCCCCGGGGCTCACCCTGCTGAGTGTGGGGCTTCTCTGTGCTCTGCAAACCCCAAAGCAATCGGTTTTCATCCCCTCACTGCTGAGACATCCACGGCCCAGGAGCAAAACCCCTGTGGTAAACAGGCCTGCATGAGTCACTGCTATTACAGCTTTAATTTAAAAGGAAAATAAATTAAACACCTCCTCAGAAATTAGGAGGTTTGAGGCCCTAGCAACAACAGAGTGCACACGTGTGTTTTGATGTTAAAACAACGATGGGCTCTATCCTCAGCCTTTCCTGCTTTTCCTGCTCCCACCCCCTGCAGGTTTTGTGGGCACTTCAACTGGAATTTCTGTGAAATGGTCTTGTGTAGCTCAGAATCCCAGAATTGGGAAAGGTTGGAAAAGACCTTGAGGATCATCAGGTGCAATTCTCCACTCGGCCCCACCACGTCCACACCGAGGTCCTGCAGGGGAAGGACTGAGCCCAAAATCCCACCCAGCCCCAAAATCCCACCCAGCCCAAAATCCCAGTCAGCCCCAAAATCCCACCCAGCCCCAAAATCCCAGCCCAGCCCCAAATCCCAGCCAGCCCCAAATCCCAGCCCGCCCCAAAATCCCAGCCCAGACCCAAAATCCCAGCCCTGCCCCAAATCCCAGCCCAGCCCCAAATCCCAGCCCTGCCCCAAATCCCAGCCCTGTCCCTGTCNCCCCAAAATCCCAGCCAGCCCCAAATCCCAGCCAGCCCCAAATCCCAGTCAGCCCCAAAATCCCAGCCCAGACCCAAAATCCCAGCCCTGCCCCAAATCCCAGCCCAGCCCCAAATCCCAGCCCTGCCCCAAATCCCAGCCCTGTCCCTGTCCCTGCAGCTCCTTCCCAGCAGCAATAATAATAAAATGTAAACCCTGCAGATTTCCAGCTCCTCCCCGATGTCATTCTGCTAATTGGACCTTACATCACCACAGCTAAAATAGTTCAGTGTCCAGGCACGTGCATTGCTTAAAAATAATCCCAACAATGACACTGATGTCCCCCCTTCACATTCCTGACAGCCCTGGGGACTTCAGACACTTCACTGTGCTGCTCTGGCAATACCCAGAGTCAGGAATCAATCCATCAATAAATCCATCAATCCATTAATCCATCCATCAATCAATCAATCCATCAATCCATCAATCCATCTCTTTCTTCAGGTTCCTTCTGGTTTTATTGAACAATTTCAGGCCCCTCTGTCCCAGCCCAGTGCCACCACTGCCTGTCATTGTCCCCACACCAGGACCAGCTCTGCTCCCTTTTCTCCTCCTGCCAGCAAGGTTGTTTGGGTTTTCTCATGATTGGATTATACAACCCAAAATTAATTTACATACATTATCCTAACCCAAAAAGGAAAGATGAAGCAGGATGTCCTCTAGCCAGTTAACAAAGATGATTAATTAGGGAGCAATTGAAGAGTAGGGAAACATCTTTTTGCTAAATATCTTATTCCAGCTGAGATTTTAATCAAGATTCTAAAGAGCATCTCTCCTAAGGCTTCACAATTTGCTGAAAAGATTTGCATAGGTAAAAGCCACTGAAAATAGCTACTTTTACCTGTCACTAATAAAAATATTTTCATTTTTAACCTTTTCTTTTTTTTGTAAGAAGTTTGTGATGTTTGTAAAACCGTTGTGCTGTGCTTTGAAAGCCAAAGAGAAAAAGCCTCCTCTGCCAACAGCAGAATTAAAAAAAACCAAAAAAACCCAAAAAAACCCCAAAAAACAACCCCAAAACAAAACAAACAACAACAACAACAAAAATCCCCAAAAAAACCCCCCAAAACCAAACCCAGAAACCAGCACAAATAATTCTGGAATTATCCTTAAGCATCAAGAAATTGCTGGGTGAGAAATGCTCCCGAGCCAGGGCACACTCTGTCCTTCAGAGAACTCCCACAGCCTCCCACGTGTTATTTTGGGGCTGTTTTTGCAGAAAACTTTGAATTCTCCACAGGTTTCAGCCATGAAAATGCAGAATTCCTTCCCCAGGCTTGACTCACGAGCTTTTATAGATCCAGTGGCAACACTTTAAAATAATGGCCAGGCCATTATTCATCGCCATGACATTTATTTTATTAACATTAATCATAACGAACTCATTTGCTATTAATGCAGGTGTCACAAGGCCTTTTATAGAATTCCTCAGGCGTTCATCAGGCTGGGCCATTATTTTGATTATTTTTCTGAAAGTTGCTTTAACTGTGCCTGGGCTGGCAGAGCCTGGCTGGGTTCTGTGTTTGCCCAGGCACAAATCCTGAATCACTTCCTGCAGCACAGAGGTTTTTGGCTGGGTTCTGCTGGGCCAGGGATGGTTTCAGTGCCCAGCTCCTGGATCCACAAATCTCTCTCCATTAATTAATAACCTTTTCTCCACGTTGCCAAGGAGCTGAGGATTGGTGCCAAGTGCTGCAACTCTGCAGGAAGTGCAAAATGCCAGGATCTCAGCATCCCTGAGGCTGGAAAAGCCCTCCCAGCGCCCCATCCCTACATCCAGGTGTCAGGAAAATGAATCCACAAACACCAGAGGTTCATGTCCAAAAAGGAGGCAGAGGAGTCCTTTTGGCTTTATTCCAATAAAGGCACAGCCCATGGGACATTCCCCTGGAGTCTCTCCAATTTTTGGAGGGCACAGCCTCCTTTTTATCCCAATTTCCCTCTCTCTTTCCCCATTGCTGAGGTACCTGAGAGGCTCAGACTGCCCAACCCCTGATACCTGAAATCCCCCTCTAATGTACAACCCTCCCTTTTCATTTTTAATTCTTATTGAATTCACAGTTTTTCCCCGTTGCTTCTTTCATCTTTCGACATCCAAATTCATTTATCAGCAGCCCTACAATTTGTTATAAAGGTAAATAACTTTTCCATCCATCAATCAGTGGAATCCATCCCATTGTTTCTTTTCTCTCTCAGTGCTGGTTTTATCCACAAGCAGATCCACAGCTCGTTTGTAAAGACAAATTCGACATTGCTCTCACAGGAATTCCTGCAGGGATGGGGATCCAAACCTCCCCTGCCAGGCAGGAATTCTTCCTGAAAAATGCTCCTCTCCTCCTCTGGGCTGCTCCTGGAGGAATCAGAGCTGGGTTTGTGTCAGAGCACACCCAGGACTCCTCAGAGCCTTTCCTGGAGCTGATAAGCCAAGAGCTGATCCAGACTCTCCATCCCCTGAATCCAAACACTGCCTCGGCCATAAATATTTGTGTTTTAAAGCTCCTCACTCTGCCAGGAGCTCGCAGGGAGAAGGAAAACACTCAAGACATTAAAACTACAGGCTGGAAATCCTGAGAGAGAAAGCTGCTCCTCAGGGAAATCCTTCTTAAAGGAAAAATGTCCCGTTTGGAGGTGGAGCCCTGAGGAGGAGGGAAAACCCAGAAACACAACTGGGGTGGAAGAGGGAAATTGGTGTAAAAGCCACAAAAAAAACCCCAGAACTGCTGAAATCTCTTCAGCTAAATTTTAATTCAACAGCCACATACCCCTCGGATGACAGCTCCTGTAGGGTGCAACAAGGAAATAATGTGAATTCTGGCTTCCTCTGCTGCTTTATGGCACATTCCAAGGGAGAGTTTATAACCACCCACATCCATGAAATTCTCGGATTGTCACAATCTTGGAGAAATACCCCAAGCTCCCAGCAGCAGCACATTAAAAGGCTGTTTTTTAAAACTGGAGGAGGATGAAATGCGAGGAGCAGGCAGCCTCCCGACTCCTGTGTGCCGAGAATCTGATTTTGGCAGAGCAGGAGCGCTGCCAGGGGAGCAGAGGAGCTCAGCGCTGGCTCTCTGCTGCCTGTGCAGTTGTGGAATTACTGTTCACACAGATCCTGCCCCGCCAGCACGCCCGGTGTTATCACAGACACTCCACAACCAGAGAATTCTCAGTTTTATAGCCCCAGCCTGTGCAGAATAGAACTTTCCAGTAACACCACAGTGAATAAAATGCCTACATGATCCTGGAATGAGTCACCCCCAGAGCAGCGATGATCAGACAGGAACCCCGAGTGGTTGAACCGCAGCCCCACCTGCCCGGGAGGAGGAGGAGGAGGAGGATGCTCGGCAGCCAGACAGCGCTGATGGCTATCGGGAGCAGGGACAGCCCCGGCTCGGGGGTTTTCCTGTCCCAGGAGAGCAGCCCTGCCCCGTGGCACGGTCCCTGGCACAGCCCCAGTGCGATCCCTGCATCCCGGGGCAGCTGCTCCCAGTGCCTGAACTGGGACCAGTTCCCTGGGGCTGCAGGGAACACCCTGTCAGCCACAACACATGTTTTCTTTTTTCTTCTTGTTTTTGTCTTCTTTTTGTTTGTTTGTTTGTTTTTGGTTTTGTTTGTTTTGTTTTTTTTAATTTTTTTTATTTTCTCCTTCTGTCTTCACTCAGAGTCAGGATTAAAGCATAAGAGATGGATTTTTCCTGATTTTTTTTCCCCCTGCCCATCTCATCCACCTGGTGGGTCAGGCTGGCCTGATATTCAATGGAATTCCAAAAATTCCAACCCCCCTGTGCCCATGCAGAGCCCCCCAAAAACATCCCTCGGGAACAGCCCGTGTCACTGTGGAGCTGTGCTGATCCGGGTTATTGAAGCAGAGGGGCAGACCACAAATCATCACCAGCTCTGTGGGAATAAAGACTCCAGTCCTGGAATTGCAGCTGGCAGGAGGAGCTGAGCCACTCCCAGCTCTGCAGGACAGCCAGGGGGGCACTGGGGACATCTGGGGCTGCCACTACAGCAGGATCAGCATTCTCCAGAGCTCCCAATACCTCTGAAAACTCTGTCCTGAGCAGGTAATGGCTGTGCCAGACAATGGAGCTGAAATAAGGAATGTGAAGCTAATAAAACACTCCCCACAGCACAGCCCCTTTCACCCCGACACACCAAGATGTCTCTTCCTCCAGAAGATAAGCTGAGAGAGATGACTACTCCGAAAATTACATTTTAGCTCCAATTAATCACATTTTCCAGCTTGAAGTCACTCACAGTGAAAGCACTATTTGCCCAAGGACTCTTGATTTCCAGAGATAAAGCTTGGAGTGGCTGGGACAGAGCCCCAGACTGCAGCAGCCGTGGGGATGCTATTGAGATGTGCCTCAAAATTCCCTCCAAACACCACCAGCATCCCTCTGTTTTTAACCCTGCAAAGGACATTTGTGCTCATTCTTTTACCTGTGCCCAGCACAGTTATAAATACCCAGAGGTAGCACTGGAGGAACACACAAATTGTCTGTTCTTGGTGCTCTCACATCATTCACCTCCCCACTTTCTCTCCATACTTTGTTTTCTCCTTCTCCATGTTCTGCTGGCAATGGTAATTATGGTTTTTAAATGCAAGATGAAAGGGATGAGCTGGTTGCAGAAAATTACAGCGCTTTATGTACTCACCAAATTGAATGTTTTCCTTTTCTTGGATGTTCACATGAGCTATTAATTTTGTTTACTTTTAGGTATGGAAGTTGGAGCTTCAAAATAATCACTTGGCTTGTTTATTTGCAGAAGATCTTCTGATTTAATTATTTATAAGAATTATGAATTAAGAATGATGAATAAACATGCATGACAATTAGAGGATTCTTTGTTGAATTCTCCTATGGAACCAGATGGTCTGACTGATGCATGTAAACAGATCATTTATTTCATTTGGAATCCTGAATATTGAATAAGAAATTAGATATTTGCAGTTGAAGACCTCACCAAATGTTTAAGCTAATTCAGAACAGAATTGGGGAATAGGTTGTACATGGAAATAAATGCAGAATGACCAGAGCTTAACAGGAGCTCATCCCAAGTGTGCACAGAAGGGAAATATTTGCCTGTCTGCATGTTTCAGCCTCCTCATTTTCCACCACGAGGGTTTGTTTGAGCTCTCCAGCCCTGACCTAACACACAAATTTGGGTGGTGGTGGCTGTCCCCAGACCCTGGCAGTGCCCAAGCTGGGCTGGGGGCACGGGGAGGGGTCCCAGGTCCCTTCCAGCCCCCCTGGGGGGGGTCAGGGATGCCCCAGCTGGAGCAGGGGGCACAGGGACAGCACCAGGGCGTGCCTGGCCCCTGCCAGCACCGCTGCTCTGCTCTCTGGGCAGCTCTGTGAGCAGAGGAAACCACCCTGAGCAAGCCCAGACAGAGCTGAGCTGAGCTGAGCTGAGCTGATAGCATCTGTGGGGTAACGGCTCCAGGAGCTCCTGCAGCCCTGGGGAGCAGCAGGGATGAGCCCTGAGCTTTTACAGCACCCAAAACTGAACAGGGATGGACCCACAGCTCCTAAACCACCAAAAAATGAACCGGGATGAGCCCTGAGCTTTTACAGCACCCAAAACTGAACAGGGATGAGCCCCGAGCTCCTAAACCACCAAAAAATGAACAGGGATGAGCCCTGAGCTTCTGCAACTTCACAAAACGAACAGGGATGAGCCCAGAGACAGGGTCTGAGTGTGGGAGCCCGGGGACGGACGGACAGACACCAACAGCATCAGTCTGAGTGTGGGAGGCTGGGGATGGATGGATGGACGGACAGACAGACAGACACCAGCATCACTCTGAGTGTGTGTGAGAGCCTGGGGACAGACAGACAGACACCAACAGCATCAGTCTGAGTGTGTGTGAGAGCCCGGGATGGACAGACAGACAGACACCAGCAGCGACAGTCTCAGTGTGAGACCCCGGGGATGGATGGACAGACAGACAGACACCAGCATCACTCTGAGTGTGTGTGAGAGTCTGGGGACAGACAGACAGACAGGGACCAGCATCAATCTGAATGTGCTGTCAGAGCCCCGGGGATGGACAGACAGACAGACAGACACCAGCATGAGCCTGAGTGTGCTGTCAGAGCTCTGAGGATGGACAGACAGCCAGCCAGACAGACACCCCCGCCCCCCCAGCACAAAGAATTCCCTTTCCCGGTGCAGGTGGCCCAGGGGTGAAGCCGAGTCGCCCCCGTCACGGTCCGAGCCCCAAACGCTGCATTTCAGCCCCGCTCTGCACCAGCACCCGCTGCTCCAGAGACAATTAACCATCTTTAATTAAGCACTGCTGAGCCTTGAGATGCTCCATGGCAAAGTTTATTCTTTATTATCAGAACAAGCAGCCCATAATGAGGAAAAATGCAAATTACTGCCAATGAATTCATACATGCAGGCCCACCAAGGTTTTTTTTGTTTGTTTTTATTTGATTATTTTGCAGCCCTGGCACTGCCCCGGGTGCCCACATCCCCCACACCCTGCAGGAATCCCGTGTTTAACACCCCTGGCACACCAAAGTGCCTCGGGCACAGCTGGAGCTGACCCCACCACCCTGCATTTGGGATTTTGCCTCCCCCAGCAGCAGGAATGAGCTGGGCTCTGCATGCCCTGGGCACAGACACTCTGTTCCCTCTCTGCAGCACTTTGGTATCGACTACAACACGATTTTCCTCCTCAATTACTGCAATGAAGCTATTGAAAAAGCAAGGGTTGAAAAATAAACTCCCCAGCTACAAAAACGTGAAAATCAAATAGCTGAAGTGTCATTAGTGATAGAAATCACAAAGATTTTCCCAGCTTTTAACTACAGATGGAAGAACGAAAATTTTCTCTCTAATTTTGAGGTCTGGGAGGGCCTGAGGTCCAGCTGGGATGATTGGAGGCAGCAGCACCAGTGGAAATCAGCCCCTATTCAGGCACTGAACAGAGGTTTTTAAAACAGCAGCATTATTGTTTATTTGACAGCTCATCAGCCTTGGGCTTGAAATTCTAGGAAAGCCTGGGCACACACCTGGAAGCTCCTGTTCCTGAGCCAAGGAAATCTGCCTTTGCAGGACAGGAGGAATCCAATCCTGGTGCACAAATGAATGTCCTGGAGCCCCAGCAGTGCTCCCTCCCCAGTCCTGCACCTCCAGTTCCACCCCAGCTGCAGGAGAAAGCCCCAGCCCGGCTTTCCTGGGATTTTTAATGGATTATCCTCAGCTGTGCAGTACAAACTGTGAGAGGGCTGCATGTGCCACCCCTGCAGCCACACAGGGGCTGGCACTCCAGGACTGGGGCAGGAATTCCCTCCAGGGCTGGGCCTGGGGCACAGAGCAGCATCCCAGGGTCACTGAGGCTGGGAAAAGCTCCAGGACATCAAACCCAGGCTGTGCCTGATGCTCACCCTGTCCCCACCCAGAGCTCTGAGTGTCACAGCCAGGAATTCCCTGGGCACCTCCAGGATGGGATCCAACCCTCCCTGGGCAGTTCCAATCCCTGCCCACCCTTTCCATGGGGAAATTTTCCCTGAAATCCCCCCTGCCCTCCCCTGGCCCAGCCTGGGGTCATTCCCTTTCCTCCTGTCCCTGCTCCCTGGGAGAAGCAGCCAAGACCCCCCTGACCACATCCTCCTCCTCTTCCTCCTCAAGTTCCTTAGCCCAGCAAATGGAGAAGCCCAGCTGGGTGTTAGGGTTACTTTTATCTCTGTTTTTCATTTCTAACTCCCCTTCTTGCTTTCTGAAGATCTTCAGCTCCTTTTCCAACACAAATCAGCCCCAAGGGCTGCTGGGGTCTGTCCCTGCAGACCCCACAGGGACCCCTGGCTCTCTGACCCCAGACAAAGCTCAGAACTCTGCTGAGGATTAGAGAGGAGCCAGCAGCACCCCAGCACCACCAGCTCCTGATGAATAAACCCTCCCAGCCCCACTGCTGGGGGGTCCTGACCTCACCCCCAGACCTCAAATGGGGCCTGGGGCCTCCTCTGGGAAAGGGGAAGCTCAGCCAGGCTGCTGGGTGTGTGCCAGAGTGCTGCTGGGGCTGTTTTGGGGTTTTTGGGAGCTGAAAGTGCCCAGTGAGCAGTGCTGGGGCAGGGCAGAGCAGTGCCATCCCCAGAATTTCAATGCTGAGCTGAGCTCAGGAGATGCAGCCACCTCTGAGTGACTATGAATATTCAGGTAAATATGTTCAGCTGAAATATTGAGTCAACAGCAGCCACTACATGCACAAAATGTACTGCTGCCTATTTGTCCTTAATTCCAGCCCCGTGCTGGCCAGCACTGCTGGCACAGAGCTGCTCTCGGGCAGGCTGGCTTCCCCTGGCACCCACAGGGCACTGAGCACCAGCTGCACCTGAGCCTGGAGCTCACAGGGATACCACCCAGAAGTGGGGCTGGGAGACAGGGACAGGAGGAGTTGGCCTGGTTTTCCTCACAGAGTTGGTGTTATTTTAGATATTCCTGCCACATCTGCTGTTTCTGAGGTGTGGGATCTGAGCTTCAGCTCAGCTCCTGCTGTGTCCTGGGCTGGGCATGGCCCTGGGAGATTCCACACTCCCATCCCATCCCTGAGTCATCCCAAGCTCTGCTCCCTGAGCCATCCCAAGGTTCCATTCCTGGGTCATCCCAAGCTCTGCTCCCCCAGGAAAGCCTCACCCCCTGTGCAGAGCCTGCCCTGCTCTGCAGAACATCCCAGCTCTGCACTCTGCTCCTGCAAGGACACATCCCCAACCCTGCTCTGCATTCCCCAGGCACCCCCTGGAAAGGGGACAGCAGCAGAACTCAAACTGGTGTCACCTGCAGCAGCAGAACTCACACTGTTCTGTGTCACCTGCCAGCCCAGAACCCGTCCAGGTGCAGCAGGGCTCCCTGTTCTGGAGGATTTTCTATTCTGGATTAGGAGGGGATTGCTGCAAAGCTCCCATTTATTTCTTTAGCAATTCCTTGCACAGAGATCCAGGATTAAGAATACCAGCCTGGAGAAGTGTAACAATCCACACAACTGGTTAGAAAAACAAACTTTGAACAGAAAAGGGCAAACCCAACACCTAAGCACATGCAAACTTCCATTAATGCAAAAGTCAGGATTTTACCAGTGCTTGGTAGGGTAGGGATTCAGCCAACAAATGGCCAAGGACAGCACGGATGGGCAGGAATGGCTGGAATCTGGCTGGGCTGACTGAATCTGCTCCCCCTCGGCAGGAGAACAGGTCCCTTTTCCTCCCACAGCTGTCAGTTTACACATCTGTCCTTTTTTACACCCCAGCCTCTCATTTAATGCCTACAAAGTGCTCTCCATCAGGCATCCCCTCTCTCTGTGGGGCAGAGCCACATCCAGCAAGGTTTGGGGACAGCCCCAAATCCCAGAGGGGATCCCAGAGCTCCCCTGGGGCTCCCACACAGCCACGGGTGAGGGGGCACCCAAAATGCCTCACAGGCAAAGTTGGAAATGTGAAAAATTCCAGTTTCACACTTCTCCTTTTAACTTAACACCACGAGCCAGGAAAATTCCCTGGGAATTCACGCTGGGAAATCACACTGAGGGGGTTTGGTGGCCACTGACACAGCACAGGACACACCAGGGGAACCTCAGAACTGGGGCACAGCCCCAGCCCTTCCCTTCCCCAGGGCCTCCCAGCAGGAGCAGCCCCTCTGCTCTGCATTTACCATTTTTCATGCTGCTGCTGCAATATAAACAGCCCTGACTCTGGGTAAACGTTAGCTCCCACTGGCAGCCCCTGCACGTATGGATTGCATACAGTTTACTCTGCCTGTTTTGGTTAGAAGGTCACAGGAGTGCTCAAATATTTGGAAGAGGCACGAAATTTATAGCACCCAAGGAATTAGAGCACACAGCAAACACACATCCACCTATTTCTGTGTCCATGCAGACAGGGGACAGGCTCAGCCTGGGCAGGGATTTGTTCCTGCTGGCAGCAGCAGCCAGGCAGGGAACTCCTGCTCCTTGGCACACAGCAGATTGCTATTTACATTATCTTTATTTAATTAAACTCTGCTTTCCACACACACATCCCGTGCAGCTGGCACTCACAGCTCCCCTCTGTACCAGGGAAGTTTCCTCCCTGTGGCCCCTGGTGCAGATGTTTGTGTTTCAGGGGATGCAGGTGATATGTGGAAAGAGATTTTATAATTTGTTCCTCATTATTTTAAATAAAAAAAAAACATTCTTTAATATTTTAATTTTTTAATAAATTATTTCTTATTTTCAATTCTTTGTAGCAGGGATTGGGGTGGTGCTGCCCAGGCAGGGCTGGGCACAGCAGGACTGGCACTGCCCTGGATGAGGATGGGAGCCCGTCCTGCCCCGGGCATTGGCAGTGCCAGACCCACCCCAGGGCTGCCTGGCAGCTCCAGGGAAGTTCAGTCGTAATAAATGAAATTAATGTAATTAATAGATTGCAGCTGCAGCTTGGGGTTTGCCACAAACCTCTCCTGGGTTGGAAGGGACCTCAAAGCTCACCCAGTGCCACCCTTGCCATGGCAGGGACACCTCCCACTGTCCCAGGGTACCCCAAACCCCAATGTCCAGGCTCAGAGTGACAGCAAAACTCACACAGAAACTTCAGAATCCTTCACACTTTAAACCCCTCCTAATTAAAATCAAACGTGGTCATTGTTATATACATCATCTTTTTCTCCTCGGGCTATTTTCAGAATGTGAGTTGCCAGAACAACATATTTTACCATAAAGCACATCCTGAAACGAGCCTGGGCTCCCTGGTGGGGTGCAGGGGAGCCCGAGGGGAGGAAGCTCCCCCACCCCAGGGCACCCCCAGAGCAGTGCCAGCCACAGGAACAGCTCCAGCAGCTCTGTGCTGGTCCAGTCCCTGGGCACAGCCAGGTGCCCCCCTCCCAGCCCAGAGAAACTCCTACCTGTGCCCGGTGCCCTCCGTGCCAGCAGAGCCACCCTCGGGGGAGGGCAGAGCCCCTCTGGCTGCACTGATGATGGGAAAGGGTGGGGGGGCACGGCCGGGGCGGGGCACACCTGAGGGCACGTTGGGGACACCTGTGGGGATGGGCACAAGGGGCACATTGGGGACACCTGTGGGCACATTGGGGACACCTGTGTGCATGTTGGGCACATTGGGAACAGCTGTGGGGATGGGCACAGGGGAACATTGAGAACACCTGTGGGCACATTGAGAACACCTGTGTGCATGTTGGGCACAAGGGGAACATTGAGAACACCTGTGGGCATGTTGGGCACATTGGAAACACCTGTGGGCACACTGGGGACACCTGTGGGCTCA
>VXBI01012210.1:82151-94819 GCA_013397375.1 Toxostoma redivivum | reverse complement strand
CAGCGGGGCCGCGTGTGGGCACAGTGGGGACCCCTGTGGGCACATTGAGAACACCTGTGGGCACATTGGGGACACCTGTGTGCATGTTGGGCACATTGGGAACAGCTGTGGCGATGGGCACAAGGGGAACATTGGGAACACCTGTAGGCACGTTAGGCACATTGAGAACACCTGTGGACACGTTGGGCACATTGGAAACACCTGTGGGCACACTGGGGACACCTGTGGGCATGTTGGGTACATTGAGAACACCATTGGGCACATTGGGGACACCTGTGGGGATGGGCACAAGGGGAACATTGAGAACACCTGAGGGCTCGTTGGGCACATTGGGGACACCTGTGGGCATGTGGCACACACGGGTCATCAGACCAACCAAATGATTGGTGTAGATCCCTTCCAGCTCAAATGATTCTATTCTATTCTATTCTATTTCATTCTATTTCTATTTCTATTTCTATTTCTATTCCTATTTCATTCTATTCTATTTCTATTATAATTCTATTCTATTCTATTCTATTCTATTCTATTCTATTCTATTCTATTCCCCCAGGTGCACAGGCACACCTGGCCCCTCCCTGGCCCCTCTGTGCCCAGCCCAGCAGGCTGGCAGGGTGCTCAGGGGTGCCAGCTGAGCAGGGGGGACAGGAGCAGGCAGGGAGGGGTCTCTGTGCCACCCTGCCCTGGCTCCAGGCCTCACCCCCTTTCCCTGGCACCTTTAGGATTCAAACCTTTGCTGCTGTGGCTCCTCTAAATCACAGGGGGGCTGCAGGGGATGGGATTGAGGGGGGCTGCAGGGGATGGGGTCTGCTGGGGCTGCTGCTGCTGCCAGGCTCCAGCACCCCTGGCAGCCTCCTTGGAGTTAGTTCTGTACAGGGGCTGCTCACTGCCTCCAAATGTGCTTGATCTGAAATGCTTTTTGAAATCTGAAATGCTTTTTGAAATCTGAAATGCTTTTTGAAATCTGAAATGCTTTTCCCCTGCTCCAGCAGGACTCTGCCTGTCCCCAGGTCACTGAGAGCAGGGAGCTCTGGGCCCAGCTCAGCACAGTGATTACTGAACATTTAAACATTTCCAAGTATTTTTTCTCCTCTGAATCCCCTTTTTGCGAGGAAAAGGGCAGAGTTCTGTTCAAACCCAGGCCGGGCAGCAGGTGAGCCCCCCTGGCTGCTCCTGCAGTTTTTTCCTGTGGAAAAGCCGTGCCCACAGCCCTGGGGAAGGACGTGCTCAGACCAGCACAGGGCTGGGGGAAGCACGTTCCGTGTTTGAGCAGCTGAAGTGCCTTAATGAAAACCAGGGGAAAGGGTTTAAAGTATAGAAAACACTATTTTCTCCAAAATTATTTGCTCTGCTTGAAAGCTAATGCTCTGTTTAAAGTCTGGTTTTATATGTCTCTTGGACTTGAGTTACGGCACATTAATTATGGCCAGAGGCAATGAAGAAGTGTTATTTTTTACAAAGGAGATGGAGAAATTCAGTTAAAAATAGATTATAAGGCTCTGCTGTCAGGCACAGACGTTTTCCTGCTCCGCTGGATTTCTGTTTTCCATCGACCAAGGAGGAATGTGCTTGCAGAATATAAGGAATTTTTTATATTACTCAGCATAATTAAGTGTAGCTGGTTAAATGACTGTGGAGGTCACTGGAACAGCAGGAACTTTTCCCTGCTAAGGGAAGTGGCAGTTGGCCAGAACCCATTCTCCTCTCCACCCCTCTCTGGTTTTTTTAGCGTGGTTGCACAGGATTTGGAGCTTGTGGAGGGAGGATGAGGAGGAGCTGGGGGCACTCGTGCCCTGTGCCCCAGGGCATGCCCCGGGGTGGCACAGAGCTGCTCAGGCTCTGGGCTCCTGCAGGAGCTGGGTCAGCCAGCACAAAATACCGACCATTCCTGCCTTTGCTTTAACCAAAGCAGTCCCTGCATCGGGGAAGCTTTGGATAATTCACAGGTCAAAGCAGGGTGTCTCTCCTCGTGCTGTGACACGTTAAATGTCTCAAACACGTCACCAGGGAGTGTCCAAAAGCAGCCCCAGCTCTGGCCGTGTTTGCTGGGCTGTGCCCCGGAGCCATCCCAGCCCCTGTCCCCTCCTGAGAGTCTGGCAGCAGGGAATGGATTCTGCTCAGAATGGACCCAGTGAGGGCAAAGCCCAGCTCCTGCCCAGCTCCTGACCCCGCTGGCAGTGCCCAGACCAGGCAGCGGAGCCGGGAGCAGATCCCACAGCATCCATCCATCCATCATCCATCCATCATCCATCCATCATCCATCCATCATCCATCATCCATCATCCATCCATCATCCATCCATCATCCATCCATCCATCCATCATCCATCCATCATCCATCATCCATCCATCCTCCATCCATCATCCATCCATCATCCATCATCCATCCATCCATCCTCCATCCATCATCCATCATCCATCATCCATCCATCCATCCATCATCCATCATCCATCCATCCATCATCCATCATCCATCCATCATCCATCCATCCATCCCACAGCATCTCTCCAGCCAGGTTGCTCCCATCACAATGCACCGGTTGCCATCTAGTGGCACTCAGAGCTGTGTCCCCACTCTGTCCCCAGCCCTGGTGGCACTGGCTGTGTCTGTGCCCCCCAGGGTCGCCCTGAGCTGACCCTGCTGCCACCCCCTGGGCAGGGCTGGAGGGGTTGGATGGGCACGGGGCTGGCAGTGTTCCTGCACCTCCAGCTCATCCCTGCCCACGGCAAGGCCCAGCCCAGCCCCAGCCCCCTGCAGGCTCCATCCAGACAGAACGGGGCCATGGCAACCAGGCCAGCAGAGCTGGCTGGGATGTGAACACTGAGCTCGGCAGAGCTGTTTGGGGGATCACACTGCAGGTTTCCATGGAAAAAGCTCCCTCAGAACAGCCTGCCAGACAAATTACTGGGTAAACTGCAGAGGTTTCAGAGCTCCAGCCTGATGGTTTTAATGGGTGTTATCTTGCTGCTGCCAGCACTTCACAGGTCCCAAATTCAGCCTGCTCTCTTTCCTCCAGGGTCCAGCACTGGGCCTGTGTTTGCTTTGAAAATAATGAAGGCCCAAGGAAGGGGCTCTGTGGTTATTCCATCACCTGCTCAGCAATCCCAGGAGCAAACAGGGAATGTGCAGAGGCAGGAGCAGGGAGAGAGCTGAAGGCAAAGCCCGCTGTTTCCCAACAAAACCCTGGCTCTGTGTTCTGGGTGTCCCCCACAGCTCCCTGTGCTTGCTGAGGACTCCCCCAGACCCCTGTGCCAGCCCTGGGGCTTCATTTCTTCCTGGCACCCTCTAGACAATCCCCTGTGCATGGCAGTGGATCTGAGGAGCATGGGGGATCCCATCCCTGGATCCCATCCCATCCCTGTATCCCATCCCTGTATCCCATCCCACCCCACATTTCCCACCCTGCCCATCGGTGGAAGCACTGACTGTGTGGGGAAATTAATCCCAGTTAAGATAGAGGCAGGAGGATAATTTTCAAATTCAAGCTCTACATTCAGGTCTGAAACAGCACTAAGAATAGATTTGAGGCAGAATTAGGCCTTTTAAGCTCAATTAAAGCTCAGGCAGAACATGAAGAACATCAGCACACGAGTGAAGATCTCTTGATTGCTGCAAATTCATTCTGAATTAACAGTGGTGGGAAGGAGGGAAGAACTAATCCAATGATGTGGGCTTGCACTGATCAATCATTTGTAATTATTATCTTCTCTTTTGTCAATATGCACTCTGGAAAGTTAATTCTGGTGGTGTACCCAGCAACGACGGGGAAATCACCAGGGATGGAGTGAAATGAAGAGAGGCCCATGCAATTAAAAACCAACAAACCCCCCCCCCCATAANAATTAAAAACCAACAACCCCCCCCCCCCCATAGACCTTGCTATTTAAAGCAGATAACTAAATAAATGAACAGAAATAAACAACCCCATGGTGTCAGAATTGTCATTTTGACAGTGCAGACATGTGAATACATCAATGCATTCTGCCTGAGGATGCTGAAATCCTTTGGAGCTTTGGGTGCAGCAGGGAGATCCTGGCACCTGGGTGTTTGTGGCACATCATGACATGGATCCAGCTGGAATTTCTGCATGGAAAAGGTGGTTAAACACTGCCCAGGGGGATTGGATCCCCATCCCTGCATGTGCCCAGGGAATCCCTGCAGGCGGCACTTGGGGACAAGGTGGGGATCGGAGCTGGGACTGGATGGGCTGGGAGGGCTTCTCCAACACCAGAGATCCCGGGATTGTGTGCCCAGGCTGCCGAGAGCACATCGGGAATCCTGCAGGCCCACCCAGTGGAGAAAGTGCAAACAGCAGAGCCCGGCTGTGCCCGGCTGCGGCAGCACCGGAGAGAACCGGGAGAGAACCAGAACAACGCCGGGAGAGACCGGGACACCCCAAAACATCCAGGACAGACCCGGGGGGTCAGCAGAGATGCTCTGGCTCTGTCCCCATGTCTGTGGTTCCAAAGCTCGGGCAGTTCTTTCACTCCCCCAGTCCCTCAAACCAGTAACAAACCATTCCGGGCGCTGCTGCAGGAACTGGGAGCCCCCAGGGCAGGGCCGGGGGCTGTGCCAGCCCAGCCTCACCCACAGGGCACAGCCCCACTGCAGCCCCGGTTCTGCTGGCACGGAGGAGCCAGAGCAATGCCAGTGCTGACCCTGGAGCCACGGCATTCCTGAGCCTGAAAGAAAAGGGTGACAGGCACAGCAGCACGTTAAAAACACGGGGCTGGCACAGAACAGACCCAAACAGAACCAGCAGCTGCCCCACAGCACAAGGGACACAAAGAGCAGAGCCACTGTCACAGCAGCCTGGGCTGGCCATGAAAAACTGGGACAGGAACTCACAGCTCCTGCAGGGCAGGATTTCCAGACTGGGGGATATAACAAAAGTGGGTTTGAAAAAGCAACTCCAGCACTTGTTTGAGTGATTTAAACTGAGCAACACAAAAAGAGGCAAGGCAGGATGGAGGAGTGGTGCTGGCACTGCATCTGAGAGCCAGGTGTGAAATGTGGGAGTGCAGAACCACAGCCTCCAATCCTGACATGCCACGGGATGGGGAGATTGAATCATCTGAAATGGAATTAAATTGAAGCAAAACCAGGACAAAACTTCATTAAGGAAAATGGATGGGATTGGTTTTGGAAAGGCAATAAAGAGTCAATGCAATCCCATTCATTACTGCAGCAGAAGTTTGGGATCTTTAAGACAACCACTCTAGACATAACACTGGTTTTTATCAAGTCCTCCAAGAAGTCAAGTGTTTGACCTCCTCTCATCTGCTTCTCTCTGCTCCCCAGAGACCACTCAGAAATTCACTTACAAGCTGCTAAACGCTGTGCAGAGAACACAAAATGCTCCTGGAAACCCCTGGGTCAGCCCTCACTGCTGGAGTAGAACGTGCAGTGTCCTCCACTGCTGGCTTTGTGAGCATTCAAATGTAAATAAATCCCTTTTCCTCCGGCTTCTCCAAACTCAGCAGCTCTATTGTCAGGGCAACACTGAGTTGTTTTTTCCTGTGCACTGGAGTTTGCTCATGCTGGGGTGAAAGAAAACATTATTTATAATATTTTAATACCCAGCCAATCACCCTGGAAGGTACCTATGGAATCACTGCAAAGCTTCAAGAAGCTCCCCTCTGGAATGTGCAGGATAAGCTGAATTAGCTGTTCCCAAAGCACAACATTAATGTTAGAACCTGACTTGCTCAAGCAGCTGAGGGAGCTCTTCTATGCCCCAGAACTGTTTAATTAAGCTCATTGGCAATCAATGCCATTGATCTGCACACACACAGGACTGGGGCTCCCTCCTGCTCTTCACTCACTGAAGCAAACACCAAATCCACCCCAATTAATTCCATTTTAAACGTGATTTTGCTTCAACATCAAAAGTTTCTATTTTAGTAAGCGAACATTAAAAATAAAGATTAGGAAAACCAAACACCTTTTTCAAAATTGAAGGAAAATTTAATCAATATGCCTTAAATTACTTTACAATAACTACAATACTGACAAGCATAACGTTTTCCAAAAGGTGTTTTCCTTGGAAGTACTGTGAGAGAGACTCCTGCTCACCCAGCAGAATGTGCACCTTGAGGGAAGGAACCTCTGCCCACGTCCTTCAGAAAGTTAACATAAAGCTACAGACACCCCAGTGTGGTCATGTTTCAAGTGTGACAGAATTACACATCCCTTTCACTTTTAAGCATCTGTTTTCTACTTCATAATTTAAGTATCTTAAATCCTGAAATACTCTCACAGCAAATGAACAAAAACATTGAGACTGGAGAGTTTAGGAGGATATTGGTTAAAATACAGGAAATATTCTATTTACTTTTGTTCATTTGTGCATTTTTGGTGAGAGGGGTCAGAAAACAGGTTGTTCTTTTCTGCAGATTTATCCAGAGTCCCCCAGATCCATGGCAGCTCCTTTAACTGTTTTGGATAAAAATTTACCAATTGGTAACTGCAACCCTTCGCCCTCCCCGACAAAACAAAACAAAATGAACAAAAATCACAACCCTCAAATAAACAACCGAAAGTTATTTTTTCTAAAGATCTAGGAATGGGAAAGAAATCACAGGAACTTGATAAGCATGAACACATATTAAAGCTCTGGACTGCCCAGGTCATTGAAAACAGTATTCAAAGTCCTAAAAAAGTGAACACGAGACATTTCCCATTGTTCCAGGTGATTCAAACAGGTCTGGGTTTCATGATAGCAACACAAGACAGTTGTGTGCAGCTGTTTCTGGTCCAAGTCCATGTTCCAAGCTGGGAATTTCCTTTTGGCCCCCTGGGTCCCCCAGAGTCTGTTCAGAAGACGGAGATGAGGGCGAAGACTCCGTAGAGGAGCGCGCAGGGGTAGGCGACGAGCAGCTGCTGGCCCTCCATGGCTAAGGCAGAGATGAAGATCTTGGAAGCAGAAAAGCTGCACCAGCCAATGATTCCAGCTGTGAGAATAATCCCCATCACCCCTCTGCAAAGGCAGAAAGGAGAGAATTCCTGTGAGCCCTGTGTACATCACTGTGGAGTCACACCTGGACTCACCCAGCAGCTTGTGCTGCTCTGGGGTGGATTGCAGCATTTGGCATTAAGTGAGATATTCCCACTAAAAGCACTGGGGAAGCACAGGGTGCCCAGAGCAGCTGTGGCTGCCCCTGGATCCCTGGCAGTGCCCAAGGCCAGGCTGGACACTGGGACTTGAAGCACCTGGGACAGTGGAAGGTGTCTCTGCCACGGCAGAGGTGGCACTGGGTGAGCTTTTCCAACCCAAACCATTCTGGCATTCTAGAATTTCAGAACTACATCAGTCAATTATGACAGTATAAAGCCCCCTCAAAATTAACTCTGTGCATATGAAATTTCAAAGCAGTGAGAAAAAGAACTGAGCCAAGCTGTTTCTTTTCAGTCCCTAAATTCAGAGCCAAAAGGAATCATTCTAATTTTCTTCTATTTGTAAAATCCTAATTTGCATCTTCAATAATAATTACTTTTAGACTTTACAGGTGCTGAAACCTGTCAGATTCAGAGCTGGCTGAAAACAAACCTGAGATTTGGAGGAGCCTGTGGCTCTTGGAGTCTATGTATTCAAAAGCTGGTAATTGAGTTAGAGGTAAAGCCAGGACTCACCCCCCTTCCCCCAGTAAACACATGAATCCACTGATAATTAATTCTTGCCCTTACTAAAGATTCCTGTCACGTCCAAATTACATCTCCAGCAGTGAAGGTGGGAACTGCTGTCAGCGATCTCCCTCCCCCCGAGAGGAGCAGTCCCCGCCCAGGGGCAGGGCAGCACTCACTGCAGAGAGAAGACGATGGCGAAGGAGGAGAGCAGGATCATGGGCAGCAGGCAGTAGCCCAGCACGCTGGCCACGCAGCCAAAGGACACCCCGGTGATGCTCATCAGGTTCAGCAGGCAGAACATGCCCAGGCAGCCGATGGCGCTGATCCCGTACACGTACCCGAACTGGATCTTGCCAGCCTGCAGGGCACCGTGTGGGTCAGGGGGGTCAGGAAGGGGTGGAACCAGCGTGGCAGGGGTCAGGGGGGGATGGAGCCAGAGTGGCAGGGGTCAGGGGGGGTCAGGGTGGGATGGGATGAAGATGGGAGGTTCAGGATGGGACCACAATGGGATGGAAGCACCATAGGATGGGGTCAGGATAGGACAGAAGTCAGGATGGAACCAGGATAGGACAGAAGTCAGGATGGAACCAGGATGGGATGGGTCAGGATGGGACCAGAACAGAATGGAACCACCATGGAATGAAGTCAGGATGGAACCACCATGGGATGGGGTCAGGATAGGATGGGAGTCAGGATGGGACTAGCATGGGATGGGGTCAGGATGGAACTGGCACAGGATGGGTCAGGATGGAACCGGCACAGGGAGCAGATTCACCCAGCCTGGCACACAGCAGGGGTGGGCACAGGCACTGTCCCCCAGCCCCAGCTCCCTCACTCCCACCCCACAGGGAGTGTTTCCCCCCAGAGTCCCAGGACACCTCATGCTCCAGGAGCCTGGGATTCCTCCTGACCCTGTGGATCTTAATGAACAGGTTCTGATCTGATTGTTCTCTGATGTCAGCCCAGGGACTGTTTAAGGTTTAATCAAGGACTTCTCATGCTGATTGGTTACTTAATCATCTTTACAGAACAAAACTCTAATTCTAATTCGGGAACTTCTTGACAAATCCAAAATTTGTGGTAGAATGCACAAAGTTATGGCACAAGGAAGATTATTAAAAAAATCCCAGGAACAGCTGAGGCTGAGCTGCTGTCCCCCTACAACAACTTCCCAACTGGATGTGCTTACACCCAGCTCTCCTCCTCCCCCAGCAGCACAGGAAACAATCATGCTGTGACCTCTGTGCCAGGCTCAGCCCACTTCCTCACTACATTCCATGGATTTTTTTAAAAAGCACACAGGAGAAATAAATTTTTAGGAAAACAAAATTCAAATGTATCTATTATAAAGATGTTCATTAATTTGACTGGCCTACTTTCCATAAATAAAAGTTACTTCTTAAAGTAGGCTTGAAGTCCCCTTGGTACCAAAGTGTGTTTTAACTGTAACAGCAATGTGAATTTTAGGCAGAAATGAAAAGCAGTGCCTGAAGCATTTGAAGCTAAAACAGATTAAAACCCTGAAGTTTTCAATGCCAAGGAACACTGTTTGCTGTCATCTCATCATTGACACCCATGAGTCATTAAAGCACAGGCTTACTCCAATGAAGCTCAGTTAGAAAAACTGACCAGGCTGCAGCAGTGCCAGGCCCACTGAGCACTGCAAACAGTGTGAAAGCAGTTCCACAGTGAGCTGGCACTGAAATCCCACCTGGTGTTTGTCCCACAGTGAGCTGGCACTGAAATCCCACCTGGTGTTTGTCCCACAGTGAGCTGGCACTGAAATCCCACCTGGTGTTTGTCCCACAGTGAGCTGGCACTGAAATCCCACCTGGTGTTTGTCCCACAGTGAGCTGGCACTGAAATCCCACCTGGTGTTTGTCCCACAGTGAGCTGGCACTGAAATCCCACCTGATGTGTCACAGCTCATCCATCCCAGCACTGTGAGAGCCCCAGTGCCTCTTCCATTCACACAATTTCTGTCCTGTGGTGATCCCTGGGGGTCCCTTGGCACTCAGGACACTCCATGAGAGGGATGAGCTGTCCTGGCCTCCATGCCCAGAGCTCCAGTGACCCTGATCCTGGTGCAGCCCCTCCTGCAGCATGCCCAGCTCCCCTGGCAGTGCCCAGCTCCCCTGGCAGTGCCTCACCAGCAGCAGGGTGGCCCCAAAGGCCAGGCAGAACACCATGGGCCCAGCCAGGTCTGTCTCGTTCATGATGTTGCCATCAGCCACCTTCAGGGGGTGCAGCACCGTTAGTGTCTTCTGCCAGATGTGGTCGAAATTGATCCCCAATTCTGCAAGTGAACAGAACATGGATTTCATTTCTTCCCTTCCTGGCTGCCACACTTGCTCCACTCCTTGTCTTCCCTTCCCCACTTCCCATCTCCCCCAGATCTGTGATGGGCACCAGGGAATTGAGCCCTCCCCTTGTTCCTCCTGCTCCTCCACTCATTCCAGGTGCTGGGAAGTGCCCAGGTGGTTTCTGAAGGACCAGGAAAAGCCCAAGCACAGAGTTCTGGGTTCACAGAGGTCCCTTCAATTCCCTGATCCTGTTTTACTGATGTAAATAAAGAACAATTTTTAATAAAAAAGCCCAGGGGGTGGAAGGTATCATTCCTGGGGACAGGTGACAGACGTCTGTCTCTCCACCCAGTAATAATGAGTTGTTTATTCAATTATTACATTATTCAGTTGTTTGGAACTGAAATATAACAGAAATAAGCTGGAAACTGATCCCAGCAAGCCAGACTTAGCTGAATATCCAGCCTGGCCCTCTGCAGTGTTTAGCATTCCTTGTCAGCAATGAAACATTCCTGCTCTAACCAAGAATCAACTCAAAGGACCTGCAGCCACTTATTTTACAAAGCAGGCAGTAACAATTATTATTTGCAACAAGTGGAATATTAAGTGTTTTGTCACAAAGTCAGGTCTCCAGTGAACTGATTTAATCTGCCACAGAGCAGCTGGTGTGAAGCAAGAAAGCACAAATTTCCAACTGCACAAGAACAAGAATTTCACATGCCAAAATACAAGTTAAAAAAAAAAAAATCAATGAGAATTTCAAACACACTGAGCACTCCCAGCAGCAGGGAATCCACACTGCTACCAACTCACCCCCAAACTAGGAGGAGTTCTGGATTTAGGCCACGGCAAAGTTTTACCTTCTAATAGCGGAGGCTCGTCCTCAAAGTTGCTTCCATAAAAAGACTGTGCTGAGGCTGGGGTGTAGCCCTGTGTGGGCTGGTAGATCTGCCCTGTGTAGGGCTGCTGCTGCTGCATCATGTCAGGGGGCACAAAGCCAGGCTGCTGGGGGTACTCATAGCCTCCATAGTGCCTGCAAAGCACAACCCTCGTTAGGGCACACCCAGAACACCCCCTGCAAGCACAGCTGGCTCCAGTCAGGACAGCACAGCAAACCCTTCCTTCTGTCTTAAAACACCATCACATGGTCCCACAGATCCTCCACAAAAACCCCAATCAAAGCCACCCTCTGCCCTAAACAAACTCTTCAGGTGTTCCTGCCACTAATCTATCCCAAGTCTAACCACAGAGATTTCCAGAGACATTTCCAAAATCTTTAACTATGGAAACAGAAAGGAGGAAAACGCAGAATTCCTCGTGTTAGCAGAGTGCACCCCCAGCACAGCCCCGTGATTTGTTCAGCTCACAGATGGACCTGCTCCATCCTTCCCAGGGATCACACAGAGGGACCAAAGTCTCTCTCACACCTCCCTGCTGCAGCCTGGGAGTCACCAGGACACTGCAGGCTCACTTAGGTGACACTAATTTCTAGTTCCCAAGGGAGTGACTGGAGATGCAGCTGCAGAAGAACAGTATTTCTTCTCCCAAGGACATGCAGATCACTCATACAGTTAAGATTATTCATATAACTTGTCCTTCAATCTCCTAACACTTGCTCTGAAATTTACCAGACAGAGAACTCAACACAAAATACTTTCAGATCTCCCATTTACAGACAGTGAGTTCAGCTCTCCATCAAACAGAGCAACCAGGACTCATTTCCAGAAACCAGCAGCTGGCTGCAGTGCCAAACCTTTCCTGGAGAGACAGACTGTCCCAGAAATATCCTAAGGAAGCCCAGAGGACAGCTGGAGAGGGACTTTGAACAAGGGCCTGGAGTGCTAGGACAAGGAGAACAGCTCCCAGTGCCACAGGGAAAGGATGGATGGGATTTCGGGCAGGAATTGATCCCTGTGAGGGTGGGCAGGCCCTGGCACACGGTGCCCAGAGCAGCTGTGGCTGCCCCTGGATCCCTGGCAGTGCCCAAGGCCAGGCTGGATGGGGTTTGGGGCACCCTGGGACAGGGGAAGGCGTCCCTGCCATGGCAGGAGCGGGACGGGCTGAGGTTTGGGGTGTCCCCGAAGCCGTGCCCCGGGCAGGCCACACGAGTTACTTGCTGTACTGCNCCCGGCCCCGCTCCCGCCGCCGCGGCCCCTGCGACGTGTCACGGCCGCGCCTCCACTTCCGGGACAGCGCGCGCCGCTGCGCGCATGCGCGGGAAGGGACGGGACGGCCCCGGTCCCTCCTCAGTCCCTTCCCTCCTTCAGCCCCTCCTTCAGCCCGTCCCTCCCTCAGCTCAGTCCCGTCCCTCCCTCAGCTCAGTCCCTTCCCTCCTTCAGCCCGTCCCTCCCTCAGCTCAGTCCCGTCCCTCCCNCACGGTGCCCAGAGCAGCTGTGGCTGCCCCTGGATCCCTGGCAGTGCCCAAGGCCAGGCTGGATGGGGTTTGGGGCACCCTGGGACAGGGGAAGGCGTCCCTGCCATGGCAGGAGCGGGACGGGCTGAGGTTTGGGGTGTCCCCGAAGCCGTGCCCCGGGCAGGCCACACGAGTTACTTGCTGTACTGCCGCCCGCTGTAGTCGTAGGGCTGCGCCTGGTCCTCGATGCTGTAACTGGTCTGGAAGAAGTCGGTGTTGAAGCCGTCGAACCCGGACATCGCCTCCTCTGCAAGAGAACAGCGAGGCGGGTCCGGACCGCTCCCGCAGCGGCCCGAGCGGCTCTGCCCGCTGTCCCCGCTGTCCCC
>VXBI01012210.1:45983-75887 GCA_013397375.1 Toxostoma redivivum | reverse complement strand
TATTTATTTATCTATTTATTTATATATTTATTTTCCTCCACCGTGCTGTATGTACTGGTTTCCTCGTCACCCGCCACGGTTAACTTCCCTGTGACTCGGTTTAACACTTGAGACCTCCGTGGACGCTGCTAAGAGCACTTCTCTTGCCTTTGCTGTCCCTTGCTGGGATCGGATTCACACTACCCGGACCCTGTGTGCCTGTATGTGTGTTCTGAGTGTCTTGACATTTTGGTTTTCTTTACAAGAGCTGTGCATTAATTGTAACCAAGGTAAGACTCCCCGTTCTTGTTCCCTCATGTGCATGTCTAATTTAGATGTTGCTTTAAAGATGAAGTATGCAGTTTCTTTTAAGCAGTGAAGTCATTCGTATCCCTTTCATTGATGAATAGTTGTGAAATACAAGCGTAGAACTTGCCAAAAAAAAGAGACCTATTTAGCAGATTAGCTTGGCTCTACAAACTGCTCTGCTTTTCTCTGTTGCAGCAGCTGTGATGCTTAGAAGAGTAATTCGTGCCTTGTTTTGTTTTCGCTTTTCACAGACCTGTGAATGACCATAGGCTTGGCTTGACCTTGATTTTGATGGCTTTGTTGGAAGATCTGATGATGTGATTGCATGTCATGAGGTGATTGCTCTCCAGCCTGCAGCCCCCGTGGCTCGGTGTATAAACCACTTCTGCCACACTGTCACTCACGGACAATCCCGATTTTTCTTTTAAACAATCCCACCATCTTTTCTGCTATTTTTATTTTCTCACTTCTCCTTTCCCCCTTGTTCCTCCTTAATGTCGAGAGCCTTATTCTTCCCTCTGATGTGATTGATAGTCCTGCTTCTCCGCGCTGCTGATTTCCAGTTTAAACTACAATGGCTCTAAGTGGCAACTGCAGGACTTACCTCCCTGCCCGGGAGCAGGGCGCGGGGCTGCACTCCTTCCCCGAGGTGGTGGAGCTCAACGTGGGCGGCCAGGTTTACTTCACTCGCCACTCCACCTTGGTTGGCACCCCTCACTCCCTGCTCTGGAAAATGTTCACCCCAAAGAGAGACACGGCCAACGATCTGGCCAAGGACTCCAAGGGAAGATTCTTCATCGACAGAGATGGTTTCCTTTTCCGCTACATTCTGGACTATCTCAGGGACAAGCAGGTGGTTCTGCCCGACCACTTCCCCGAGAAGGGAAGGCTCAAGAGGGAGGCTGAGTACTTCCAGCTCCCGGACTTGGTCAAGCTCCTGACTCCCGAAGACAGCAAGCAGAGCCCTGATGATTACTGCCACAGTGACTACGAAGAGGTGTCCCAGGGCAGCGACACCAGAATCTGCCCGCCCTCGCTCCTGCCGCCGGACCGCAAGTGGGGATTCATCACCATCGGCTACCGCGGCTCCTGCACTATCGGCAGGGAGAGCCAAGCAGATGCCAAGTTCAGGAGGGTCCCACGGATTTTGGTTTGCGGAAGGATTTCTTTGGTCAAAGAGGTTTTTGGAGAAAGTTTGAATGAAAGCAGAGACCCGGACAGGGCTCCAGAAAGGTACACCTCCAGGTTTTATCTCAAGTTCAAGCACCTGGAGAGGGCTTTTGACATGTTGTCCGAGTGTGGATTCCACATGGTGGCCTGCAACTCCTCGGTGACGGCTTCCTTCGTCAACCAGTACACCGACGACAAGGTCTGGTCCAGCTACACCGAATACGTCTTCTACCGTAAGTACGAGCGGCGCGGGGCAGCGGAGCCCGAGCTGAGGCTGATCCTGCCGGGACCGGGACCGGGAACAGGACCGGGAACAGGACCGGGACTGGGACTGGGAATAGGACCAGGAACAGGACCGGGACTGGGACTGGGAACAGGACCGGGAACAGGACCGGGACTGGGACTGGGACTGGGACTGGGACCGGGACTGGGACCAGGACCGTGACCAAGGGCTCCCGAACCCAATCCCATGCCTGCCACAGGCTGGGCTGGATTCTGAGCTCCCATTTCTATGTGAGCCGTGGAGGTGGAGCTGTGCAGGGTTCTGAGCTCCCATTTCTGTGTGAGCTGTGCTGGGTTCCGAGCTCCCATTTCTGTGTGAGCTGTGCAGGTGGAGCTGTGCAGGGTTCTGAGCTCCCATTTCTGTGTGAGCCGTGCTGGGTTCCGAGCTCCCATTTCTGTGTGAGCTGTGCAGTGGAGCCGTGCAGGGTTCCAGCTCCCATTTCTGTGTGAGCTGTGCAGTGGAGCCGTGCAGGGTTCCAGCTCCCATTTCTGTGTGAGCCGTGCAGTGGAGCCGGGCTGAGCTCGGCTGGGCCGGGCTAGGTGGCAGCACAGACTGCCGAAAGCGCCGAGCCCGCAGGATGCGCTGCCTCTGGCGCTGTAAATCAGCGCCCGAGTGCCTCGCACGCATCCCGGGATGTGCGGAACACAAACCGAGGGTGCAAACACTGCGGAATTCATTACAGAAAACCTTCCTGGGATTCGCTTTGCAAAGGTAACAGCGGCTCGATAATCACCAGGCGCAGGCGGCCGAGCCATCTGTCACAGCCCTGCCACGCTTCCACGCAGGGAGGGACAACACAATTCCATCCCTCTGGCCGCGTTTCAGCGGGGCCCTGTCGGAGGCAGCTGCTGTGCTCTGGAATGAGGGCTCAGGGGCTGGGCCCTGTTACACAACACGGCCCTGGAAAAGCAGTGTCCTCTCCAGGAGAAGTGTCCCTGTTCCCTGCAGTGACATCGCATCCCGAGCCGCCGGCGCTGCCGGGCTCGTTAACCTGGGACTGCTGGGCAGGTACAGCCCGGTTAGCAATGGTTACACCGGGCTCACCTGGACCCTGGCGGTCTGGGTCTGGAAATCGTTCCACAACTGCTGCGCCGAAATATTTGGGAGGTTCGTGAGGCTGCCTGCCTCCATTTTCATTTGAGGAGGATGAAGGATGGAACAATTGCCCCGTCCATCAATGTAGCCGGCCTTGGGACAGAGGGACAGAGGGACAGAAGGACAGAGGGACAGAGGGACAGAGGGACAGAGGGACAGAGGGATCTGGGATTGAGGGACAGAGGGACAGAGGGATCTGGGGACAGGGGAATAAAGGGATAGAGAGACAGAGGGACAGAGGGACAAAGGGACAGAGGGACAGAGGGATAACGCAGAGCTGCTGCCCTGGGTGTGGTGCTCACAGTGAGCAGGCTCCTGGCGTGGGGAGCTGACAAAACTTTTCCATGGAAGATGCATCAGAAGTGAAGAGTTTGGTGTAAATCCGTGCATTCAGCACCATCCACTCTTGTGTGGGGCTCAACAGGCTGCCCTAATCTGCTTATGCAATGAAGCTTAAGTTAGCATCCTGAAAAGCCATCTGGGTTTTTGACATCTGTAGATTTACTTAAAATTAGTTTTCTAGCTGGATTTCTTAGCAAAACAGTTCTAAGGTCATGGATCCGCTTATATTCCAACAGGGATGGATGATTTGTGTAATTACGAAGCTTCTGCATGAAATTACAGTGCCTTGTACAAGTTCTAGGAGGAGAATTAATGTAGGTAAAGGAATGGATTAGAACTAACTGTGTTGGCATTTATATTTAAAATATGGAAAAAATATAAGTTCTTTATAGGCACAATGGTCTCTGCTAATTGAAGGGAGGATGAACCTAGGTTTTCCTTCAATTAACAAGCACAGACTTCTGACTTTCATATTTCTCAAATTTTTACCTTCAAGGGTTGCTCACTGCTCCCACATCACTACTGCCAGGGTAGGGACCAAGAGGAGAGGAAATTTTGGAGAATGAAAGTCCAGGGCAGGTGCCACAAAATCTTCTCTTGTCAATGAAATCCAATGGAAGCTCCTGCAGAGATTCCTGTCCGTTCAGCAGGCTCTGGATTTGGCTCTGATCAGGTTTGTGGGGTTTGACACTGACACAATTTCAGAGGAGGATTTTCAGGGGGTCCCTCCCCAGGTGGAATCCAAAGCCGTGGATTCAGCTGTGGTGCCAGAGGAGCCTTTCCTGTCCCACTGGGAGGTTCAGTTCTGCCTGGTGCTGCTCCTGCCATGGAGCTCTGGCTGCAGATCCTCCCCAGCCCCACACTCAGTGGTGCCCCCGACAGCAGCTCCAGAATTCACCTGCAGCAATGGAATTCCCTCTCCAAATCTCCTGAAATGATTTCATTCCTATTGTCCCAAAGCCTTTTCATCTGAAACTTTGAGGACAAATCAAACGGACATCTGGCTTTGCAGTGGAACATGGCATCTCCTCTGCAGCTGCTTTGCCATAATTATTTATTTAGATGCTGCCAACTGTGTCTGTGTAAGCATTAATCCATCAAGCTGCTGTGGGCAGGTTAATGGGCCTGAACCTGGGAGGTTCCAGCACAGCTGGGGAGGCAGAGGCAGAGGAGGTCCTTGCAGGGCTCAGGAACTCCTGTTGGAGGAAATCTCCCCAGCTGGAAAAGGAGGAATGGTGCTTCAATACACCAAGTGCTTTGTATTTTCCACTGGGAAGGTAAATGCCTGTGGCTGGCACAGAGATGAAGAACATTTCTCATGTGTGAATCCATCTGGAAGTGGCCGAGGTGGAGCAGAGGGGGTGTGAGCTGAGCTGCTCTCCCAGGGGACAGCGTGTGCTGGCCAAGCTCTGCCCCCCAGTATCCCATGGCCCATCCTCCCCACGGGATTTTGGTGCTGGTGGGGCTGTGGGGATGAGTGAGAGCCCCCCTGGGGAGCCTTTCCCAAAAGGAGCCCTGCAGGGTGAGCCTGGCACAGCCCCCCCGGGGCTGTTTGCTGAGGAGAGCCCAGCAGGGCTTGGGGACAGCAGGGACACAGAGCCAGCCCCAAGTGGCACAGCATGGACACACAGAGCCAGCCCCAAAAGGCACCGCAGGGACACACAGCCAGCCCCAAATGGCACAGCAGGGATTTGGGTACAGCAGGGACACACAGCCAGCCCCAAGTGGCACAGCAGGGACACACAGAGCCAGCCCCAAATGGCACAGCAGGGACACACAGCCAGCCCCAAATGGCACAGCAGGGCTTGGGGACAGCAGGGACACACGGAGCCAGCCCTGTGGGTGCTGCAGCCTCACCTTGCCCCGTGCAGCAGCTGGCCAGATGTGCCTTGCAGCTGGCAGGGGGCTGATGTGCAGGAGGTTTGTGATGGAGGCTTCAGGGTTTCCTGGGATAAAGGGATGAGAGCTCCTGGCTGGGGATGTGCAGCAGGAAGGAGAGATGTCAGGGATAGTCCCTGGGGCCTGGCACGATTCCCTGGGATAATCCCGGAGTCTGTTCCACAGGAGGATCCATTTGGGGTTGCTGCAGCCAGCTGGGGCCTGTCACTGTGCATGTGTGACTGAGCCCAGGGATCCCATGCCTGCCCCTGACTCATGAATCCATTGTGTGGCAGGAATGGGACTCCCAAAACGGAGCACAGTGACACCCACAGCTGTGCTGTCAAACGGGCAGGGTGTGGGAGAGAACATCACCCATTCCCTCTAAACCAACACTGCCACATCATCCACGAGCTGCTCCTGCCTGGTTTTAAATCAGTGAAGATCAAAATGACCCCAAAGCGAGCAAAATGAAGTCTAATCCAATGAATAATGCAAGATTCTTCCCCGCTGACAGGAGATGTTTCTGTTCCCAGGTAATTATTGTCATCATCAGCGCCTCTGGCCCCTGGAGCCAAAGCAAACTCTCAGCAGGATGGTCACCTGCAGGTGGTGGGGCTGCAGCCAGCCAGCTCTGCCAGCCCGGGCACGGCTGAAGGACCTTGCTCTGAGCTTTTCTGCTCTCCCAGTTTGTCAGGGCAGGCTGAAGAACCGGCAGAGTTGTTGGTGAGAGCTCCCCCAGAGATGAGAAATGCTGTGGTTTATTGGAAACCATCGTGTCAGATCTGATTGTCAGACTGGGCCAGGATCTGCTGCTCAGTGAGCGAGCAAAGCAAAGCTTGGCACGAGAGTTGTTGGATTTAGGGCTCAGTTTGTTCTAACAGCCTACAGATAGCCATGCTGAGGAAGCAGAGGGGTGGCTTTGGCTCTGTCCCTCTGTCCCTCTGTCCCTCTGTCCCCCTGTCCCCTGTCCCCCATCCCTCAGTCCCTGTGTCCCTGTGTCCTTCTGTCCCCTGTCCCTCTGTCCCTGTCCCCCTGTCCCTCTGGGCTAGGCAGGATTTTTGTGCCTGAGATCCATCAGCCCAGCCTGCAGACCTTGCTGTGGGTCGTGTCCTGCTGTCCCCCTGTCCCCAGGCTGCCAGGAGGGCACAGTGTGCCAGGGGCAGTGCCAGCACTCCCAGGGCACAGACCACTGTCCCCAGCCACCAGAGCTGCCACAGGGCCAGCAGGGAGGGGCTGCTGTGATCCAGAAAAAGAGCACAGGGACTGAAGCATTAACCAGGAGAGCTGGCATTTAGGGGGGAAACCCCAAAGTGTTTGGGGTGCAGCCTTGGTGTGGTGAGTGGCAGCAGCAGCACACGAGGCCGCTCAGCCCCAGCCTGGGAGCTGGATTTGATTTTTGTGGATAAAAATCTCCTTGGTGGCAAACACAGAGGCCAGCCCAGCCCTGCCCTTGGTGATTTCAGGAGGGTCTTGGCCAGCCCTGCTCCCTCCACCTGGTTCTCAGAGCAAAACTTCACCTGTTCCATCCAGCAGCAAGTGGCTGGCATGGCAAAGCACACAAAAACTTGCATCAACAATTTTTATTATAACAATATATATATAACAATACAAATTAACAATATCTATAACAATATATGTAACAATACAAATAAACAATATATATAACAATACAAATAAACAATATATATAATAATATCTATAACAATATATATAACAATATATAACAATATAACAATACAAATAAAAACAATACAAATATATAACAATATAACAATACAAATAAAACCAATACAAATAGCAGTATAAATCCCAAATCTCCCTGACCCCAGGCTGGGCTGGGCTCCCCCCTGCCCCTTTCTGCAGCTCCTCCAGCCTGGGGAGCCCTGGAGCTCCCAGGGTTCCTGCAGTGTGAAAACAGAAAACAGAATCTGAAGAGTGAAGGAGTGTAAATAAGAAAACACAACCCGAGATTTGCTGTTCAGCAACATATTGTGCACACAGACAAACATTTCCTTGCAGCAGGTTGGGTTTTTTCTGCCCAGCCATCCTGGATTTGTTTAATTTTGTAACCACAATATTTTCTCAGTTTCTCCTCCTTCTTTTTTTTTTTCAGCTTTTCAAGTTCAAGGCTAACGTACAATAAATATGGAGACACAAAGCAAAATCTAAATTACATCTTTGCACACAGAGGGAAGAACCCTTTTTTTTCTTCGAGCTTTCTTGCTCAAAATTGAAATTTTTGTGCAGGAAGAAAATAGATTAAAGTGCTTTAGGCTTGGTGAAATCACTTCAGTTGTCACTAAGCTGGCCAGACCCAAGGGTCCTGTGGCAGTGCCTGCCCTGCTGCTCCCAGATGTCCCCAGGTTCATTCTGGAATTCTCTCAGACATTGGTGCCACTTCCAGGCCTCCCAGGGCTGCTCCCAGGGCGCTGGGACCAGGGGAGCTGGAGCTGCAGATGTGCAGGGGAGGGGAGGGGGCGTTGGGGTGATTTGGGGATCTCTGAACATCTGGAATGGCCCTGGCGTCATCCAGGGCTGCTCTGAGGGCTCGGGGGTGGCAGAGGGGCTCAGGGCTGAGGTGATGTGTCACTTGTGTCACTTGTGTCACTTGTGTCCCCTGTGTCCCTAGTGCCCCCTGTGTCACTTGTGTCACTTGTGCCCCTTGTGTCACTTGTGTTCCTTGTGTCCCTCACGTCCCTTGTTCTCCTGTGTCCCCTGTGTCCCTAGTGCCCCCTGTGTCACTTGTGCCCCCTGTGTCACTTGTGTTCCTTGTGTCCCTCATGTCCCTTGTTCTCCTGTGTCCCCTGTGTCCCTTGTGTCCCTCCTGTCCCTCATGTCCCCTCCCGGCTCAGTGCAGTCCTGGCACTGTCCCAGGCTCATGGACCCGGCTGAGCTTTCCCAGCACCTCTGGACTTTGGAATTTTTACCAGGGCACGAAGTGACTTCCAACCCAAACCATGGTTCTGTCACTCCTGGAGCGATTGTCCCTTGGCTTTATCTCTGCTGCAGGGCTGGGCAAATGGGAGCTCCTTGGAGTGATTGTCCCTTGGCTGGGAGCATTGTCCCTTGCCTTGGAGCGGTTGTCCCTTGCCTTGGAGCATTGTCCCTGGGCTTGGAGCATAGTCCCTTGCCTAGGAGCATTGTCCCTTGGCTGGGAGCATTGTCCCTTGCCTTGGAGTGATTGTCCCTTGCCTTGGAGTGATTGGCCCTTGCCTGGGAGCATTGTCCCTTGGCTGGGAGCATTGTCCCTTGCCTTGGAGTGATTGTCCCTTGCCTTGGAGTGATTGTCCCTTGCCTTGGAGCATTGTCCCTGGGCTTGGAGCATTGTCCCTCGGCTTTGTCTCTGCCCCAGGGCTGGTGAAGGAGGCAGAGAAAGCCCAGCAGGTCCTGCCTGGGCTCTCCCCTCCCTTTTCCCAGAGCAGCTCGCTCAGGCAGCTGGGTCAGGGTGTCTGGAGGAGAGGGGGAAGCTGGAGCTGCTGGAATTGTTCTGCATTCCTGTGGTGAAATGCCCATAAATGTAAATTGGTCAATTGATGGTGACCCTGTGACCCTCTATCGACTCTCACTCCCTCCCTCCCGTCCAGGGGCTGCTCATCCATCACTTGTGTTACAAATCGCCCTGCGCTGCCTCTGCCTCTCCTAACGAGTGATTAACGATTTCCAGGAGCTCATTGATTAGCTGTTAGGGCAGCTAAAAAATTCCTGTGCCAGGAACTAAGTGAGGAGAGCTGCAGGAAAGTGAGTTCCACATCCCCAAACGCTGGATTCCAGCGAGGAGAATGATGCTGAGCTCTGGGAGTGCTCCTGGGACAGGCAGGAGGGATGCTCCCACCCTGGGTGTGAGCAGGGAACAGACCCAGCACTGCCCTCCTGCCTTCAGGCTTTGGCCAGGGCCTCAAAGTCAAGTTTAGAGAGAAAAAAAAGAAAAAACTCTGCATATTTTGGAGGAGACTCATTTCAGGACTTCAGATTGAATTTCCATCAAACTGAATCAGAGTGTATTTTTACAGCAGAATTAAATCAGGCTGAAATAGAACCCAGTGGAACATGCTGATTTTGACTGAATTTTGCACTTTAAATATTTTCAAAGCCAAAAACTCCAAGCAGAGCTTGAGTGAGGGAAGACCACACCAGCAGGGAGCTTGGGCAGGTGTTGGTGCTCCTCCAGAGGGAATGTCACTGGATTTCTCTCAGCTCAGAGCTCCCACTGTGGGGGCAGGTCCAGCCCTGCTCATGGAGGATCTCAGAGATGATCCCGAGGCAGGGAGGTGGAAGTGGCTCATTGCAAATCTGCCTTCGATGATCCTATGAAAATGGGATTTTTGGGCCATCACTTACACTGAATTTAGCAGCAGGGCCCGGGTGGGGCTTTCACAGACAACTGGAAGGGAATTTGCTCTCCTGTTAGAGAGAGCACAGGGAAACACTGAGGAGGAGATCTCCAACCCCCAAATGCCAAAATCAATAAGGAGGAATTGTGGAGTTGCTGCTTCTTCTAAAAGTGTGCTGGCTCTGGTTTTCTTTGGTTTTCTCTCCTGGCCATCATCAGTGCAGGGAACTCAAGAGCCTGCCTGGTGCTTTTTCCTTTGGTTTGATGTTGCAGCATTAATTGTAGGGAAAATAAATGACCATTGTCCTCCTGTGGAATTGCAGAGGGAATTCTGTTTCTGAATTAACGGTCCAGTGGTGGTCAGTGGTAACATAATCTTTATGCATAAATAATGCCATTTATTATATTATTGATGCCCTTTCTTGTTGGTGCTATATTTGCAGACAAGAGCAGCTCTGAGGAGCTGGGGTTAGTGCAGGAGCTGAGCTGAGCCCAGCTGAGCTGAGCCCAGCAGAGCTGCTCTGCCCTGGCACTGCTCTCCCATGGGGCTGCCTGACTGGAGAGGCTGCCATGGCAAATCTCTGCCTGGGACTCAGGAAATAGATTTAATGTGCTTTGGTTGAGTGCAGCTGGGCTTCCCTGAGAGGACACTGCTGGAAAAACGCTGCTGAAAACTTCTGGGAATTTGGGTTCCTTCTGTGTCAGGAGCTTGGCTGTGGCACAGAGCCCCAGAATCCTGGGATCACTGGGGCTGGAAAAGCCCTCCCAGCCCATCCAGTGCCAGCTGTGCCTGATCCCCACCCTGTCCCCTCCCAGAGCTGAGTGTCACCTCCAGGAATTCCTTGGGCACTCCAGGGATGGGGATCCAAACCTCCCTGGGCAGTTCCAGGATGGGGATCCAAACTTCCCTGGGCAGTTCCAATCCCTGCCCACCCTTTCCATGCAGAAATTCCTGCTGCTGTCCATCCTGAGCCTGCCCTGCCCAGCCTGGGGCCGTTCCCTCTCCTCCTGTCCCTGTTCCCAGATCCCAAATCCCCCCGGCTGTCCCCTCCTGGCAGGGAGTTGTGCAGAGCCACAAGGTCCCCCCTGAGCCTCCTTTTCTCCAGCCTGAGCCCCTTCCCAGCTCCCTCAGGGATTTTCCAGCCCTTCCCAGCTCTGTTCCCCTCTCTGGAGGTGCCCCAGCAATGCCAGCACAGGGATGGGCACTGCCCTGCTGCAGCTTTCACCCCAGAGCTCTCTGAGCCTCTGCCAGCCCTGCCCACGATGGTTTTGTCTCAATCCTGCCACCACCTCAGCCCGTCCTCAGAGAGGTTTTGTGCCAGGCCCTGAGCAGCTCCTGGGGCTCTGTTTAACCCAGCCCAGGGGTGGCTTCACTCCCCCTGGCAGAGCCACAATTACCAGCATGCAAAACCTCTCCTTTCCAGCTGGGACAAGAGCAGTTTCCAGGTATTCTTGATTTCATTAATTTGTGAGCATTCAGGAGAACAAACCCTCTATTCTCTCAAGTCAATGCACTTGTATTACCTGAGGATTAAATCATTCCCTTCCCTCAGAGCCGGGTCTGCAGACAGGAGCCTTCTGTGCCTTCCCTTGCAGAGACAAAGAATATTTAAATAAGGATGCTGATAAAAATGCTTTCACTGGTGAAGACTTGATTAAATAATCTGCTGCTTTAGAGTCCTGTCGGTGAAGGCAGAAGTCAAGAGGTGCCATTTTGTGCAGAGGGATTGAAAAGTTCATTTTATGTTTGGGAAGAGTTTTCACAGCTCAGTGACATCTCCAGTGCTGGGGAGAGCCCAGATCTCTGGAGGTCACTGGTGGGGAGGATCAAACCCTGCTCTACCTTATTTCCATTTCTAAATCTTCAAAATACTTGCCTTTTACCTAGGAAGCATCAGTGTTCACTTTATACAAGTTTTCTGGGTTTAAGAAGCCCAGATAATCTTTGCTGTGCTGGAGCTGGAGGGAGTGGAGCTGCTGCATTGGAAGTGTCAATAACTGCAGCCCACGTGTCCCTGGCAGGCTGCAGGCAGGCAGGAGGCACGCTGGCACCCAGGATCTGCTGTGGGGGAGGGTGACAGCTCTGCCACCTCCCCCTGGGCACCTCCAGCAGCCAAAGCAGGGCTGGCAGGGCTGGCGGGGCTGCTCTGCTCCTGGCATGGGATGGTTCCCATCCCTGGGAATGCCTGCTGCGTGCCCAGGCAAATTCACGGGGGGGGGACAGGGCCCTCAGTCTGTGCATCCAACAGACCTGGGATCCAACCAAGCCTGGCTGTGAGCAGAGAGGAGCCCTGGCAGCTCAGCATCCCTGGTTCCACAGCATCCCTGGTTCTCTGGTTCCAGAGCACCCCTGGTTCCAGAGCATCCCTGATTCCCTCAGCATCCCTGGTTCTCAAACATCCCTGGTTCCCACAACATCCCTGATTCCACAGAATCCCTGGTTCCTTGGTTCCCAGAGCATTCCTGGCAGCTCAGCATTCCTGATTCCCTGATTCCCACAGNACCTGAAAATCAGCATTCCTGATTCCCTGATTCCCACAGCATCCCTGATTCCCCAACATCCCTGATTCCCACAGCATCCCTGATTCCCACAGCATCCCTGATTCCCCAACATCCCTGATTCCCCAACATCCCTGATTCCCCAACATCCCTGGCTGGAGCACAGCAGCCTGCCCTCCAGATGAGCTTTGCTTTTCCTGCTTTTCCTCGTGGTTCTGCTACAAACACCATCAGAGCTCCAGCCTGGAGCAGAAAGCTCAGGGGTGACCCAGCTGAGCCCTTCACTCCCTGCCCATGGCACTGGGGGGGCTTTGAGGCCCCTTCCAGCCCAAACCACGGCTCTGTGGCTCCAGGACACTGAAATGTGTCTGGAAACACTCCCAGGTTTCCTCAGCCCCCGGCCGGTTAGGGCAGAGCAAACCCTCCCCCAAAGCCTCTGGAGCAGCCTGTGCTGATGGAAATGCAGCGGAAATCCAACATTCTCCTGAGGAAAGCTGAAAGCTTCACGGCAGATAGTAAATAAATAATTGCAGGGAAATATTGCACATAGATTTCTTAGGGAGCAGAACTTAATTAAATTTTGTGAACATGCCTACATAGTTCCATTGATCAGGAAAAAATGGATATGGGCCATGTCTGTAAGATTTACTTGCTTGGTTGTGCTTTGCCTTTCTTCCCTCCCTCAGCTTCATTCACTTCATATCCTGCAGTGGTGAGGGAGCACATTTCTGGTTTTTCTCCGTGAAGAAATTGATTCTGAGCAGCACAGGACATGATGTATGGTTTGTAACTCTACAATATTGCTAAGCAAAAAGAAATCACCGAAGAAGGCCATGCAGATATTATATTAATTTCCATTTTAAAATGGATTTCTTCCCACTAGGACCAATAAAAAATATGCAAAGACTTTCAACAACCTCTCTAGTAATGATTAATTAAAAGATGGGATAAATCTTGCTAGGCTAATTTAGCAAAGTAGGGTTTTTTAGACACTTCACAGGACATTTTTTGCCGTTGAATCCAAACTTATACCTGATTTCACAATACCAGCTGATCCCCCTCTGGAAGGGCTGATCCCCCTCTGGAAGGGCTGATCCCCTCTGGAATGCCTGATCCCCCTCTGGAAGGGCTGATCCCCTCTGGAAGGGCTGATCCCTGTCAGGAAGGGCTGATAACCCCTCTGGAATGCCTGATTCCCCTCTGGAAGGGCTGATCCCTCCTCTGGAAGGGCTGATCCCCCTCTGGAAGGGCTGATCCCTGTCAGGAAGGGCTGATCCCCCTCTGGAAGGGCTGATCCCTGTCAGGAAGGGCTGATAACCCCTCTGGAAGGGCTGATCCCTCCTCTGGAAGGGCTAATCCCCCTCTGGAAGGGCTGATCCCTGTCAGGAAGGGCTGATAACCCCTCTGGAAGGGCTGATCCCTCCTCTGGAAGGGCTAATCCCCCTCTGGAAGGGCTGATCCCTGTCAGGAAGGGCTGATAACCCCTCTGGAAGGGCTGATCCCTCCTCTGGAAGGGCTAATCCCCCTCTGGAAGGGCTGATCCCTGTCAGGAAGGGCTGATAACCCCTCTGGAAGGGCTGATCCCTCCTCTGGAAGGGCTAATCCCCCTCTGGAAGGGCTGATCCCTGTCAGGAAGGGCTGATAACCCCTCTGGAAGGGCTGATCCCTCCTCTGGAAGGGCTAATCCCCCTCTGGAAGGGCTGATCCCTGTCAGGAAGGGCTGATAACCCCTCTGGAAGGGCTGATCCCTCCTCTGGAAGGGCTAATCCCCCTCTGGAAGGGCTGATCCCTGTCAGGAAGGGCTGATAACCCCTCTGGAAGGGCTGATCCCTCCTCTGGAAGGGCTAATCCCCCTCTGGAAGGGCTGATCCCTGTCAGGAAGGGCTGATAACCCCTCTGGAAGGGCTGATCTCTGTCAGGAAGGGCTGATAACCCCTCTGGAAGCGTTGCACACGCTGCTGACTCTGCAGGATCTCAAATGGATGCTGCTGTGGAGAACAAAATCCACTCCATGAGAACCCAGAGGATTTTTTTCCGTTCATGTTTTACTGTTCAGACGTGCTGCCCAAATTCCCCGTGGGGCTCTGAGGGCTTCCAGGTGCTGCTGCTGGCCTGGGGCTGCTTCCCCCAGCCCCTGCTTTGCTTTGCTTTGCCCTGGGCTGGCTCCAGGTTTTCGCTGCCCCAGCAGGGCTGAGTGAGGGGCTGCTGCCCTGGCTGCAGGACTGGGAGCTGCCTTGTTGGTGAGGCTTTAAAATTCCAACAGAACAGATGGTGTCAGGATTTCAACTTATGCTTATGAGATGCAGATGGTCCAAGGAGTGAACTTGTTCACCAGTTATTTTTATTTTGAACAGGTCAAGAACAGATTACTCTCTGACTATTGTTGTTCCTGCTCTGCTTGTCATCTCTCCCTGAGTGTGTTTGTGTTGTGCACATGTACAAGTCTTGGAATCTCTTTTCCATGGAATGACAGACTGAAATAGCCTAAAACTCCTCTCTCTATGTTTTATTTACTGTTCCCATGTGCCCAACCTCCCCTGGATGGCAGGGATTGCATACCTGGGACAGTGAGGGTGGCAGGGATTGCACACCTGGGGACACTGAGGATGGCAGGGCAGGTTTCTGCTCTTGGTTGCACTGGAATAAACCCCTCACTCCTACACCAGCAAGGCTGTGATTATCTAACCCTGTCATGAAACACGGGGTTGTGTTCCTGCCATAATTTATAACTTTGTTTAATTTTTTATAGGAAGAAAATACATGTACTGCTACAAATTATTAATGTCCACCTGAATATTTTACACCCAGCACACAGCACTAATTTTCATGTTTGGCACAAAGCACCTGGGTGCATTTCCCAGCCTGGTGCCCTGTGCCAGGGAGGAACCCAGGAGTTCCATTTCAGCCACATCCCTGTGCCAGCCTGGGCTGTGCTGTGTCCCTGTGCCAGCCTGGGCTGTGCTGTGGCTCTGTCTGTGCCAGCCTGGGCTGTGCTGTGGCTCTGTCCCTGTCCCTGCTGTGTCCCTGTGCCAGCTTGGGCTCTGTCTCTCTCCCTGCTGTGTCCCTGTGCCAGCCTGGGCTGTGGCTCTGTCCCTGTCCCTGCTGTGTCCCCTGTGCCAGCCCGGGCTGTGCTGTGGCTCTGTTTCTGTCCCTGCTATGTCCCTGTGCCAGCCTGGGCTGTGTCCCTGTCCCTGCTGGGGCTGGGGTCCGTGCCCCTCCTGGGAGGGCTGGCTGTGCCATGGCACAGGAGCTGCCTCTGCAGGAGCTCCGTGTGTGCAGCTGGGCACAGGGAGCTGGTGCCAGCTGGGGTTGCTGTTTAATTTAGAGCCCGGTGCAGAGAGCAGCAGAGTCCCAGAGCTCCCCGTGGTTGGAACAAGCTGGAGGTGTTTGAGATCTGTAGATTGGGGAAAACAACATTTCCCAGGAGTTAAAGCACTGAGGAAGTGTCTGCCCAGCTCAGCCCTGACAAGGAACCGCTGAGCTCTGACTGTGATCGAGTGCCTGGGCCAGCAAAAATAAATCTTCATCTGTTCCCTGTCCTTGGCACATTTCCCATTCCCATCCTGGAGCACGGCTGCAGGGAAGGGTCCCCAAAACCCCACAAACATCTGGGCCAGGGCAATGGCTGCAGAGGAGGGTTCCCAAAACCCCACAAACATCTGGGCAAGGGCAAAGGCTGCAGGGGAGGGTCCCCAAAACCCCACAAACATCTGGGCCAGGGCAATGGCTGCAGGGGAGGGTCCCCAAAACCCCACAAACATCTGGGCAGGGCAAAGGCAGCAGTGCAGGTGTGGGGGGATGGGGTTCAGAGATTCCTCCCTTGTCCCTGCTGCCATCCCTCATCCCTCTCCCTCGTGCAAATGTGCAATCTCAGATCTCCCTGTAAAGCCCACGGAGCTCTGCTGGCTCTGCCCCCACCCAGCAGGGCTGGGAGTGCAGCTCTGGGGGGATGGAGGCACTGGGGACTCCTGATCCCACTCCCTGCTCAGGGCCCTTGGTGCCTCTTTTCTGCTTCCCAGGAATGGAGTCTGTGGGAAGGGTTTAGGAGGGGCAGGCTGAGGCTGCAGGGATGCTGGAGCACATCTCCAGAGCTGTGAGAAGCCTTGTCCCCGCAGGGCTGGCACGTCCCCTCTCACTGGGACAGCCACTCTGGTGGGCTGGGCTTTGGGGATCCCCTGGAGCACACAAAATCACCCTCCCACCTATTTCTGCTAATGAGCATTTTCCATAATTGTCCCGGACAGGATGACATTGACCCAGAAGGCCGTGCCATAGCCAGAGGGGTTTGAGCTAATTTGGGCAGGGCAGGGGCTGAGGGCAGCCCCAGCAGCACCACTGGGGGCTGGGTGGAGCATGAATATTCCATGGCAAACCTNTCCATCATCTCCATCACCTCCATCACCTCCATCTCCATTCCATCTCCATCCCCATACCTTGGAATCCAGCCAGGCCTGAAATCAGTGTCCTTCCATCTGCCAAAGAAACCAGACCTGAGTTCCAGGTGTCCTCTGTGCTGCTTGGTGACATGGACCATCACCTTGGGGCCAGGGAGAATTTCCTGTGCCCAAATTTCCTGCACCTGAGCCTGCCAGGTTTCTGCACTGCAAGGAATAATCACCAGCATGTTTTGGTGAGTCAGGTAAATGGGATAAAGTGGAATATCAGAGGCACTGGGACGTGTTTGCTCAGCTGCAGTGACAGCCTCAGTCCCATACTATTTTTTGTTTGCAGATGCAGCTTTTACAGGCAATGTCTATAGGACAGATTAAATATTGTTTGAAAAAGTGATCAGAGATTTTGTTTGCAACTGTGCTGTAGCTCTTCTTCAAATATTGGAAGGATTTTGAGTTGGTTTGTATTGATAATAGCACTGTAATGCCTTTCCTTGCTTGTACAGATCATCAGTGGTTTAATGTGCTTATTCCCAAGGGATGCAGTGAATGAAAAGATTAAGATAAACCTTAAAGAATGTTCTGTGGGGGAAAATTGTATTTCCTTTGAGCAGGCTCTGTGCAAGGCCTTGGCTTGTATTTGTCAGTGCTGCTGTGAGCAGTGGGCAGGGCCAGCACCCGGTGATCCCTGAGAGCCACTCTGAGCCCCCGTGCAGAAAGAGGATCCGGGTCCCAGGGGTGCTCCAAGAGCTTTGGAAAGGGGGCTCAGCCCGTGCCCTGTCCCGGGGCTGGGCTGGAGGGGTGTGCCCTCATGTCTCTGTCCCTGTCCCTGTGCTGTCCCTGTCCCTGTGCCTGTCCCTGTGTCTGTGCCTGTTCCTGTCCCTGTCCCTGTGCCTGTCCCTGTGTCTGTGCCTGTCCCTGTCCCTGTGCTGTCCCTGTCCCTGTGCCTGTCCCTGTGTCTGTGCCTGTTCCTGTCCCTGTCCCTGTGCTGTCCCTGTCCCTGTGCTGTCCCTGGGTTCCAGCAGGGCTGTGAGGGAGCTGGGCTGGGGGAGCTCTGGGGCTGCAGCTCCAACCCAAAACTTCCCCTCCCTGCTGGGCATGCAGACTGAGATCAGTGAATGTGCTCAGTGCCCTGCTCTGGGCTGGGTTTGATCAGTGCCCTGCTCTCTGTGTGTGCCCTGCCCTCAGTGCCCATCCAGGCTGGCACTGCCAGCTCTGTCCTGCTCCGTGCCAGCCAGCACAGGGACACAGCCACTCCAGACTCACCCACCTGATAAATCCACAACGACACCGTTTGCCAAAAGCTGTTTGGCTGTACAGGAGTCACATCTCCACTGAGCTGTTCTGAACATGTCCACCTGGATAGATCCCCACACACAACAGGCTCCTTCTGCAGGACAGGGACACGTCCCATCTGTCCCCAGAGGAGCTGAGTCCACGTGAGCAGCCTCGCTCACAGCCCTTGGAGCTGGTGTGCTCCAACCTCGAGGTCCTGAGGAAAATGTGTGTGGCAGCAGGGCCAGGATTGCTGACCCCATCCACCAGCAGGGCTCAGATCATCTCACTGTGACCTTTAGCAGGTTTTCATCCTCCACAGCTGAGTCTGACAGCAGCAATGCCCGTGTCACCGTGCCCATCCCATAGAACAGGAACTGTCCCCACAGCCAGGGAAGGTCCCCTTGGTTTGGGACAGCTGGGGAACCACAGGGTGACACAAAGCTGTCTTGTCACCGTGCTTTCTGCTCCATGCCCTTGGGGACAAAGCTCAGCCCGGGCCAGGCCCAGGAGCAGCCCAGGAGCTGGCAGTACCATGAGGGTGTGACACTGGCTTTGTTTATTGCAGTAAAAATATGACAAACCCCCCATAACCAATATTTCAGCTGATCAGAACTGCTTTATTTGTCAGTTTTTATTGATGCTCTGATCTCTGGTGAGAAAATAATTGGCTCAAGCAGCAGAAGCCTGTTCCATCTAAACCCGTGACAGCTTTGTTCAGTGACAGCAGTAGGTGACCCTGCTCTGAGTAAACAAACAAACACTCTCACTTATGCACAATTATGTGTTATGGAATGGAAACTCTGAAGTGCCCACTTTGCTTTGCTCTAATTATTGTGCTGCCTCCCTGCATATGTCTCCCCTTGGTTAATTGCAGTTTTTAAACTTTGCATTGCACTGGGGGCTGGGGGCTGCTCAGAGCTCTGCAGGAGGGCGGCTGTGCCAATGGGGATAGAGAAAATACACACAAATATACTGAAATACAAACACTGAGCCCTGCCATTGGCAGCAGCTGGACATGGGGGTTGATATTTCAGAATATTTACATGTATTTTCTATGTCTAATCGAGCCCTGGCACTGGTCCAGCTGGGCAGAGCCCGGTGCCAAGGCTGGGGTTCCATCCCTGTGTGGGGCACCCACTCGTGGCAGGAGCCATGACCCTTGTGAAGGACAGAACATTCTGTCCTTCTGTCATTTATCAATGGGTGCTCTTTCCAGCCTTACTGATCTCTGATTTAACTTCCTGGGAGCCCAGGGCAGCTCTGAGCTCTGTTTTAGCCAGGAGGGTGCAGGAGCTCCCTGAGCACTGCAGAACCTCCCCAGCAGTGCCAGGGCAGGGTGGCAGCAGTGTCCCCCCAGTGCCACCATCCTGGGGACAGCTGTCCCAGNCAGCCCAGCCCAGCCCAGCCCAAGGAGCACAGTTTAAGCCCTGCAGGGAAGGTAGGATTGGAACTCTGTTCCAAGATGGAATGGGAGTTTCTCAGCTGCTTTGGGTGTTCATGCCTGGATTTTTGATCTGGTTTACTTTCGAGATAAACTGAACTTGAGAGGTTTTTTCTGCAGGGAGTAAGTGCAGAGCCTGTTTTCACAATCTGGAAACACACAGGACACATTGCTGTGGTTGTCCTGTGCAGGGCCAGGAGCTGGGCTTTGGTGATCCTTGTGGCTCCCTTCCAGCTCAGGATATTCCACAACTTCAAGTTTTATTTCTTTATGATTTTACTGTATGCTCAGCTGAGTTAATCTGCAGCTCGAAGCCATTTGATGCTCAGATGAGAGCACAAAGAGCAGTGCAGAAATTCAATTTTCTGTTCAGATAATCTGCAGGCACGTTCAAATGCTCCCTGAGAAAGCCCCAGGCAAAGGAGCAGGGCAAGAGAAGCTGAGTGTCCCTCAGGGCAGTGCCACTGTCACCTGCTGGGCTGGGACAGCTCCAGGGACCCTCAGAGCCCCTGAGCTGCCCCTCAGCTCTGCCTTTAAACCACAGCTGCAGGCAGACAGATGTTAGACCCAAGCCTAGCAAGGCTGGGCTCGCAGCAGCGGTTTTGTTAGACTGGCACTTGCATCTCTCATTCCCCCTCCAGTGTGAGCGTTCCTCAGATAGCACAGCTCACATGAAAAGACTTCTTCAAATTCTTTAAGTGCACATTAAAATGCAAATCGGCCTTCTTATTAAAGAGTTCTGCAAGTTCTCTGACAACACATTTAAATGCAAATCAGTGAAACGTAGACTCAATATTAAAATCCAAACAATTACTTGATCCACATGCTGGAATTAAAGTGGGACCACGATGTCTCCAGAAAAGCAGTGACCTTCCCGCAGCTCAGGGTGGGGCTGCCCTGGCTCCGTGAGGTCACTGTCCCACACGGGGGTGTCACAGCTGTCCCTGTGACAGCTCCACACACGGGTCTGCACCGCTGCCACGCCAGTGCCCAGCTGGCATTTCTCATAAATCCTCCCTGAGGGAGCCAGGTGCTCTCCTGGCACGGTTTGGGTGTCCCCAAAGGACAAATCCCCCCGGAGGAGCCAAGGCTGTCCCTTGGGGCACTGTGGGCTCATCAACACCCAGAGATAATGGGGATGAGTGAGGCAGCAGCACACACTGCTCAAATCCCTTTCATAGGTGAGAAGCCATGGCTGGATTTTGAATTTTTCCTCAAATGGAGCAGTCTGAGGTTAAAGCTGCAAGTGCTGGTATTTATCTGATGGGGTTTCAGCGGGCTGGGGCCAGTTCTGAAAGCTGGGGGTGTCAGGGGAGGCAGCTCAGCTGAGCACATCAGAGCTGCTGTACTTCAAGAGGTGACAATCCATTAGGAGCAGCAGCCTTGAAACGTGCAGGAGGCCCTTTGGCTCTGCTCTGCAGGGCTGGTGACAGCACTGAAAACACACAATCACACAATGATTCCATGCAGGGGCTTTATTGGGGAGCTCTGGGAATCGGGGTACAGACCCAAATCTGACTCCACATGGATCCCACATGAACATGTTTTTATACCCTTTTCATTATATAACCATGTATTAATTATTAAACCCATATTGTTCTATTGTACACTATATATATATTGATCTTATCCAAGCATGTATTCTTGTCATTTTCATCAGGCCCCCCAAATATTCCTTCTCATTATTCCTGTTACGATTACATCGTTTGTCATGATTCTTATTACGATTAAACAATAATTATATTCAATTTCCAAACAATCTTTACATTTAACAATCATATCATTTATCATATGATGATTACAGGTGTAGCTTCACATGATCTAGAAAGAAACAAAGCTCAATATTCGTTCCCAGGGCCTGGTTCTCTTTCCCAGCCCTACCAGACCCAATCTTTTCCACCCCCCTGAACCCATTGTCTGCAGTTCTCTCGATTTTAGAAACATTTTAACCCTGTGCTATCAGAGGGAGCTCCTGCAGCAGCTCGGGAGGAGCTGGGGGACGGGGCAGAGCCAGCGCTGCTCCCCTCCCTGAGCTCACTGTGCTGTCCTGGGGCTGCCCAGCACTGCCACCACACCACGGGACATTCCTGTGCTGGGGCTTCTCCTGCTCTCCCTCTTCCCTTCTGGAGTGGGGTGTTTTGTCTGAAAATCTCCTGTGGTGTTTCTCAAGCAGTGCAGGTGCTGGGTGCTGATGTGTCTGGGGACAGCCCTTAATGCTCTCAGGGCTGTTCACAGCTGGAATTATTTCCATGATCACCTGGAGCAGGATTTGGGTGCTCCAGGAACAGGGGTTCATGTGTCTGGGGACAGCCCTGGTGCTCTCAGGGCTGTTCACAGCTGGAATTATCTCCATGATCCCCCTGAGCAGGTGTTGGGTGCTGATGTTTTTGGGGACAGCCCTTAATGCTCTCAGTGCTGTTCACAGCTGGGATTGTTTCCATGATCCCCCTGAGCAGGATTTGGGTGCTCCAGGAACAGGGGTTCATGTGTTTGGGGACAGCCCTGGTGCTCTCAGGGCTGTTCACAGCTGGAATTATCTCCATGATCCCCCTGAGCAGGCTGAGGCTCAGGGGACACTGCAGGGTCACTCCTGTCCCTTGGCCATGTCGGGTTTTATTGCTGCCTGCTGTGGAGCCACACCTGAGGCTTCTCCAGGAGAAAAAGGGGATTCTTTTCTCTCATGAATTGGAGATCCCACAAACAAGCTTTGCCAACACCAACATTTTATTGATTTGGGGCGTTTGAGGGATCTGAAGCTCTGCTTTTGTTTGGATCTTTTATGTCATTTCATGTGCTAATCAGGGCTTTTTAACTTGACTCTGTCACTCAAAAGCTTCTTGATGATGATGAGCAAAATTAAGCTGTTTCACTGCTGAGTGTGTATCATCAGTGAATTTTAATTTTAAAGGAAAAAGTGAGAATTTTTCCATTTTTAAATGTATGACTGTTTTAAAAGGGACTCATAGTGGTTTTAGTTAATCTTCTAAGTAAAATGGAATCCAAAGTACAAAATGGATCTGGTTGTTCCCTCTCCTCCACATGCCATTTATTGCATGAGAATAAATGTCATACCCAAGTAGATGTGAGTGATGCACAAGGACAGGGTGTCCTGTGGCTGGGATACATCAGTGTTTCAAAAATGGAAAGGATGGGAAGTGTTTCAGCTGTGATGTTCACGGCTTCCTTGTCCCTGCCCCACCCTTGATTGCAAATATTTCAGATCAGGAAGTGTAAATGAAAATTAATTTTATATGTGAGCGGGTGGGGGCCTTGGGAAAAAGGGGAAGAATCCCTGAGGTTGGAAAAGCCCTCCCAGCCCACCCAGTGCCCAGCCCTGAGCCCTGAGTGCCACCTCCAGGAATTCCAGGGCTGGGGGTCCAAACCCCCCTGGGCAGCCCCTGCAGTGAGAGGTCCCAGGGTGAGCAGGGAAATGCAGAATTCTGCCTGTGAGAGGTCCCAGGGCGAGCAGGGAAATGCAGAATTCCTGCTGTGAGGGTCCCAGGGGGAGCAGGAAATGCAGAATTCCTCCTGTGAGGGTCCCAGGGCGAGCAGGGAAATGCAGAATTCCTGCTGTGAGGGTCCCAGGGGGAGCAGGAAATGCAGAATTTCTGCATTTGGAAGCACAGCCACCTGCTGGGGCTGGGGTGAGGAGGAGGAGGAGCAGGACCGCGAGGGAGGACTGGGGGAGGAAGGCCCAGGGAGGAGCTGTGGGTGCCCCTGGAGCTGGGGCCGGGCTGGCTCCATCCCCACTCGGGGGGTTTGAGATTTTTGCCCCGATGGGAAGCAGCCAGGCAGAATTCCTGTCCCTTGTCTCCTGTCCTGTCCTGTGGGAGTTTGGGGATGCTGGGGCCGGTCCCTCCTGCCCTGCCCTGGTGGCCCGAGGGCACCGAGCTGCTCCTGCCCCATCCCCGCAGGGACTGGCACCGCTCAGGGCGAGCTCTGCCTCTCCCAGCTCCAGCAGCGAGCAGGAATTGCCTCTGCCGCTGCCTGCGGGCACTGAAATCCTGACATGTGCTCTTTATTATGGGCTTAAGGAGCCTGGAAAATCAGCGCCTCGGCAATCCCCGAGCACAACGCGCGTCCCTGCAGCCCGGGCGCGGATCAGGCTGCGAAACCGCGTTATTCCTCTGTTTGTCCATGGTGCTAACTTGGTGCTTTCTCATTCAGGAGCAGACAGAAATGCAAATTCCCGTGTTCCGTGGGTGCTTGGAAGCGTGTGGAGAACATCTGCTTCCCACCACGAGCGCTTGCCTTGGCTCTGCTCCGCTCCCTGCTCAGTCCCCAAATTCTGTGTCAGCGCCGGGACTGGTTTGGAATGCCGGGGATGTGCAGCAGCTGCTGGGCAGAGCGGAGCCCCTTTTGGGCACAGCTCCCCTTTTGGGCACAGCTCCTTTTGGGCACAGCTCCCCTTTTGGGCACAGCTCCTTTTGGGCACAGCTCCTTTTGGGGTGCTGGCACTGCCAGGGCTCAGCCACCCCCAGCACACAGCTCCGGCACCGGGGGGCTCTGGATCGGACACAGCCGCTGCTTTGGGGGCTTCAAACCCAGCTCCTCACCCTCCTGGGGGTTCAAACCCAGCTCCTCACCCTCCCGGGCCGCGTTTCTCGTGTCCTTCTTAAAGAGGAGCCTCTCGTGCTGCTCCGTGCGAGCTCTTGGAGCGTTTGCCTGGCGGGTGTGCCCGCATTGACCCCCCGAGCATCTCCCGGTTCTATCCCGAACATCTCCCGGTTCTGTCCCGAGCATCTCCCGGTTCTGTCCCGAACATCTCCCGGTTCTGTCCCGACCATCTCCCGGTTCTGTCCCGACCATCTCCCGCTTTATCCCGCAGTGCTCCCCGAGCATCTCCCGGTTCTGCCCCCGGTGTTCCCGGCCCGTGCAGGCGTTCAGAGCCCAGCGTTGCTCTCCGGGCTCTGCCTGCCTCATCCCCTGCTGGGTTCGTTCCCCTTCCTCCCCTCTCCCTGTGACCTCTTTGTCCCAAAGTCCCCTCTCCGCCTGCCCGCTCCCCCTCCCCTTGCCCTGCTCTCGCTTTCCCCTGCGGTGCAGCGAGAGATATTTCCATTTTCCGATTGAATTTCCACTCTCTGCTTGACCCAGCTTGGGAAGCTGCCACCCCTGGGCAATGTCGGAGATTTCTGGGGGAGGAAAAGCCCGGCCCGGTGTCCCGGCTCCCCTCCCTGCCGTGATCCTCCCGACAGAAACTGCCCTGGAAAACACAACCCAAACACATTTTCCTTAATGATCCCGGAGCAGCAGTCAATATTTAACAGGAGCTCTTTCAAGCTGCTTTCTGGGCCCCGAGGAGAATTCCTAAAGAAACAGTTTGTAGGAAATGTATCGGAAAATTAACTTTGTGTTCATCAACACATCGTTAACGGCGTTCTCAGTGCAACAATCGAACGCCGCTGATTGTTCCCATCGCGGAGCAAGGTGAAGGCTGGCACCAGGCAATCTGTTCTGCCATCATTTGCTGGTGGCACTGCTGGTCCCGGGGGGCCGCAGGTTCCTGCTGGGGGGGCGTGCAGGAAAAGGCATCTGCTGTGTTCTGAGCCTGTTTACAGCCCTGCTCCAAAATCTCTATGGCTTGGAAGTGATGAATTTTTTTTAAAATTTGTTTTTACAAGAAACAGGCATCATTCATGATTCCCTTTTGCCGTTCTCAGTTTTCCTTGCTTCTCCTTCCCAGTCTCCTCAGCCAGCCAGTGCAGCTTTTCATCTCCTCCTGTGTTTTCTGGCATCTCCTCATTCCGTGTCAGCCTCCTCTGCTGCACCAAGAACATAATTTTTTATTCTATTTGGTTTTGGATGCTGGTCCCCAACTGTATGATTTGCTAAGGGAGCCAAAGTTTAGTTTTTCTTCTACTTGCATGGCATCAGTGTGAATTCAAACCACCCCCACCACCCCCTCACGATTTTTTTGAGTCATGAGTTGCCTTGGAGCCTGCGAGCTCTGTCCATTGCTGTCTATAATGGTGACAGCCAGAGCTGTGGGCTCACTTGGCTGATGGTCCCAGAGCCATCTCTGGGGGCTGGCAGGGCTGGTGCTCGTGGGATGGAGAGCCTGCAGCTCCTTCCCCACTGCTTTGCTGCAGGGTGAGGCTCTGCCCCAGCCTCACACCCCACAGGGTCACAGCGTGCGTGCTGCAGCCCTGAGGGAGCAGCCTGGGATGGTGGGAAGTGTCCCTGGCCATGGTGGGGCTGGAGTGGGGTGAGGGCTGAGGTCTGACCCAAACCACCCTGGGGTTCTGTGCTAACCCCATTTCAGGGGGGAGGAAGGAGCTGAAGTTGTGCTTGTGAGGAAGAGGAGGCAGGGAAAGAGTTTGCAGGGAGACACTGAGGTGACACCTGGGGCTGTGACCTTTCCTGGATCTTCTGGCAGGGTGTGAGTGGCAGCAAGGAGGAACAGCCAAAGAGAAGAGTTTAATAATTATGGAGACGGGATTTTGTTTACCAGGAAATAGCAGAGAGGGCGTTTTCAGTCCTTGGGCCAAAGAACTGGCACGGTGTGGGCACTGCCAGGCCAGCCCAGCTGAGGGTGATGCCAAACCATGGTCAGAATGTTCACCCCAGCCATGGAGAGAAATGTGTGGGAAGCTGGAGAGAGAGAGAGGGGGGCAGGACAGACCCCCCCAGGGCTGGAGGGTGCCTGGATTTGGGGCTGGAACTGAAGGAGAGGTGTGTGGAGCTGGAAGATGCATCTGTGAGTCATCAGCACTGAGCTGTTAATTAAAGATGTGTTGAGGGATGAAATTACGCAGAAACGAACGAGAGGCAAAGACAAACAAGGCAGTTGGAGAAGTGCACGGGAAGCTGAGGAAGCTGTGGGATGATGGATTCCAGCAGGGGTTTGCTGTGCAGTTTGGGGGAGAGGAGCTGTCTGAGCCCCTGTGCTGGAAGATTCCAGAGGTGCCACCTCTCCTGAGGCACAGAGGGGCCAGGAGGGAACAAAGGTCATCCCACAGCTGAGACACCTCTGCCAGCCTTAATGGCCTTGGGGAGAGCAGGGGCAGTGCAGAGGTGCGGGGTGACAGGGATTGGGATGGAGGAGTGGAGCTGTGCTGGGAAAGGAGGGGACACAGGGACACAGGGCTCAGCCTGGCCATGGGGCTGGCTGGGATCGCTGTCCCTGGGCAGCAGCAGGGGCTGCCAGCCTGGTGCTCATTTCCATTTTAACTGCATTTTCCCTCCAGGGAGAACACACCAGGTAATCTCTTCTTCTGCTTATTCTGACATTAAAAAGGGAATAACAATGGGGTAACAAAAAAAAAAATAGATTAATTTTCAAACAGTAATTGCCTTTCTGTTGATAGCACTGACAACTCCCAGGCACCTTCCAATTACAGAATTCATGTGTTCCCTTTGCCTCAGCTCCTGGGGCTCCTCTGGCACCAGCTCCTAACTCCCCTCTGTCCCTGCTCTGCTGGACAGGGGGTGCCCAGGTCCCTGTGGGGGCTGGAGGAATCTCCAGGACGTTCCAGCCTCTGGCTGGGAGCAGTGAGCACACCAGGGAGTGATGCTGAGCTGGAGCAGGATTGCTCTGTCCGGGCTCTCTGGGGCTGTTGGACACTTTGGGCATCAGGAGGAATTTCTCCTGGAGCTGTTGGGCACTGGGGCTGTGCCCAGCACGGGCCCTGCCCTGTGCCTGTCCCTTCCCAGCTGGGATTTCCCTGGCCCTGGAGCTGATCCAGCTGCTCTGGACGCTGCAGCTCTGCCTGTGCAGACATTCCCAGCACATCTGCAATTGCATTTCCCCTCATTCCAGCCTTGCAGTGTTGCAGTTTTATGGGCACTGGTACCATCCTGCTCAGAGGGGGAAAATCTCTTTATAGGGAGGATGGAGGATTGTCTGCATTCAGTGACTGCTCTTTATTTCCCTTTTCACCATGAAAAAGAACATGAGAGCAGGGCTGGAGTGGAATGAGGAGCAGAGCCCGAGGCTGCTGGTGCTGCTGAGAGCGTTCTGTGAGCAGGGAGGGGCTGGGGGAAGGTGGGCAAAGAAGCGGGAGTGGCCCCCAGGCCAACAAAACCCCGAGAAAGCGGCTCTTAGGTGTGGCTGAGTTAGGGGATTGACCCTTTGAGGGCGGTCATAAAACACTCAGCCACGGGGTCTCTCTCGAGATAGGAAAGAGACAACTTTATTCTTAAATACACTCAGGACACTAACTCAGGAACAAAGCACAGCCCAATGTCCAGAGAAAGTGACACCACTCTTCCAGGCTCTTCTCACCTATCCAGCAGGTGTTTACCTTTGTTTTCAATTCTTCTCTTGTGTTTACATCAGAGAAAAGTGGTTCGCTTTGGGAAAGAACCCTGGCTGAGCCTGAGGAAGCTGGACTGGGAAAATCCTCCCAAGAGGTTTTCTCTCACTTAGGGAGAGCTGGGGCTGCAATTGTGCTCTGCAGTCCTTCCCTGCTTTCACCCTGTGCTGCTGCAGAGAGGGAATCCCCAGAGTGTGGATGTGGGGTTACCATGGGCAGGGAAAACCCCACAGACCCAGAGACTGCATGGGGCCGTGCTGGGGGTCAGCCCCTGAGCTCTGAGCTCCCCGGGGTCCCTGCCCAGGGTCCCAGAGCCCCTGCTTCCTTTGACTGCCCTTTCCCTTTTTTATATTCTTCTTTTCTAGCCCTTGCTTGTGAAGGTTCCCAAACGCAGCTAAAATGTCATTGCTGCCACTCCTGGCCCTGCCAGCCCATGGGAGGGACATTCCCTGGAAAACTGCCTCAGTCTCTCCTGAACTTTATTTTTGTACTTCTGTGCCTTTTCCTTTTGACTTTGGCTCTTTTTCTTTTAAGCTGAGATCGGTGTCCAGCTTCTGAGGGTGACACTGGAACTCTGTCCTGTGTTTTGCAGGAGCTTGGGAAGCCTCAGCTCTGGCACAGGAGGCAGGGCTGTGGAACTGCAGCGGTGGGAGGACGTGCTTTGTGACAAACAGGAAACAAATAATGATTTGGAAAGGATTTAATTAACCTGAATGAATTCAGTTAAGCAGCGTTAAAAGTTTTGCCCAGAGTATTTGCTGTCTTGTTTTTTCATTTCTATGTAAAAAGGTCCCTTGCTGGGTTTGTGCACGTTACCTTGAGGTTTTGATTAACTGCAGTGTTTTCATTAGCTGCCTGTAATTAAATATTTATGGTACAGCACGTCCATTGACAGCAGAGGGGCTGGGCTGGGTTTGTGCTGTGCTGGTGTTTGTCATCCTCTGGTTCTGCTCAGTTTGGGGGCTCTGGCCAGAGCAGCAGAGGAATTTCTGTGCCTTGGAGCCTCCTCTGAGGCTGTGCAGGGCTCATCAGGAGCAGAACTCACCACGTCCTCCTAAATCACTTGTCAGGGTTTGTAATTTGGGCTCACCAAACTGGCAGGAATTGCTTGTGTGGGAGACCTCGGGGGCCATAAAAACTGGGAGCTTTAGTTAGACTTAATTAGGGACAAAAAGTGGTTTTGTCACTCTTTCCTGGCTGGCAAACCCCCACGAGCCTGGGGAAGAGACTCCTGGAGCTCAGGCTCAGACTCCACACTTCTTTTTGTTTAAAAAGGGGGATCTTGACAAAAGGGAGGGGAAATGTGCTCACATTGCCCCAGGAAGGTTTGGATTGGGTGTGAGGAGAATTCCTTCATGGTGGGGTTTGTAAAGCCCAGCTCAGTGTGCTCAGAACTGGGGGTCAGTCATGAATTATTGATTATCACAGAGGGCTGCTCCAGCCAGGGGGACTCTGTGAGTGAGCTGAGCAGGACAAGGCAGAGCAGCCACAGCCAGGTTTTGTTGGGTTAAAGCACAGAAGGATTTTTGGGTTAAAGACAGAAGGATTTTTGGGTTGAAGCAAAGAAGGTTTTTTGGGTTAAAGCAGAGAAAGAGGGATGGGTTGAAGCACAGAAGGATTTTTGGGTCAAAGCAGAGAAGGTTTTTTGGGTTGAAGCACAGAAGGAGGGATGGGTTAAAGCAGAGAGGGTTTTGTTGGGTTAAAGCACAGAAGGATTTTTGGGTTGAAGCACAGAAGGATTTTTGGGTTAAAGCACAGAAGGATTTTTGGGTTGAAGCAGAGAGGATGTTGTTGGGTTAAAGCAGAGAAGGAGGGATGGGTTGAAGCACAGAAGGTTTTGTTGGGTTAAAGCAGGGAAGGTTTTTTAGATTAAAGACAGAAGGATTTTTGGGTTGAAGCTCAGAAGGATTTTTGGGTTAAAGCCAGAAGGAGGGCTGGGTCTGTGTCAGGCCAGCAGCTCAGGAGCTGTCCTGGCTGTGCTCCCGGAACAGGGAATGTTTCTGTGGGAGCCAGGGAAGCACAGAGCCATTGCTGTTGTCCAGGGAGGGGTGAGCAGCTCTGGAAATGAGTTTAACTTCATTGACTTCCCCAGAAATGAACCAATTCACTCACTGCAAATCTGCTTCCATGGGACTTAACTGATTTTCAGGCTGATATTTTTACCAGGAATAACATTTAAAATTCAGATTATACCCATCAAATATTTGCTTACTGGTGCCCCCTCCACCCTGCCTAGGTAAATAAGTTACTGCATGCATAGAAATCCAATAAACAGATCAAAATCTGGATATTGTGTTTCTAATTAACCAGGTGAGAGCTGTGATGGGGCTGAGCTGCCAGCACGTCCTCAGGCCAGGAGCTGTGTCACTGTCACCTGCAATGAGGGGGATCCAGGCCCAGGGTTTTGGGATGTCCCTCAAGGCCCCAAAAAAGTCTGGTGGGTTTGGTGAATTCAAGCACCAAAGTCTTTAACCTTCAGCACTGCAAAACCTCTGCAAGTCCTGTACACACCTGTTAATGTCATCTGTTATATTATATATATTATATTGAATATTATATAATATTATAGATGATTATTATATTATAATAGTATAATGATATATAATGTGATTAATAATTATATATAATTATATATAATTATAATTATAGTA
>VXBI01012210.1:32798-45889 GCA_013397375.1 Toxostoma redivivum | reverse complement strand
ATTATATTATATTAGTGTTAATTATTATATAATGCTAATTAAAATTTCTATGAAACATTAAATCTGTATAAATGACATATTCAGGTGATTGCTGCCAGGGCTGCTGTCCTGTCCCAGCAGGAGGAGGAGGAGCCCGGGAGGGACCAGCAGCGTCCCAGCAGAGCTCCCTGCTCAGTCCCTGCCTGCACACACAGGGGCAGATGTCAAATATTGGCTCTGGCACCAGAAAATTGTTCTTTGAGAAACTGCATTACGTACTTCAATGCCTCTTTGATAAGGAGCAGTTTGTGTGAGGTAATTCCCGGTTTTCCAAGGGAGGTTTAAGGGAGCAGGGCTGTGGATGAAACCTGGGGGAGGAACCAGCTCCCAGCCTGGGGGAGGGTGAGCCTTGAATTTGGAACCAGATCCACTGAAACGGCCGGAAATGTCAGGGATGAGGGAATCCCTGGCTCTGATAGGATTTTTAACCCCATTTTGCCTTGAGCTGAGCCCCAGGAGCCGGGCAGAGCCTGTGCTGGGTGACCCCACCCTACAGAGAGCCCCAGGATGGAAAATCTCCCAGGTGGAAATCCCTCCCTTGCCAGGACAGGCAACACTGAGCTGCCCCAGGGCTCTTTGCTGCCATTTAGGATCCTGGAGGTGCCACGTGCAGAAATGACACACCAGGCAGGCACAGGTGATGTCAGGCATTGTTTCTCCTTTTATTCCTGCTGCATTAAACGCTGCTCCTCTGGAAACAAATGCGTCGTGCACTCATTTGGTTGGGCTCCAGGAGCAGCATCTGCATTTGCATTCCGTGAATTAGAGAGCAATCTGTTGCTGGAGGGGAGCTGCTGAACTCATTTCTAGCTCAGAGTGCTCCTGAGATATTTCACCGAAAATACTCCGTGTCTGAGCTGCTGCTGCTCCTGTCTCAGATAAAAATGGCCACACAGGTGCTCTCGGAAAAGAATCATTCACAGCTATTTGTGTCACCTACCTCACGTTGCTCCACAGAAACAACCACCCTGCTCCCAAGGAAGACAGATTTATTTTTTTCCTAGGCAGCTTTTTTTAGTAAAATGAGATGCTTGGGTTGTTTTACCTTTCTGTTCAGGAAATGGCAGAATTCCACCTGCGGGAGGGTGGTTTGGGGGTGATGCTGACACACAGCTCCTGGAAATGGCCTGAGCCTTCCCAAGCACCTCTGGACTGTGCTCTGGATGTGGTGTTGTACAGCAGTGTAAAATTGATGAGTTCTGAGTGTGAGGCTTTGCAGTGAGAACAAGGAAAGCTTTAAATTCAGTTTATTCATGGCTTGGGGCAGCCTGGCACAGTGCAAGGTGCCCATCCTGCCCTTGGTGGCACTGCATGGCCTCTAAAGTCCCTTCCAGCTGAAAGCAGCAGGGTTCTGTCGTTCTGTGACTGCAGGGGTGTGGAGGGTCATCCTGCTGTGCCACCACTGTGTCCCCAGGGACAGAGCCAGCCCAGCCCCGTGCTCCCACAGTGCCAGGGGTGAACTCCCTGCTCCAGGCACCTTCCTGGGGATGTCCTGCTGATGGGGATGCCCTGAAAGGTGCCCAGCCTTGGCTGCCAGGAGCTCAGAAACTGCTGAGAGCTGGCATGGGCTTTGTAAAATGGAAATGAGAGGCTGGANTGAGGATGGAGAAGGGAGATGGAGCAGGGGATGGAACAGGGGATGGAGGATGAGGATGGAGCAGGGGATGGAGCAGGGATGGAGGATGAGGATGGAGAAGGGAGATGGAGCAGGGGATGGAACAGGGGATGGAGGATGAGGATGGAGCAGGGGGATCAGGGATGCCCTGGGACCCTCCAGGTTCCTCTGTTCCCCTCCTGTGCCGTGGGGAGGGCGGGCTCAGCTCTCAGGGTGACTCTGGCCCTGGCAGGTTCTGAGAGGGGCTCTGCTCCATCCCTGGACCTTTGGGGCCACCCAGAACCTGCAGAGCTGATGGGAGGAGTTCGGCAAACTTTGACTCCTGCTCTGAGTGCTGCTTCCTCTCCCCGCGGGGCAGCAGATCCTGATTTTATCGCCTGTTTTTGTCGGCATCCCTGGAGGTTTGATTTCCTTGAGCTGCTCTTGCAAACGGCGCTGACTCGTTCGGCTGAATCCTCGACGAGGCGCTTGAGCTAAAAATGAAATGCAAATGTACAGGAGCTATTCCTGCTTTTTTTTTTTTTTAGCTGTAAAAAGCAGGAATTGCAAAGATAAATTACCATAGTTCCCTTTAAGCACATATTGCTGGGAAGCAAACACTAAAACATCAAAATAAAGCCTTTTTTTCCTTCTTCCCCCTTTCTAAAGCAAGAATATAATTATGCTGCGTGGCTCTCAGCAGAGCACAGATCAAAGCCATTAAAGAGCTGCTCCTGGCTGTTTCCCGGGGCTCTGGGTGGCACAGCAGGGCTGGCACTGCAGGAGGGGCTCTGTGGGCAGTGGGCACCCCTGGTGATACATGGAAAAAGCTCTACAACTCGTAAGAAATGAAAATTATAAAGTGGGTGTGCATTTATTCAGCGCTGAGGTGCACGGGATAATTCCTCCCAAAGCATGCACACCAAAACTTCAAATACTGCTCTATTTATTCCATTTATTCTATTTATTCCCTAAAATCCTAGGATTACACAACACCCTAACACATATCCATGTCCTAGCCCCGCCTACCCTCCCTTGGCATTCAAATGAACCAAAAGTCCTTTCGTGCTTTCACCTCCCCAATCCAGGGGTCTCTGATGAAGGCTCCCAAAATCTTCATCGCGCTTGAACTTTTCACCTTTGTCTCTGGAGCATCTGAGCCCTTTGGGAACATTCCAGATCAGTCCTTGCTGGTTTAGGGTTTTGGATTTATCACCTATCCCCGGTAGCCTTGCCCCCCTCACCCTGTTAGAAAATCCTGGCTCCGTTTATCACACAGCACTCTGCCTCTCCTCCCGATTTCTGCAAGCACAGTAAATCAGCCATTCCTCACTGTCCCGGTTTTTGGTGAGCTATTCCTTATTTTTCAGTTCCCTGGCGCGCTGAGGAGCAGCAGCAGCCCCCAGGAGCTGTGGGGTCGTGGCTCAGCCCTTGTTTGAAGGCTGGGGACAGGGACAGTAGGTGCTCACATCCAGTCTCCTGCAGCTTCAGTGCCAGCCTGGCTTGTCCTCATTGAGGACAAAAATCTCCCTCTGGAGCTCGGGTGTGGACACTCAGGAGAGCAGCCTGGAAAAGCTCCTGGGCTCCATTCCCAGGCTCCAGCTGGAGGCCAGGGAGAATTTCTCCCAGGATGATAACTTGGTCAAAATAGAGAGGAATTACCAACAAAGGTAGAACACCTGTCTTGGTGTTGATAGCACAGGGTTAAAATGTTTCTAAAATCGAGAGAACTGCAGACAATGGGTTCAGGGGGTGGAAAAGAAGATTGGGTCTGGTAGGGCTGGGAAAGAGAACCAGGCCCTGGGAACGAATATTGAGCTTTGTTTCTCTCTAGATCGTGTGAAACTACACCTGTAATCATCATATGATAAATGATATGATTGTTAAATGTAAAGATTGTTTGGAAATTGATTATTGTTTAATTGTAATAAGAATCATGAGAAACGATGGAATCGTAACAGGAATCATGAGAAGGAATATTTGGGAGCCTGATGAAAATGACAAGAATACATGCTTGGATAAGATCAATGTATATATAGTGTACAAGAGAACAATATGGGTTTAATAATTAATACATGGTTATATAACGAAAAGGGTATAAAAACATGTTCATCTGGGATCCATGTGGAGTCAGATTTGGGTCTGCACCCCTGATTCCAGAGCTCCCCAATAAAGCCCCTGCATGGAATCATTCTGTGATTCTGTGTTTTCAACGCTATCAGTGTGTGACCAGCCCTGGCAATGGGTGTCTTCTCTCTGCACTTTTATTCTGCCCTTGAATTGCTAGCCATGCTGTTTAAACAAGTGAATTTCTGAATAAAATCGTCTCCTCCTTATCCTGAGGGATGACCACGTAGCTGTGTGTCTCTGCTGCATCTAAAGGGTTAACGCCCTAACCCATCAGCTGCACTCGGGAACGGCTGAAATGCAGCTCCCCCGACTCCCACTTTGCACAGGACAAATTGGATCCTCAGCAGTGACAGCCCTCAGTCTGGAGCCTGCAGTGGCTCTGGGTCATTTTCCCCAGCACAGCCAGGAGATTGTGCACAGATAACACTATCCATCATTTTTAACACAGCAGGCTTGGCCAAAAAAAAAAAATAAAAAATAAAAAGAGATTTCAAGACTGAAAGCAATTTCTGTTTCCCCACAGAAATGTTCCCTGTTTTAAAAACAAAATCGTTCCCTCTTGCCTGCCCCTCCTGCAGGGCATGGCCAGGTTTCTTTCTGATTGCAGGGAAAGTTCCCAGCTCCTTTCCCTCTGGGAAAGGAACAGCCCCAGGAGAAAATCAGCTTTGGAGAGGGGATGGGGAGAGAAAGGATGAGGGGAAAAAGGGAATGATGCAAGTGGGGAAAAGTGGTGTCACAGCCAGGCCAGGCTCAAAGCTCCCAGCCAGACAAACTCACCTGTGGCCAGGTAATGCCATGTTTGGCCAAGGCCCAGATCCTCAGGGATTCACTTTGAACCATTTCTGGTGGAGTGCCCATCCCTGGAGGTGCCCAAGGAATTCCTGGAGGTGGCACCCAGAGCTCTGGGCTGGGGACAGGGTGGGGATGGGGCACAGAATGGACTGGATGTTCTGGATGGGCTCCTCCAGCTTCAGTGACCCTGGGATCCTGTGCCACATAAAACATTTAAACCCCCCTGGTGGTGTGGTGGTGGCAGGGCTGGCATCCACTCGAGATGTCCTGGAAGGATGAATTTGGGGATTTGTCATGGTGCCCTCCCCAAAAGCTGCATGTGGATGTTTGTGGCACTGCAGAAAAGGAACTTTTGCATGAGGGATGGAAATAAATCACCTGGCTTGGGTTAAAGCCAGAGGTTTTGTTTGGAAAAGAAGTTTTCAAAAGAAAAGAACAAAGTTTTCCTGTGCAATGTTCTTTCTCATTTGCCCTTTCCCCAGGCTGCAGGAGCAAAATTCTCCATCTATGCCATGGCTGCTATTGGGTCCCCAAAAAACTAATCATAAAGCCAGGGTTCCACTGAAATGAACCAGGATATTAATTAAAATCCGTAATTGCAGAGCTCCTGAGCCAGTAATGACAGCATGTGCGAGTGTTTCTCTGTGATCCCAGTTGATCAGGAGCAGAGCCAGGGAAACAATACATTGATCACAAAAGTGAGGATTTGTGAGCACATCGTGATGGGCAAGGACCCGACTGCCATTGATTAGCAACTGCCATTGATTAGCAACTGCCATTGATTACCGACTGCCATTGATTATCGACTGCCATTGATTACCCGGCAGTTTCACACCCCGCGGCCTTTCGTGCTGGAGCAGGAGCCCCCCGACCCCGCGGGGTGGGCACTGAGGTTTGTCTGCTCTCATTGCAGGGATGTTGGTGCTGGGAGGGGCTCAGCTTCCATCTGGGCGCCTGCAGGGCTCCAATCCCTGCCCTGCTGCTGGTTTGCTGAGCCTAAACCTGCCTGGAGAGCCTGGCTGGGCTCTGGCAGCTCTAGAGAGCCTGGCACAGGTGATGGATGCTGTGTGAGCCCAGCTCAGCCCAGTCCAGCCCTGTCCTGTCCAGCTCTGTCCAGCCCAGCTCAGTCCAGCCCAGCTCAGCCCAGCCCTGCCCAGCCCAGCCCAGCCCAGCTCTGCCCAGTGCCCTCCCAGTGCCCTCCCAGTGCTCCCATAACCGTTCCAGCCCCCGCCATGGATATTCAAGGCAGCTGCAGGTGCTCATTTCCAGATCATTTCCAGAGCTCCCTGGTGCAGCCCTGCATAGGAAACTTCTGCTTCCCTTCTCAGGGATGGATGGGACTTTTATTATGGATATCCTGAGAGGAAGAGACCAGAAAACATCCATTAGACCAATAACCATATCATAAATATGGATTTGCACTGGAGCGGGCAAATTTATCTGCAGAATGATTTAAAACAAAATAAATTCGCAGGATAAATTATTCAATGATTAATATTTGACCAGGCACGGTGTGTGCAGAGTTACCTTAATCTGTTTGGAGGCCTGGGTAATGCACAGCGTTCTGCTGGGTATTTACAGCTCTTAAATATTAAGGGCTCTTGGTCATGTGCACGGGGGCCCCATAAATCATTTTGTGTCTGTAAAGGGGCCCTGAAACACGAGTAAATCACTTTGCTGCTCGGTTTATGGCCCTGGGATGCAGCGAGGGAGACACAAAGTGTGGAAATGTGGGAATGAGGCTCTGACTGCGCTGCTTTGGGATCCGGGATTTCCCCACACCAAGCTGGCCTGGGCAGGGGCAGCGGGGCTGGAGAGAGCAGAGGTGGAGCGGCTCCCACGGCTGGCAGGGTCCTGGCACCCCTGGGACCCCCTGGCACCCCTGGGTGAGCCCAGTGCCTGTGCTGGGAGCAGGACAAGGGCTGAGCTCAGCTCAGCAAGGCGTGACTGAGCCCCAGGCAGGCAGAGCCTCGCCCCACACACTGCTCATTAACGCTGCTCATTTACGCTGCTCATTAACGCTGCTTTCATTGTATTGTTGGTTAATTTGTAAGAGAAATCTCTCGAAGTGGCTGGAACCCATCACTGGCCGGGGAACCCCGGAGATGTCACTGTGATGTCACAACCACAGCAAGTGTCCTGGTTTGGTGATGGCAGTGACACAGAGCTGTCACTGTGATGTCACAACCACAGCGAATGCCCTGGTTTGGTGATGGCAGTGACACAGAGCTGTCACTGTGGTGTCACAACCACAGCAAAGGCTCTGGTTTGGTGATGGCAGTGACACAGAGCTGTCACTGTGGTGTCACAGCCACAGCAAAGGCTCTGGTTTGGTGGTGGCAGTGACACAGAGCTGTCACTGTGGTGTCATAGCCACAGCAAAGGCTCTGGTTTGGTGGTGGCAGTGACCCAGAGCTGGCTGTAAATGATTCATGGCCAGGACACACCGTGGGTGCTGGCTCTGCCTGAGTGCCACGCACACAATCCCTCGTCAGGGTGAATCCCTGATCCTCAGCTCCTGCTTATCACAGCACAAATGCAAGCAGCCATGAAATGAAATTTCACTCTATTAATTAAATATTTGGTGTGACAGATTAATCTCCCACACTGAGTAGGGCTTTGTTCTAGTTCTTCAAGGCAATTGGTTGAATTTGGGAGGGAAATACAATTCCAAGCCCAGCGCCCTCCAGGAGCAGCCCAGAGCCCAGAGCAGGGGTGGAAAAGGCACAGAGCTGGCACAGGGCTGGCACAGAGCTGCTCCCTCCTCCTGCCAAGGGCACAGCTGCACCCAGAGCACCCCATGGGCCAGTCCTGGCCTCACCCTGGGACCCCTCTGTGCCCCCAGAACCCCACCCTGTACCCCTCTGTGCCCCCCTGGACCCCTCTGTGCCCCCCAGGACCCCACCCTCCTGCCCAATCCCCTCAGCTCTGTGCTGCTCCCTGGCCCAGGGAGGCTGTGTGAGCTGAGCTCAGATCCTGCAGCCCCTGGGCTCTCCTGGGCTCTTTCCCAGGAGCAGAAACGCTCCCAGCATTCCAGAGGGGTTCGGATCAGCCTGTGCACGGCTGAGAGCTTCCTTGCATTTCCAGCATTTCTTCTGGGTCACAGGACACTTGCTCCAGTTTTGCCATGTTTGGTGCATTCCCACATGACAGTGGAAAACTCTTCCACTGCTCTGCTCTGAGAGCATTTGTGATGCTCAGAGCTTTCCTGGGAATGCAGAGGGACTGGACTCACAATTGTTCAGATTTTCTGTGTTCCTATGCAGAAGTTTGATAGAAATCTCTAATATCTCCCTGGACTTCTTGCATCCTCCTTTAAAAAAATAATAAAGAAAATATCAAATGATCTGTTAGATTTGGCAGGAAAAAGGAATATTTTCTTCTGGAACTGGGCAGAGCTGCAGATTAGCTAACCCAAACCAGTTTAATTTATTTTCCCAAACCTACCCAACCCAATCTCACAAAAAAATCAAATGATCCTTGGGCTCAGTAGGGAAAAGTCTTTCAGGACTGGGTAGAAATCCTTCCCAGGGATGTGTGTGCTGAGGGCTGGATCCCACCCCTGGCAGCTCTGGCTGCTGCCTGCCCTCATTCCCAGGGAGGGATTCACCTGCCCAGGTGTGTCCCAGAGCCCACCTGGAAGTGCCAGCATCCCCCATTTCCCTTGGAGCTGCTCCCACAGGAGCCCAGTGTCCTGTTCTGTGTTCTCAGTGTCCCCTCCCCACATCCCTCTATGAATTCAGAAACAAAATTCAAAAATTCAAAACCCTGAGCCTTGGGCTGGATTCTGCTTTTTGTTCTTTTCAGGCCTTGCAGAAGCAGAAGGTGCTGGGGGTTTTTGGGTGGTGCTGAAGGGGAGGGGTGCTCAGGGGGCTCAGCGCCCTCCTCATCCCCTCAAACCCTCCCAGAAAGGAAAACTTCTGATCCCAGAGCATTTAGGATTGCCCAGGCATGGGTAACTTAATTGGCCTTGAAACCAGTGCTGGAAATGTTTGGAGTGGAGCAGTGTCTGGAGGGTCTCCCACTGCCTGCGTTTATTCGATGCAAAAGTGCATTGCTCAAGATGCTAAATCAGATAAAGCAAGCCATTCATTTCTGAAAGTTCAATTCACCACTTAGAGGATAGAAAATAAACCAAGCTAAGCCCCAGCAGCACTGAGCAGCGAGATACGGGGTTTAAGGCAAAGCCCACTGTGCCCAGGAACGTTTCTCACATAAATCAAATTTATCTCTGTGGAGCAGAAGCCCAGTTTATGAGGTTCAGACAGGGAAAAAAATAAGAAAACTTCCAGAGAGGGTGTCTTAAATAGCTCATAAAACCTGAGCATCTGCCCCGGTGGAAAGGGATATCTGCAGGTGCCAGGAAATGGCAGCCCTGAGGCACAGCTCGGCTCCTGCCCGGGGTCAGAGCGTCCCTCCTGCCTCTGCTCAGCAGCTCGGGGCACCAGGAACCCCGGGAATGAGAGCAGGAGGAGGAGATGGAGAAGGAGATGTCCCCATGTCCCCCTGCCCCAGGCTGGCACCACAGCCCCACCCCAGGGCCCTCTGCTGCTGTAGAACCAGGGAATCCCAGCAGGTTTGGGTTGGAAGGGTCCTTAAATATCAACAGTTAAATATCTTCAATATCAGCTGTTAAATATCTTTAATATCAGCTTGTTCCCAGTCCTGCCATGGCAGGAACATCTCCCACTGCTCCCTGGCCCTGCCCCTGGTCCTGTCCTGTCCCTGGTCCTGTCCTGTCCCTGGCCTTGTCCCTGTGCCCAGCCCAGCTGCAGCAGCCACGCTCCGTGTCCCTCTCTAATGGGGACATCCATCATGTCACTGTGCCAGCCTGCAGCAGCTGCTCCTGCGGGCTCAGCCTCTGCCAGCCCGCCCAGGGCAGTGCCAGTGCCACCCTGGGGCAGTGACAGCCACCCCAGAGCAGTGACAGCCACCCCGGGGCAGTGACAGTGCCAGCCCGGGGCTGAACGAAGCAGGGAGGAAATGATGAACACACCGTGGGCTGCTCCTGCATCCCCTGTCACCTGTGCAGGTGTGACAGTGCTGCTTCACATTGGCTGTGGCTGCTCCAAAAGGTAGAGACTCCTGCCAGGCCCTGGGCTGCCACTGGCACAGCTGGCACAGCTGGCACAGCTGCTGGGCTCCCCTGGCTGCCAGCACGGTGGGGGTGCCCGGAACGGGGGAGCCGGGGTCCCCTCCTGGGCTGGCTGTCCCCCGGGCTCTGCCAGCCCGTCCCCTCCTCCCTGGCAGTGCCAGGCTGGGCAGTGCCCTGCGTTCCCTCACCTTCAGCGATATTTGCTTCAATTCCAAACTTCTCCTCCCTCCACTGCCCCTCCTCACCTGAGCCACTGCAGGTGTGTTGTAACAGCTCACTGCCTGCTATAAAGCTTAATTATTGATTGATATTGCTGTTATACAGCTTAATTATTGATTGATGGCATTGTGAGGCCCTGCTGTGCATGAGGGGTGGGAAAGGGAAAGGGAAAGGGAAAGAGAAATTTGATAACCCTGAGGAGAAGGAGAAAGGTGTTGCAGAGCCCAGGGGAGCTGGCAAGGAGCCCCTGGGAACAGAAGGGTGACTTTTGAGAACAGCACTGGAGCACAGACAAAGGGACAAGGGGAGGATGCTCCAAGAATAGCAAATCACTCGATACTGAGAGTAAAAGATGAGAGAGAAGAAACTGGAGCGACTGCAGGAGCAGAACAAACGAGAGGTGAAAGGGGCGAATTTCCGAATGTGAAAGGGGTGAATTCCCGATGTGAAAGGGGCGAATTTCCCCGTGTGAAAGGGGTGAATTTCCGATGTGAAAAGGGTGAATTTCCGAATGTGAAAGGGGCGAATTTCCCCGTGTGAAAGGGGCGAATTTCTCCGTGTGAAAGGGGTGAATTTCCGAATGTGAAAAGGGTGAATTTCCCCGTGTGAAAGGGGTGAATTTCCCCCGTGTGAAAGGGGTGAATTTCCGATGTGAAAGGGGTGAATTTCCCCCGTGTGAAAGGGGTGAATTTCCGATGTGAAAGGGGTGAATTTCCCCCGTGTGAAAGGGGTGAATTTCCGATGTGAAAGGGGTGAATTTCCCCCGTGTGAAAGGGGTGAATTTCCGATGTGAAAGGGGTGAATTTCCCCCGTGTGAAAGGGGTGAATTTCCGATGTGAAAGGGGTGAATTTCCCCCGTGTGAAAGGGGTGAATTTCCGATGTGAAAGGGGTGAATTTCCCCCGTGTGAAAGGGGTGAATTTCCGATGTGAAAGGGGTGAATTTCCCCCGTGTGAAAGGGGTGAATTTCCGATGTGAAAGGGGTGAATTTCCCCCGTGTGAAAGGGGTGAATTTCCGATGTGAAAGGGGTGAATTTCCCCCGTGTGAAAGGGGTGAATTTCCGATGTGAAAGGGGTGAATTTCCCCCGTGTGAAAGGGGTGAATTTCCGATGTGAAAGGGGTGAATTTCCCCCGTGTGAAAGGGGTGAATTTCCGATGTGAAAGGGGTGAATTTCCCCCGTGTGAAAGGGGTGAATTTCCGATGTGAAAGGGGTGAATTTCCCCCGTGTGAAAGGGGTGAATTTCCGATGTGAAAGGGGTGAATTTCCCCGTGTGAAAGGGGTGAATTCCCGATGTGAAAAGGGTGAATTTCCCCGTGTGATGGTGGCACACAGAGGGCACTGCCAGGATCCAAGGAGACACAGATTTATAAATAGTGTAGGTGAGAAGCAGGTGGGAAATGAATGGGATTAAACCATCGGGAGGAAAAAAAAAGCCAAACTTGGATCTTTTAAAAGAAGAGCTGGGTTTGTTCCAACTGCATCCAGAATAAAACGTCAGAAACGACAGAACTGCAGCTGGATTAAACCTCCCTCACTGCTGGCTGCGAGCAGAACTCCTCGTTTAGGAGCTGGTTATCTCCAGCCTGGGGATTTCCCTGGGAGCGCTGATGGAATTGCCTGTCAGGCTGCTGCCCATCACAGAGTGACAGTGAGTGACAGCCTGGCTGTCCCCTGGCTCAGCGCTCCCCTCCTCCCCCTGCGTCCCCATCTCCTGGGTTATTGCCCCTGCCAGGGACAGGAACAAACCCCGATCCTGCTCCCTGAGATTTCTCTGCACGGATGTCGTTGCTGGTGGGGGTAAAGGGGAACATGCAATTTATTCTCCATTATGTTCAGAGTAATGACGAGTCTTAAAATAGCTCTCAATTAGCGATTGATTGCAATTAATTGGAACAACATGGGCTGACACGATAGCTTCGGATCTCCAGAGCATTTTTGAGCTCATGAGCTCTAATTTCCAAAAATTCAGGAATTCTGGCTCCCACATTGCCACAACCATCTGCCAGCAGTTTGGAGAAGCAGGAGCAATAAACACTTTGGCTTTGCTAATTAAAGCAGGTGTCCAGAACGGGGCTCATTTCATGTGAGCTGGGGGTCCCATCCAGGTGAGGGAATATCCAGGTGTGGGAGTATCCAGGTGAGGGAATATCCAGGTGTGGGAGTATCCAGGTGTGGGATATCCAGGTGTTGCCCGGGGCTGTGGCTCCCACCCCTGGCAGTGCCAGGCTGGGCTGGGCAGGCTCTGCCCTCTCTGCATTGCTGCAGAGCTCCTGTGAGCAATCCCAGATTTTGGGTGAGGGGTGGATGTGTTTTCTGGTCATTCAGACTAACGTGGTTGTGCCTGTGTTTAATTAATGCATGGCTGGAGTATCTTAATGAGAGGCTCAGTCCCTGATCCTGCATCACCTCCTGGACTGTGGTGCCCAGAGGGTTTTGTGCCCATCACTGCAGCCCAGCCTGGCACAGGGCTCACTGCAGGGCATCACCCGGTGGGGACAAGGAAAACCTTTGTTCCTCTGCCCAGGCTGCTTTCTTCCCATCCAACCTCACCTTCAAGGTCTTGAGCACAAATCGAGAGTAACAGAGAGCAAAAGGAGAGGCTGTGTTAAGGTACTGGGTTAATGTGGCATTGATAAATCAAAAAATATTCAGAAAAGTCTTACATGTGAGGAGGCAAGGCTGAAGTGGAAGAAGGGAGATGCAAACAGTGGCAGCTGTGAGTTCTCTCTGCTCCAAACTCAGCCAAGCTGGAGCTGTTTGGCAGAACAGAAAGAGCAAATGCTGTGGGCAGAAGAAGTGTCAGGTTTTTGTATCAACATCGTTTTCCCGGAGGAAAATGCCCTGAAATGCCTCAGCCCTGATGGCCAAATCTTGTTTCTATTCACAGTCCTGGGGAAGGGGAGCGCCAGGCAAGGGAGGCAGCAGCGCTGCATTGTTCCTTCAGGTGCTCCTGCGGTGTTGGAATGCTGTGTGACACCTCAGCTCTTCCCCCGAGCAGCCTCATCCTCCTCCTGCTCTCCCCCAGGCAGAGTCCCTGCTGGACCACCCGCGAAAATCCCAGCGGGGGCTGGAGGGGCTCGGCTCTGCTCCTGCTCCAGCCTGGCCACACGGTCACTGTGTGGGCACTGCAGGGCGGGGGCAGCTGGGGCTGGGGGCTCTCAGTGGGGCTGGGGGTTTGTCCTGGCTCTCAGTGGGGCTGGGGTTTGTCCTGGCTCTCAGT
>VXBI01012210.1:7478-19894 GCA_013397375.1 Toxostoma redivivum | reverse complement strand
TATATATAATCTATATATTTATATTTATCTGTATCTCTATCATTATTAATACAAAATACAATAACATGAAATTTAATAATATTAATTATGGCTAATTATTCATTAAAGCCGTCCCAGCTGACCGTGAGCCACTCCCTGCCCCAGCAGAGCCCCGGGAGCAGCCTGGGGGTTCTGACACCACCAAGCAAAATGAAGAAATGGCTTTTGGGAATTCCTGTCGGGATAGATCCGCTCTGGGAGCCTCCTGTCACTGTGTGCCTGCACCTTTGGGGGGTGCAAAGTGAATAAAGGACAAAGCATTGTGTCTGGTGCTGAGCCCAGCTCCCAGAAATGGAACAGGATTTTCTCCCGTGGGTGCTCTCTTCACCCGGTGTTTATCCCTCCATCCCCAGCGGAGTGCTCAGGCTCCCTGCTCCACCCACAGCCCAGCCCAGGGCAGGGGAGAACCCAAACCTGGGAATTCCTCCCGTTCCAGGGTAATGGAGAACCCAAACCTGGGAATTCCTCCCAGCCCAGAGCAGTGGAGAACCCAAATCTGGGAATTCCTCCCCATTCCAGGGTAATGGAGAACCCAAACCTGGGAATTCCTCCCAGCCCAGGGCAGTGGAGAACCCAGATCTGGGAATTCCTCCCATTCCAGGGTAATAGAGAACCCAAATCTGGGAATTCCTCCCCATTCCAGGGTAATGGAGAACCCAAATCTGGGAATTCCTCCCATCCCTGAGCTGTGCCCTGGGACAGGAGCAGGAAATTCCCTTCAGGGCTGCCTGATAGGAACACAAACGTGATTCTGCATTTTAGAAATGCCCTAACACAGCATTCCAGTCCTCTCTGAATGACAAAGCAGCTGGGCTGTCCTTTCCAGGAAGGGAAGATTTCCATCCTGCAGCTGGATTTATTCTGGGCAATCATCTCCTCCAGGTTAAACCCAAAGATGTCCCAAATCACGGATTTAAACGGCAGCAAAAAAATTCCCTGAACTCCTAAAAGTTAACGACAATCTTCATTTTCATTTGCACAGATTCCTCTCCCGTAATGGCCGTGTGTTAAATCTTCATGAGATTTTTTATGGTTTCACTGAAGGGATATTTGCATAATTATTAGTGCATAATCTGCTTTAATGTGCCCGCCGATTTCGCTGTTCCAGATGAACGTGTGTGGTGTCACCCCGGAGCCCCCGAGGGCTGGGCAGTGCCAGGGCTGGGCAATGTCCCTGCCTGGGGGACAGCAAAGTGTCCTGGGGCAGCAGGAGGGGACAGGGACTGCTGTGCCATCCCTGTGCCATCACTGTGCCATCCCTGTGCCCCAGAACCATCAAACCCCGGTTGCTTTGGGGACAAGGGACCCTAAATCCCACCCAGTGCCACCTCTGCCATGGCAGGGACACCTCCTGTCCCTTCTGCCATCAAAAACAATGGGAAACAAACCTTACTGTCATTAAAAAAAATGGGAAACAAACCCTACTGCCATTAAAAAAAAATGGGAAACAAACCCTACTGTCATTAAAAAAAATGGGAAACAAACCTTACTGCCATGAAAAACAGCAGCACAAACTGGGGTTGGGCACAAACTGGCACAAACAGCCTGTCCCAAGCTGCCCCAACCCCAAATTCCAGCCTGGCCCTGGACATTCCAGGGATGCAGGGGCAGCCACAGCTGCTCTGGGCACCCTGTGCCAGCCAGAACCCCCAAAATCCCCCAAATCCCCCAAATCCCTGCTCAAGACCCGGGGCCAGGGCTCTGGGCTGGGGGGTCCTGGTCTCTGCTCACCCCACATTTGGAAAGTTCCCCTGCACTGACGTGGGGATGTCTAAAAAGGATTTGTGGAAGGAGGAGGAGTGAGGTGTGAGCAGGGTGTGATGACAGCAGCTATAAAAGGAGGCAGCACAGAATTCTTGAGGGAAAGCATCAAACTCCTGCTATTTTCCAACCAGATCATCCCCTCTCTGCTGTGAAATGTCATTTCTAGAATTTTTTTTAGGCTGTTTCTAATAGATACTGATAAATGTTGCTCTCCTCAGGGCTTGTCAGGAGCAGACATGATTGATACTATCTTCAGAAGGAGACAAAAATGTTCTGTGCAGGATCTGCCACCGTGGCACATCCCAAAAACAATGGGCTGAACTGAGCAGTGCAGAACACTTCTGAAATATTGGAAATTCCTACAACAGCAGTTGGGTTTTGAATCCCCCTCCTTCGGGAAGCCATAGTAAAGATATTTTCTAAATCTGGGAAAATAATAAGAAAAGAAAAGCATCTCTAAATCTGTAGGCAACAGCACAGCCTGAGCACAGTCTACTGCATTTTCTGCACTGTTTTTGAAAGTGCCAGTATTCAATTGGTATTTTTAATAAAATATTAACATCTTGTAAAGGAGAGATTCTGCAGGCCTGAGCCTGGAGGCTGGGAATGGCTCTCCCAGATCCCAGCTCAAGCCCAAAATTAAGCTCTTAATGCCTTAATAAGGCAGAGAGTTGAGTGTACAGTGACCTGTTCTTTAAGTGATATATTAAATTAACTTCCTTATGTATTTTCAGACGGAAGTTAAATATTTTCACATAGTTCTGGACTGCAAAAGACCATCAAAAGGGATTAGATGAGATTTTTTCTCTATTAAATGAGAAATCCAGCGCTGAGTGGCAGCTGCAGCAGAGCCCACCCCACTTCTCTTCTCTTCTCTTCTCTTCTCTTCTCTTCTCTTCTCTTCTCTTCTCTTCTCTTCTCTTCTCTTCTCTGAAATTCTCTGAAATTCTCTGAAATTCTCTTCTCTGAAATTCTCTTCTCTGAAATTCTCTTCTCTTCTCTGAAATTCTCTTCTCTGAAATTCTCTTCTCTGAAATTCTCTGAAATTCCCAGGGAAATCCAGCAGGATCCCTTCCCTGCTGGGCACTTGGCTTGGCAGAGGCCACAGATTAAGGAAATAAGGAATAAGGAAATAAGGAAATAAGGAATAAGGAAATAAGGAATAAGGAAATAAGGAAATAAGGAAATAAGGAATAAGGAATAAGGAATAAGGAATAAGGAATAAGGAATAAGGAATAAGGAATAAGGAATAAGGAATAGAATAAGGAATAAAATAAGGAATGAGGAATAAGGAATGAGGAGCCTTCTCCCGGTGTTTGCCACATCCCTGGTGGCACTGCCCAGGGTCACAGATTTGCTGTTCCATAAAAGCTGACAAAACCTTTAATTGTTCTCCTGCTATCCAGACAGCGACAGGAGACTTTGGAGATTTTTCTTGCTGTAAACAGAACGTGTCAGAGCCCCATGACTGAGCGCTGCTGTCACCTCCCCAGGCTGGGCCCCTGTCACCCCGCAGCAGTTCTGGTGGCTCTGCATTTCATTGCTGAGAGCCCTGGGGCTGAGGCTGCAGCTGCTGATTGTTCTGCAGCCCTGCAGCCCCGACTGTGCCCCAGGGCGGGCTCTTGGACAGGGATGGGGCTCCTCCCTCTGGCACATCACCTTTTAGATCCCCAAAATGAAGATTGAAAGATCATGCAGGGATCTGAGGCTTTGTTTGGCCGATAAAATGTCTCATCAAATGATTTTATGGGGATCTACAAAAGAGCTGAGAGGGGCTGGGGACAAGGGATGGAGGGACAGGACAAGGGAATGGCTCCCACTGCTCAGGGCAGGGCTGGGCGGGGTTTTGGGCAGGAATTGTTCCTGGGAGGGTGGGCAGGGCTGGCACAGGGTGGATCCCCTGGATCCCTGGAATGTCCCAGGCCAGGCTGGACACTGGGGTTTGGGGGACACTGGGACAGTGGGGGTGTCCCTGCCATGGCAGGGGATGGGATTTGAGCTCCTTCAAACCCAAACCATTCAGGGATTTTGGCTGTGCTCAGTGCAGCAGGATTCCTCTGCTGGCACTGGGGCATTTCCTCAGGACTTGCAGAAAAATCTGAGGTGTGGAAGAGAGAAACCACCCCTCCAGAAGGGAGCCCTGGCTGCTGCTGTGAGACCATCCTGGAGCACAGCAGGGTCCTGGGGAAGCTCTGAAGCTCAGGAGGGTCCAGGGAACTCTTTCCATCACTCAGCCCTTTTGTCTCTTTGACAGACAAACCATCAGAGTCCTCCTTTGTAAGGGATGCAGCTGGAAGAGATTAGAAATAACTTCTGGATAAATAGATTTATTGGTGCAATTTGGTTTTACATGGCCAGAATGGAGTGTTTATAAAATATTTATGGAGTTTTCCTTTGCAGTGATGAAACAAGAACCAGTTTAACAATGCGTGGGGCTTCATTAGTGCTGTTCCACAGTCAGGTTTGTTCTGTCTCCTCTTGTCACTTCATTAAGTTGGCCCTCATGATAGATTGGCCCAAATCTCTAATTAATAATTACCTCTTCTGTATAAAATCAGATGCCTTGAGTTGGCAGTGCTGGCCATGAATTTCAGATTGTGCATAAACCTGTGTGCGCTGCTCTGCTCCGCATTTAAGTCATCCCACTATTCATCCAAAACCTCATCAGAACAGATAATAAAGCACTTCATGAACAGATGTGCCACTTATTCATCCAGTTCTATCATGATAATGACGAAAATTTAATCTGGAGTGTCTATGGAAGATGATCTGAAAGACAGATTGGTGTGAATAATGAAGGCCCCACAGAAAAGTGGAGGCTGCAGTGAGAGGGGCTCATTAACTCCCCAGCAGAACCAGAGCAGAACCAGGGCAGGCTCCCCCCGGGCCGGGCCCCCAGGATCCCTCTGCCCGTGGAAATGCTCTCGATTGCTCTGCCTTTAGAGGAGTACAAAAGGTAATTGCTCCTACAGCTGTGAGCAACATCTGACGCTGCAGAAAAGCACGTGGAGGAGAGCTTGGAGAGCCCAGACCCACCCAGGGCGGGGGGGAGCGTGCAGAGCTGGAAATTCAGCCAAAACATGAAAAATGCACAGACAAGGAGAAATTCATGAGGCCAGCTTGCTCTGAAGGAGCTGTTTACCCCTCGTTATCAGATATACATTTATTTATCTGTCTCCTCATGCAGGCTCTTGCTGATCCTTGTCAGTGGAGAACATCAGGAATGCGCTCCAGGAGGGAGCCACAGCGGGGGGAATATTCACAACTGGAGCTGCAGAGCTCTGTAAATTCTGTCAAAAGGACCATTCAGTCCCCAAAGTGCCTCTGAAGAACAAAAAGCCGCTCATCCAGCGCTGGGGAGCTGGCCTGCATTGACAACTGCCACCCCCTATCCCACAGCACAAACCCTGCAGGGTGAGCACCCCAAAAACCCCAAACCCCACAGCCTGCACGGACCCACGGCCCCCTGGAGTGGCACTGAGTGCCACACTGCCCTGTCCCTCGTGCCCAGGGCAGGGGGACAGCCCTGAAGGTCCCCAGCCTGGAGCCAGAGCCATTCGCTCTCCAAAATGACCCAGAGGGGAGCCAGCCTCAGGCAGGGAATCTTTCCTTTAACAGCCTGTCAGCAAAGTCCTGCTTTTCACACAGAAATATTGTCAGCCTCCCTGAGCAGCTGTCACAGCAGCACGGCCACAAATCCGGGTTAAAGGGACGGAAAAGAGAAAGAGAAAGGGAAAGGGAAAGGAAAAGGAAAAGGAAAAGGAAAAGGAAAAGGAAAAGGAAAAGGAAAAGGAAAAGGAAAAGGAAAAGGAAAAGGAAAAGGAAAAGGAAAAGGAAAAGGAAAAGGAAAAGGAAAAGGAAAAGGAAAAGTCTGAGGGGCAGGGCGGGAGCTGGGCTGGGTTTTATGGGGCTGGAGCAGAGGCACAGCAGGGGAAGGGTCCAGCTCCTCCCTGGGGCTGGGTCTGTGCAGAGCTGCATCTGCCAGAGCTCCCCCACCCTCTGCTGCTCCCTGATCCAGCTGTGCCCAACCCCAGCTGTGCCCAACCCCAGCTGTGCCCAACCCCAGCTGTGCCCAATCCCAGTTTGTGCCCGATCCCAGTTTGTGCCGTTGTTTTTCATGGCAGCAGGGTTTGTTTCCTGTTGTTTTTGAAGGCAGTAGGGTTTGTTTCCCATCATTTAGATGGCAGTAGGGTTTGTTTCCCATAATTTTGAAGGCAGTAGGATTTGTTTCCCTCCCCTGAGCCCTTCTGCTGTGGCAGCCCCCAAAGGCAGAGGGCAGAGCTGGCTCCATTGCTGGACCCTCAGCACCCGTGCAGGTCACACCTGGCCAGGAAAGGACGCTGGAGTTCCTGCCCTGCCTCCCTCAGCCCAGGCTGGAGGTGCTGGCAGTGACACCAGCGATCACTCAGGGGGCTCGAGGGGACCCCAACCCCAGCGAGAACCCAGACCCCAAAGCTGGGAGCCCCTGAGCTGCCTGTCCTCGCCCCAGGGGAGGAGCAGCCCCCAGGAGCCCCTGGCCCTCCTTTGCTGCCACCAGCAGGTTTCAGTTTCCTTGGTGATCGCTGTCAGATCTGAAACACAAAACTGAAATGAAAATAGGAATGGATCAGAACTAATTATATACATTGGTGTTAATTATACCCCTTCTCTTGCAGCCTTCATGGAGTCCATTTTGGTGCTTTCTGCTGGATCTCTGCTGCACAAGGACTGCCATGAACTGGTCAAAAGGATGAGCATTTAATCTCCCAGTGCTGGACCAGACATTTTAATTCAGATGGTTTTATTCTTAGGGTACCTTCAGTACAGGATATGCATCTTCCCAAGGACAAATAATTACTGCAACAGCCTGGAGCAATTTGTCAGGAGAATGACCCTGAGAGTAGTTAAAGTTCATAAGGTACAACATGAGTCACCATTACAAAATAACAGAGCTATTTCTCTCAATGACAAGAGGTGAAAATTCAATAGCAAGGGGGTATGAAATATTAGGACCCCAAGTAAATCAGGGCTGGGTAGATGAGGGATTACAGTCAGTGCTCATTTGGGAAGCAAATGTGAGACGATGTGTTGGGAGTGCTGGAGAGAAAATCTGGTATCTTTGGTAACAGCTATAAAGGAAGAACCTCCAAATAGTTTTCATTCCTTACTGTAGTCATGGAACTCAAAAAAGGCAATGAATAATGAGTGAGTAATCCAGGAAGCGTTTAAGGACTCCACACTCCCAGTGCTGGGGGCTCGGGGGCCAGGGTGGGACAGCAGAGCCTGGGGACAGCAGGACAAGGGGACAGCAGGATAGGGGACAGCCCAGGGACAGCAGAAAATGGGGACAGCAGGACAAGGGGACAGCTCAGGGACGGCAGGACACAGGGACAGCAGAGCCCGGGGACAGCAGGACATGGGGACAGCCCAGGGACAGCAGGACACGAGGACAGCAGGACACAGGGACAGCCCCAGGCTGGCAGGAGCTGCAGGCGGGGATGGCAGTGCCCGATGCCAGGGCTGTGCTCCCCCCGGAGCTGCCCAGCTCCCACACGGGCCTGGGGGCTCAGGACCTGTCCAGGGCCCCCCTGAGCCCTTCCTGCAGGGGCAGGGCAGGGCAGGAGCGAGGTGGTGATCCCACAGGGGCTGTGGGGCAGGACTGGGGCAGCACAGGAGGGGTTGTGGGGCAGCACAGGAGCTCTGGGGGCAGCACAGGGGCAGGACAGGGGTGATGGGGCAGCACGGGGGTTATGGGGCAGCACAGGGGTTATGGGGCAGCACAGGAGGGGTTGTGGGGCAGGACAGGAGCTCTGGGGGCAGCACAGGGGCAGGACAGGGGTTATGGGGCAGCACAGGGGTTATGGGGCAGCACAGGAGGGGTTGTGGGGCAGGACAGGAGCTCTGGGGGCAGCACAGGGGCCGTGCTGTGCCCAGCTCCCTCCCTGCCCATCCTGCCCCATTCCCATCCCCGCCCCCCTGTGCCAGGAGCCCCAGGCTCTGCCCCCAGAGCTGCCCCCAGAGCTGGCACTGCAGGGCCATGCCAGGGCTGCAGCAGGGCTCTGATGGATTGCACACCATTGGAAATATTAGAGCAGAGTGTATTTCATCCAGACAGCAAACTTTAAGCAGGACACAGCAGACATTTTTCTTACAATATTAACAATTTACCATCTGAACTTTATCTTCTCCTTGGATAATAACCACCAGCCACTGGGTAAAGAAACAATTGATTTAAGATCTCAATCAAAGGAAAGCATTCCTCTTATCTGGATAGCCAAGCAGGGGAGCAGCAGTCAGCTGGGGCTGGTGTACATTTGTCAGTCCATTAAAAGCACGGGCTCCAGATCTATAGAAGGCCTGTAAGACATTTGTGGAAATGACTCTTGCAAAAATCTTTAGTGGTTAAGTGCCTGCCATCTAAGCCTGCCCTTGATTTCCACAACGTTTACTCAAAAAGACAAGGGGAAAAAAATTGCACTCCCTGTTCTCAGACTTCCTTCCCTCTGTCCTCGTGCTCTCCTCGGTGATTGAACGGCTCCATGCTCGAACTGCTGCTCTGACAAGGAGCAGGGTGACGCACAGGGGACTCCCCCAGGATCCCAGGGGCTGGAAAAGACCCCCAAGGCCATCGAGTGCCACCTGTGTCCCATCCCCACCCTGTCCCCAGCCCAGAGCTCTGAGTGGCACCGCCAGGAGTGCCCTGGGCCCCTCCAGGGACAGGCACCGATGCTGTTCCACCCCTCACCTCGGGATTATTGCAGCTCTGGAGTTCATCGTTCCAGGGCTGTCAGCACGGCCACCCCTGAGCCACGGGAAATACAGATGTGCCACATTCAGTACAGATGTGCCACGATAAATACAGATGTGGCACATTCAATACAGATGTGCCAGCAGCAGCCCGGGTGCCCCCCAGTAGATGTCCCAGCAGCCCGGGGTCCCAGGGATGTGCTGCAGGTTGTGTTCATTTCTCCCAGCTCGGCTCAGGGGGCTCAGGCCTGCCCAGGGCTGGAGCTGCTCAGAGCCCCCCAGACGCTGCTCCGTGGGACAGAGATGTCACAGCCTGGGCTCTGCTGCTCTCCCGGGCTGTGCCCCTGCCCTGAGCACAGTCCTGGGCACGGAGCTGCTGCTCGGCTCCTTCCCCCACGGGAGCTGGCAGGGTCTGCCATGGAACAGGGATTCTGGGAATCTGGGAATCTGGGATTCTGGGATGGCCAGAGCAGCCCCTGCCCTCTACAGAGCCCCCAGACCCCACTGCTGGCCAGGTCCATCCCCCAGCACAGCTCTGGGTGCTCATAAACACTGATGGCTCAGCTCAGCAGCCTCAAATACACGGGCAGGAAATAGAGAATGGCCACAAAACATTTACTGTCAAACAAGCTCCAAGTGCTTTTCTAAGTGTTCCTCGTGCCATGAGATCCTGCTGGGACACGGTGATAAACACTCCCAGCCATAAAATCCTCGTGCTTTGCTTCCTAAGTCACCTCCAAGCGTTTCAGTGCACAAAACTTTCTGACAAGGTCACTGCAGGGGCAGTGGGAGCTGCTGTGGGAAGGTTGGGCTCCCCCAGGATCCCCGGGGGCTTTTCCAGCCTTCCCGAGCTCGTGACAAGGGCAGGGTCACAGGGAGGGCCCTGCCAGGCCACCAGGACAGGAGCATTCCCTGCTCCAGAGGAAACCCGAGCTTGCTGGAATTGTTTAACATTCCATGGACTCCCTGCTTATCCTCCTTCCCCTCCCTCCATCCCTCTTTTGCAGCAGGGGCCGCACGGAGCAGGACGGCTTAATGTGGTGGGTTTGGTATTTCAGGGCTTCAATCTGTTACAGGGACACCTCGGGACCAAAATCCAGATGTTCTCACTCTCCTCCTTCCCTTTTTGTTCCTGCTTCCCATCTCAGCAGATGGACCTGAGCTCCTCATCCCTTCAAGCTGTGGGCACTGAGCCAAAGGGGAACTTCTTTTTTTTTTCTTCCATCAGCAATTTTCTACAGTAAATAGCAAAAGAAAATGGAAAACCTTGTAGGAAGTCCCAGGCTGCTGAGGCTGTTTAAATGGGTTCAGAGCTCAGGCATGAGACAGATTAATCACACAGCAGACATGTTGAGCCAGCACAGGAGATGACACCTGAGGGCTGGTGTAGGAGCAGGGATGGGCAGGGATGGGAGCAGCTCTCAAACCATCTCTGTATCCAGAGCTGCTCCCACTTCATCCCGGATCCCAGAGCTGCTCCCACCCCATCCCTGTATCCAGAGCTGCTCCCACCCCATCCCTGATCCCAGAGCTGCTCCCACCCCATCCCTATNGAGCTGCTCCCACTTCATCCCGGATCCCAGAGCTGCTCCCACCCCATCCCTGTATCCAGAGCTGCTCCCACCCCATCCCTGCCCCTGGATCTGCTCCCATCCCTGTTCCTGTACCCCCAGCCCCTCACCCCCAGTCCCTCACCCCGGCCCCGGGACCCCCCTGTTCTGTCCCCGCCGTGTCAGCAGTGCCGTGTCAGCCGTCACACCCCCGTGGGCTGAACTGGGTTAGAGTCAATGTGGGGGAGCAGATTTTGGTCACCCTACAAAGCAGCAGAGCCCCTCTGTCCCTCCCAGCCCTCCCACACACACATCTGCCGCGCTGAACCTGCAAAATCAAATCGCTTTTCCACCGCGCTGGCAGGAGCCAGCCCTAACTCGGGAGAACAAATCTGTGTTTAAACAAATTAACCCCTGCAGCAGAGCAGCCAGAGGCACCGGGAGGGAGGGCTGGGGCTCAGAGACACAAACAGACAAACATGTGACAGCAAACCGAGCACAGGGGACAGAGCCACAGCCCCTCAGAGCCTCCCACTGCGAGGGAAAAGCCAGCAGCTCCCCTTTTGTGGGGTGTTCAGTGGGAAAGAGATGAAAGCTCTTCCAGGGAACTACAAACATTCCTTACTCTCCATGCTCAGGTGCTGCTTTCTCAGAAAGCAAAGGCTCAGCGGTCACTCACAAACAGCCGGGCTTTGGTGATTCCATCCGGGGGATTCCAGTGGGACCCAGGGGCTGTGAACCCGAAGGAACCCAAAGGAACTCAAAGGAACACAAAGGAACTCAAATGAACCCAAAGGAATCCAAAGGAATCCAAAGGAACTCAAAGGAATCCAAATGAACCCAAAAGAACCCAAAGGAACCCAAAGGAACTCAAAGGAACCTAAATGAACCCAAAGGAAACCAAAGGGACCCAAATGAGCCCAAAGGGACTCAAGTGAACCCAAAGGAACCCAAATGAACCCAAATGTCCTGTCCCACGCAGGAGGGGACTTCACCTCACCTCACCTGACCTCACCTGACCTCACCTGACCTGACCTCACCTCCTTTCTCCCGGCCAATCTCCTCCCCGCAGCCCCTGCTCTGTCCCTGCGGGTGTTCTGGCACTCAGGAACATTCCCAGAGGGAATCCCCGAGCTGGAGTCATCCCAGTACTGAATCCACGGGGAGCCAAAGGAAAAGCCCAGACCGGGGGATGTGGCCCCTGCCCCTGGAGCACGGCTGGCTCTGAGCCTGCAGGACGGGGATGGCACAAAGGGCTCGGTAATGCCACCCTGGGGACATTTCTGTGTCCCTGCTCTGAGCCTGCAGGACGGGGATGGCACAAAGGGCTCGGTAATGCCACCCTGGGGACATTTCTGTGTCCCTGCTCTGAGCCTGCAGGACGGGGATGGCACAAAGGGCTCGGTAATGCCACCCTGGGGACATTTCTGTGTCCCTACTCTGAGCCTGCAGAACGGGGATGGCACAAAGGGTCGGAAATGCCACCCTGGGGACATTTCTGTGTCCCTGCTCCCCAGTGCTGCCCTCTCTGAGCATCCTCCTGCAGGAACCAGCTGTGCCTCGGGCTGCTCTCCCAGCTCCAGCCCCAGGGTCACTTCTGGGCTTTGAATTCCAGGAATTATTCCATGAATTCCATGAACTCCGTGAATCCCGTGCATTCCGTGTACCCGTACAGGTCTGGAGAGCCGGGGAAGGTGTGAGGGTGCGGGGCTGCAGGATCCATCCCTGCCCCTCACCACAAGCCCTGCATTATTCAGCACAGCCTCTGCTGCCTTTCCATTTAATCTATGTGAAAATTGGATTTATGGCGCAGGAGTAAGAGCTATCTGAACATGGCCCATAAAACTGGAAGAATCATATTTTTCTCTTCAGCAAGCAACTTTTAACAGCTCTGCTGGGTGCTTATTTGCAGTCACCAGGCAAAAATTTTCTCTCCATTGTTTACGACCCTTTTCCTCATCGCCGAGGCAGAGGGGGGTGCTCTGAGGATGCTCCAGCCCCTGGGGGTTCTTTGCTCCCGGGATCTCTGATATTGCTCTAATGTCCCCATTAGTCCTGATTGCCTCGGCGGGGGCACGAACAAAGCTCTGGCAGATCCTCCTGGGTTTCTCCTCATCTTTTTCCACACACCAGCCTGGCCTTGGAGCCATTTCCATCCCTGGCCTGGTCACTGCTTTGTGCTTCTGCTGGCGGGGGTTTGTGGTGGGGCGAGGGGACAACCAAAGGTGCCCTGTGTGTCCTGGAGAGTCAGGGCAGGCACAGGCAGGAGCCAGGGGCAGCTCAAAGCTCTGCAGGCAAAGAATAAGAACAAAAAAAATATAAATATGTGGGAATATA
>VXBI01012209.1:1471449-1642137 GCA_013397375.1 Toxostoma redivivum | reverse complement strand
GGCTGGGGCCAGCCCTGCCGGGCCTAGCGGGGGGTTTGGGCTGGCGGAACCCGCTGCCTCCACTTCGCCCCCAGGCATTCGTGGCCGTGGGCTCGGGGCTGGGGGTTGCCGGGCTGGCTGGGGGCGGCCGGGGCTCGGGATTGCAGCCCCAGGGCCGTGTGAGGGTAGTTTTCGGGTTTAGGATTCGTTTTGAGTTTTCTCCATAGAAAGGTGTACATTTAGAAAGGAAGTATGTCTGAGAAAAGGTTATCGATAGGCAGTTATGCAGATGAATAAATGAAAATATGAATGGGAAAAAGAGCATGGGCTTCAGCAGCACTTTGCTGAAGCGGCAGCTTTGGAGAAAAGACTAAAAAGAAAACTTGAAACTAATTTGGCTTCTTTTTAGAAACTTTTGTATGTGAGTATTATTTATAGATCTTAAGACTAATGCAATAAAAAATAAGTTATTAGGAAAAAAGCATGTTTAACCTCAACTTTCATAAGTTTTCTTTAATGATCGAGACTGAAACAGCCCATGTTTGAGCTTTCCTTTAAGCAGAAATGATTCTATGATGTAGCTGTAGGAAAGCTCTTACTGGACATGTGTAGAAAGTAAGTAGTAGCAATAAAAGGTTATTTAAGTGAAAAGATGTTGTGGATTATTAATGTAGAATGATATGATGATTTAGTGACTTTTTTTCCCTGTGTCAGAGTTGCTTCTGCTGCTGCTGCTAGTGTTATTACCAGTGTTTTCTTGAGAGTGCCTTTAGGAGCTTATTTTGGAACCTATTTTGATACTGCTTTAGAGGCTGTCAAAATTAGGAGTGAAGTGAAATGTTACTACATCTTTTCACTGGATTCAAAAAACATTGGTAAAGGTGCATAGTGGTGAGTGGGCATTAAGTAGGGATGTTTGCAATGCTCTGCCAGGGGTTTAGGCAGTAATTTTCAGTAAATCTGTGCAAGCTGCAATGCTGCAGTAGGGAACAACCTAATAATAAGGTTTTTTCCTTGAACTTATGACTGATCCTTATTAAAATTTCCTCAGGTAATGACTTTTTTAGTTTGGTAAGAAAACAGATTGAAAGGGTCCTGACAACAATTGAATGGTTCAGTACTGTTTTAATGCAGGTATATTTAACTCCCTTTTTCTTATGCTTTCAGGACGAGGATTTGCATTTCAGAGGAAACAAAAGATTGAACGACAGTACAGGAAATTATTGAAAAAAAGAAGACAAGTGCCTTCACAAGAGGATGATCAGTTTACTGATACCTATCCAGAGCACTTGAAACATCTTTACCTTGCAGAGGAAGAAAAGCTTAAAAAGCGGTGCAGGACTCCGGAGGATTCGGTGTCATCAGAAGAAAAGCTTAATAAAGCAGCAGAGTAAGTTTTCAAAGTATGTCTTTAAAAAAAGTAATTCTTTCCATCGCTAAAAAAATATTTTAGATCTTAACAGTTCACGTGGACTTTAGTGTGGTGATATGCTTTACTAAAAATGCCATTATGTCTTAAATATTTTTTCTGGTTGTTAGAAAAATAAATGGCAGTGTAACTAGATTCATATTTGAGATAATGAGGTGTCATTGCACAGTATTGCCACCAGATGCAGATGAGAATAGAGCAAAATTTTTTCTGATTTTTTCCCTAGGAGAGTGGTATTTCTAAATGAATATTCTTGTCTATCTGCAGTTGCTTCCATTTGTTGGAACTAGAAAGAGAGAATGCAGCTCTAAGCTAGTATGTACAGGTTTTCTAGCTCTGAGGAGCTTGAATGATGGGGAAAACTCTTTTAGGCAGTCTTTAAGCTTCAGGAAACATCATCCATATGAAAATACAGTACATAAGATACATGCATTACTAAACGATGTGTGCACTCTGTTGCATTTGGCATTGAAGAAGTTCATTTTATTGTGTTTTCTTGCTGACTGCTCATGCATGGCCTGGAATAGTGTTGGGTATCATGTAATAGTGGTGCAAACAAACCATTCAGTGTAGAAGGATGAGTGCTCTAAAACCTGTATTTGTAGTTAACGTCCCTAAATATGCAAAAAGAAGTGGAAGACTGTGCTGTGATTCTGCAGTGGCTGTGGTATCTATGGTTATGTCTGCTTGATGATAATCAGTGTTTCAAGAATGTGTACTTTCCCTTCCAGGTCAGTTGTGACTCAAGAGAAGTTTAAAAATAAAACATCCAATCAGAAGGCAAAAGAAGAGTATGAGAGAATAAAGGCTGAGCATGCTAGAAAGAAGGAGGTAAATCTTAAACAGAGTTCTTTCTTGATTTTAAACAAAATCTAGAATAATACCATTTCTGCCTCTCAGTGTTTCATCTGAACCCAGGGAATACCATAGCAGGTATTGGAACTCTTTCAGTCTTTTTCAACTTGACAGTGGTATTTAGGCACAGAGGCATTTAAAGGATCATTCTCTTTGTTCTTACTATTTTTGTCTTGCAGTTGCCGATAGCAGGATTTTATTATGTCAGTTGGTACATCAAGGAAAGTTTAGAGCTTGATCTGCATACCCCAGTGCATTATATTAGACCTCTTAAATTTTGTAGAAGGGGAAGTAATAACAATATCATCAGCTTTTGATGAAAAATGAAATAGCCATCCTGTTCCTTATGGCATTATCATAATGCAGTTTTCATTTTACCTTTTTGTGTACTTAGACCAACAGTGAAACAATTAAATGTAATCGTATCCACAGTCAAAATTTTTAGTCATTCCCTTCATTCATATTTAATTGGAATTATTTTTACAGGACATACTGTAATGCCATCATTGTCAAATAGCTCACTTGAATTATTAATTTGAGATGTCCTTATTTCACTAGTTTTTTTCTCTCCCAGGACATTGTTTGTTGTACTGTAAAATGGCACACTATGTAACATTGTAGAAGTTGTGTAACTTCTTGGTGACATACTAAATTTCAGTAGCTACTGTACAAATATTAAATATATAGCTGTATGAAACATACTGTATTTTTAGTTCAGCTATATCTAGTTTTATGCAACCTGTTCTGTGATTCTGGGTGAGTTACATGGTTATTCAGCTGATGGCTGCTTTTTTGCATATTAGCTACAGATTGTGTTAAAAGAAATTAATATTATGACCAGCTTATTTAGAAAAGATGGGGACAAGCAAAACCCCAGCAAGACTTCAGGGAGTTGCATAAGTGCAGGTGTTGGCATTTTTAGTTTTGTTAAATATAATTAAGCAAAACAGGAGCTAAATGCCCCAATAACAGTAATCGTTTAGGTGGAGTACTTAAGTGGAGCATAATGAAAAAGTGAAAGTATGTACATCATTGTTGTATATTAGCAAACAGTGGATTTGCTGTTATTTATCTTGGGAGGAAAAATAAGCCTAAAGACACAGTTTTGGCCTCCTCAAAGGCCTTTTTTGGCCTAAAAAATGCTAGGATTTAGTAAATATCAGAAAAAACATGAATGTAAGTAGCAACTGTCTAAGTAAGATGAATGTTCTTGCTTAGAAATAAGCATTTGGTTGGTAGCTTAAATGGTTGTTGTTCACAAGAATATGCTGAACAGCAGAAAGGTTATTAGACAGGAAGTGAATTGCAGGTAAGTTAGAGCTGATGCTGCTCTGATTTTTTAAAAAAGGGGGAATAAATTGTATTAGTCATTACGATAAAATAAGTCAAAGATTCTGAATGTAGAGAGATTATCTGTGCATATTTTTGCATATGCCTGTTTATTTGATTGTTGGGGAGTTTTTTCCCTCTTAGATTTCTGTTAAGAAATATTTCCTTGAGTTATGTCCTGTAAATTTTATATCAGAGAGCAATTCTTACTAGTTTTTCTACATCACTGAAGCCATCTATGCTGTGGAAAACAAATATATGATCCATAAATTATCATCTGTTCAGGCATTCTACAGAAATGCTTGCCTATGTGATCAGCATGGCACTGCTTTCAAAGAATAAACGTTATGAGAAGAAATTATCCAAATGAACTGAAGCAGTCTTTCAGTCTGATTTGTGATGTCTTGTATATTTTGGTAGGACACAATATAAGTGAAGTAAACTCTTTATCAGGCTTGTGGATGTTTGTCCAAATTACTGAGTAAAATTACAACACTAAGAAGGGGGTGTGAGATGTTGGATAAAATCTAAACATAGTGGTGATTATCTATATAGTGTTGATAGTCCATCCATATATAGTTAACACTCTGTTAGTAGTTTGGTTGCTTGTGTGCTTCATAGAAGGTTTTACAGGTGAAAGTGTCATTAGGGTTTGTGTTTTTCTGATTAGGGTTTTGTTCCGTCTCTCTTAAAAGTAAAGATAGCAGTCTGTGTTGCTAGCACACACTAGCAGTTTGGTCTGGATTAATTTTCCCTAGATAATACTGTCCTAATGCTGTCACAAAGTTGCCCAACTCATGGTCCAGATATGTCCCATATCCTATCAGCCTGTTCCATGCAGAGGTGTCCAGTATCCTAGCACATCTGGATTGGCAAGGTATTCACATGGAAGCTGCATCACCTTTTTCTTTCTTGCGCTCAAGAGGAGGAAGTGAGGATTTTTTGCCAGCTTGTCATTTAAGGAGAGGAGTCAAGGAACACATTTCACGGAAAGGAAAAAGTATACATTGTAGCAGCAAACCTTATTGTAGGATGTTCTGCTGAGGAAAGCTTGGCTCTTCTCTTGAAGCTTGAGGCTGTATAATTTGTTTTGATTGCAGTATATGCTGAAAGAACATCCTGGTTCAGCTTTAGAGAAATTTCTGTTGGCAGTACAATACCTAATTGCCAGTACCAATATAAAAATGAACTTTATTGCTTGTAGATAGCTTTGCAGTCACAGAAGGTTTGTAATTGTTCCATAATCTTATATACTTATTTAATTTCAGGAAGCAGAAAAAAGAAAACAACAAAGAGAAGAAGCTCAACGTTTATACAAGAAAAAGAAAATGGAAGCTTATAAAATACTGAGTAAGAAGACCAAGAAAGGACAGCCAAATCTAAATTTACAAGTAGAATTTCTTCTTCAAAAAATACAGCAAAATACATAGCCCCTGCATATATTTAAGTTAGTTGTGGACTTTTTATTAAATTACTTTTAATAAATACTGTCTTTTTGTTTCTGGATTACTTTCATTATTGCATTGATTTATCTTATTAGTCCAGTAATGATACAGTCATCCTGAAAATATGTATTCTGTGCTGAGTGAAAGGAATCTAGTATCTTGAAAACAAATGGTCTGTATTTCTAAACTTACTCTGTTAGCTGTGTGACATCTTGAATTCAAAATAATAGACTATAGCACCGTCTGACCATGAATCTAATACTTCCTGCAATTGTGACTATTAAAATTGTACTCACTTGGGAGGACTAAAATGATGCATATTATGTATTTTATATCTCAAGAACAGCCTGTTCAAGGAGCATGTTTTGTGTGCTCTAGGTTTGGCACATGAAAACAAAGTACATATACTATACTTGGATGACTATTACTTCTTGTTCTCCACAAAGAATAAAACTATACAAAGGTCCGAATGTAGTTTGGATGTAAAATTCTTGGTAAAATTATTGTTGGCCCATTCCTAAAGCTGCTTTGTAAATTGTAACATGTGAATTGCTTTACCTGTTGTGCCTAGCTTCATCGTTAAATTTGTTTTCTTCTATGTAGCTTTCAATGTATAGCAGTTTGGATCAGTATTTTCAAGTGTGGATTTATGTATTTTTCCCAAGAGAGAGGTTATTCCCACATTTGTGTCTATTTTAATATCTTGCCATCAACCCAGTTGAGAAAACACATTTGTTGGTTGAGAAACTATAGTTGAGGTTTCCACTTTGTGGATTAAAGGAAAATTATAAACTAATCTAACAATATTTTAGAAGTTTGTTCAATCCACACTTGTTCATGAGAAAATGTGTGTGCTGGTTTTGGCTGGGATAGAGTTAATTGTCTTTGCAGTGGCTTGCACAGGGCTGTGTTTTGGATTTGTGCTGAACACAGGGTTGATAGTGGAAGTTTTTGTTATTGCTGAGTAGGGTTTACACAGAGTCAGGGCCTTTTTTCCATGCTGCCACGCTGGCCGGGAGATTGGGGGTGCCTGAGAGACAGCCAGGAGAGCTGACCCCAGCTGACCAAAGGGGTATTGCCATGTAGGGAAAAGTATTCTGGGACCCCAAAAGCAGTGAATAAATATGACAGTCATTTCTCTCACCCTAATTTTTTTTTTGTTGAAGAGTAATAATTTACTACAAGATGGGTTATATTTTTTTTCATTTTCTCCTTTTTTTGCTCCCTTCCTTTTCTCGCTTTTCTTTCTTTCTGTGATAGAATGAAGTATGAGGACTTGAATTGCAAGTGGCTGATGGAAAGTACATGATCTATAGTTGCTGACATGTCACTTGAATCTAAAAGTCAAATGCTGGCATAAAACTAGAAATAATTCTCATATTCAATGCTTTAAAAAATTAAAATTACTGTAATACATCGTATGTTTTCAGTCAGTGCTCAACACACATCAGTTACCCAATGCTTACATTGCTTTAAGAAGACTTGTGGTGAAACATAGGGGAGAATGATAATGCTAGATGATGGAAAAAAATTTTTATCATCCAGTTGTTAATACTGATATTCAATTTATTTTATTGTCCAGTTAAGTTAGATCAAATACAATATAGAATAAATAAATGCACTTCTTTCTAAAATGGAATCTTAAATAACATATTTAACAACAAATTTTCAAATTTGTTCTCAGTTTCAAGGACCACCTGTAGGTTTGTTTATAAAAGTATCCACATGAATAGTCAGGCTGCTGCTGTTGAGTGCTTATTTCCCCAAGAGTTCCATGTGCTAATTGAGTGTTTATATTAAACAGTCTTCAGGCTGGTATATTTCATGCTTCCTACCTACACCCGTTTTGGGTTGCTCACTGGTGACAGGACTGCTGTATTTCAGTTGAGAATTTTCCAGGGAGGAATGGAAGAAGCTGCCCTCCACAGATGGCCATCTCGTTGGCAGGAAATTCATCTGGCATGTAGGATTTGCTGTGCCCATATGAACTCTGCTTTCGGTGTGCACACAGTATATCTGATCTGGCCAAGACTCATCAGATTTATGGCAGGAAGCTTTGCAGCTGATCTGCACAGACACTGAGCATTTGAAGCTTCTAGAAATTTTACAACATGTTTACATACATGGCAGAAAATTAGCTTTCTCAGCATCCCTGAATGTTGGCAACACAACATCCAAGTCTGCATGCACACTACTGCATATTCAACAGTTATGTGAAAACATTTGGTCATCAAACTTCATGGGAAAATGTTCTTGGATACAAAAAGTCCGCTAACACCAAATATTTAATAACCCTACTCTTTAACAAATTAAAGCCAACCTTATTTTTTATTAATGTAGTTCGCTTTGCTTTGGCACCCCCTTTCAGTTTGCAGCTTATTTCTTGATGATAATTAAATTAATTTTTAATTTTAAGCATTCTGCACTTAGAATCAAGGAACATGTATCTGCTAGAGGCAGTGTCTTCTCACCTTATAAAGCTGTAATATGTTATATTTTGTATTTCACCATAATCATTAATGTGGCATTTTGTCATCTCAGAGAAATATGTTAAAATATTTGCTTATGAATACAGCACATACATTTAATTCTTCAGAGATGATGCAGTTAAAGCTTTTTTTAATGCTTTTTGATTTTTCAAAATGATCTATTCTGTAGAAATTATAGATATAAAAAGTATTAATTCATTCTGTGTCAACATTTTTACTGATATTCGTGACTTTTTCTCCTACGTAATTTTGGTGGGGTTTTATATTTTGTTCCTTATAGATATTATGAATAAAACCTTTATCTTCGGTGGAAAATAGTGTTTCAGTCTAATGAGGAAGACAGGGTTCCTTTGAAAGTAACCTGGTATGCATTAAAATACATTTAGTGGTTGATATCAACATATTTGAGATGTATTTTTTGCAATTATTGTATAAGTGTCAATATGTTGAATTGCACTGCAGGTCTGAAAACAGAACTAGTTAATATGCACTGTGCTCAAGATTGAAAGAAATGGGATATAATTTACACACCCATATCTTCACATACTTACCTGTAAACACTAGTCTGATTTTCAGGCAATATCATAAGATAATCACTTTTTATTTTAAAATGTCTTGTCCAGGTGGTAGTGATTACTGTTGTCAATGTTATTTTTAAACCAATCTTATATATATGTATATGTCTCATTTTGTGGTAATTTCAGTCACTACATTCAAGTGTATGAGCTGCTGCTCCTCGATCCATACAGTACACTGCTCGGAAGGCAGTGGCGGTATGTTGATAAATTGCCTTTGCACTGGGAGCAATAAATCATGCCAAAACTTACAAACGTTTTGTATTTAACAAATACTTTCTTTGGGAGTGCAGAAAGGGTACAAAATGCAGTTACAACATAGACAGGAACACATCTGCATCATACTTTGTATTGGAGCAAGTTATCCAATTTCCAGGTGCATGAGTGGGGACAGGGCAGCTCTTCCACCCCACGTCCTCACTTCCTGCATCTGTTCAGAAGAAGCACACCAAAGAATGGGCTGCACCTTCTATCAGTGGGGCTTAAGCACATTCTTGATGTTAATCATCTAAAGTAGGAGAAACAAAAAGGAAAAATAAAAAGCTACCTCATTGTTCCTCTGACCTCCTGTTTGGATTTTTTCCCTTCAGTTGCAACCAAAGTCTTATTGATTTCTAGCAGAGTAGTTTTCTTCATCTTTTTTTTATTATTATTATTTTTAATACAAGAAAAACCAGAAGAGAATCTGGGGAACAGGTCTTACAGTTTGACCTCAGTGCCAGGAAAGGTCATGGAGCAGATCATCCTGCCTGCCATCACACATCAGGTGTGACAACCAGGAGATAAGGCCCAGCCAGTATGGGAGTATGAGAAGCAGGTGCTGCTTTATCAGTCTAATCTCACTCTGTGCTAAGGTGATGTGCTTAGTGAATAAGGGAAAAAGTGTGGATGTTAACTATCTCAACTTTAGCAAAGCCTTCAAAAACAAACTCTTTGGCACTCTTTTAGGAGAGACCTTATCCCTTTCTAAAACTGCCTGGAAGGAGGCTGTAGCCAGATGGGGGTCAGCCCCTTCTCCCAGGTAAGAAGCGACAGGACAAGAGGAAATCGTGTCTCAAGTTGCACCAGGTAAGGTTTAGACTGGATAATAGGAAAACTTTCTACACCAAAAGAAATTTTTCACAAAAGTTTTAAATTGCAAGTTAATTATGAATATTGTTCATACTTTCAGCATTCACAACTGAAAAAGTCTAGGGATTTGGATTAGAATATGGACCTACTTGGTATTTAATATTTGGTATATGTTGCAAATGAATATAGTTTGCCAAATTCCTTGATTCTGAAAGGTGCAGGTATTCTACAAAAGTAATGTATAGTCATAACTTTGACACAAAGACAATATTTAAATATTTTTAACTTTCTGAAGATTATTGGGTTGTATTGTAAACTCTTTTAAAATAGGTAATTACGTTCCTTGGATATGGATTCACAAACCAAAAACATTGGTATGGTGAAATTTGGATATTTACTATTTGAGAAAAAGCTTGTAACTGAAAACCAAAAGAAAAGGGAAAAAATCATATCAGAAGTGAGCTTAACCTGAAACTGTAATGTGTAGGTAAGAACTCTTTCCATTTCCCTAGAATGTCATTTAGCAAATGTGAAATTAAACTATCTCAGACCTTTAGCAGCTGTAAAAAGTCCAAAACATTATGAAACAAAAAAAGCAACACCCGTCCCTCCAAAAAGCAGGAATAGCTAGAAGCATCTCTATCTGTCAATTTGTATTAGGTATTTCTCAAAACAGTGCAGTCTCCTAGAAAATTATGAACTTGATATAGAAATGATTCTTTGACCTGTGGTATAAGAAAGGTAAGAACAGAAGATTAGTGTGTGACTTCTTTGCAGTTTGAATTATTATCTAATATGTTTGGGCTATTATTCCTACTCCACCACCAAAATCTAATTTGTACTGAAGACTGCAGATTTTCTCATCTGTTAACAGTTGCCTGTAATTACAGGCTGAAAAGCTTTTCATTATCCTTTAATTTCATTGTCTTTTAGTTTCAGTTCTGTGGTAGTATTAATAAATTGTAAACAGATCTTTGCAGAGAGTAGCAGAGTTATTGTATGGGAAAGAGGTTTATTCTGGAGTGGTTTTGGTATTAGAAGAAAGGAAGATGTCATCATTAAAGTGGTGGGGGATCAGAAAAGTGTATTTTTTATTTCTCAGTCTGGAATGGAGGAAGGGATCTTGTTCTTTTTTCTGGCCTGGCATAAAAGTGTTTCCCTAAACAGTGTTTTCTTTGATACATTAAATGTGCACTTCCTTATAAGTTTATATTTTTTAATGTATAGTGAGACACCACAATTTAGTTGGAAGCCTGACAGAAAAGAAAGGAATGGAAAGAAAAGACAGTTGGAGAACTGGTTACAACCATGTGTTTCTTAATGTAGACAATATTCAGTATATATGAACCACTGTTTTACAAAACCAGTGCATATATCTGAAATACCCTATGTAATATAACAGAGAAATTGACATCTACAGAAGTCATTTTGTTATAAGATCATTAGGATATATATCCAGGATAGTTCTTCCAGTTTAAGGCAGGATCATTGCAAGTCAATAAATAATCTCAATTGGAAAGAAAAAAAGTAGAAAATACTTTTTCTTAGTTTAAGTATGGAAAAGAAGTACTAAAAAATAAAGGATCATTTATAATCACAAGCCAGTATTGTAATCTGTTTTGCATTTATTTTAAAAATTAAAAGTAATTTCATATTTTTAGATTAAAAAAAAAACACTCTGAAATGTAAATTTTTGTCTGGTGCCAACTGGATTTGAATGCTCGCCAATTCATTTCTATAGCAATCGCAAACATTATATGGAAACAATATTAAAACATTTTTAAAGATCTCACATTTGTGATTATCTAGCCGCAGAAGATAATATCAAATACTGTTTACATTTCAGCTGAGCAACCCTACAGAAAAGATGTGAAGAAATAATTCACACCACCAATGCTTCTGCTGGTACTGGGTGTGTGCATGCACTTTTTAGGGTCTCTTTTTGTTCTTGGTTAAGAAAAGCCCACTGGGTGGAGGCATGGAGCTAAATTTCATCAGGAGACAGCAATTTGTAGATTAATAAATGTAAAAAAAAGGAAGGGACATTAAGAACAAAACCCAGCAGCCCTGTTTAATGAAGTCTTTAAGATAGGTTAGCTATTTGAAATTGTGCACATCTTCTTTAAAACCTCCTGATTATAATTTAGAATTATAGAGAATTAGAGAATCAATGGAAAACTTTTTTGAATTGCTCAGCTGTATCACTTACTTTTAATTTTGTGCTGTTCTCTTAAAATTTTGGCCATATCCTGCCAGTTATACAAACAATATTGTAACAGTTGCATATGTATTTATCCTTCTGGAACTACTTAGAAGGAACCCTGAAGTCTTGCAGTATAGAATCTGCTTCGGTAATTTTTCGACTCTTCTGAGACCTAATTGTCAGTTTATCAACATTTTTCTCTTAATAGGGGCATGAAAGCTGAGCAGGGCTAATTGTTCTACAAGCTGTTGTGCACTGCATAACACCTTGTTTTCTACTATATTATACTCTTATCCAGTGCTAAGTGAGACTCTTGGCCACAATCTCTCATTTCTCACTTGCTTCCCTGGCAATAGTATCAGTAAACAACAGAAACTAATCACAATTCCCTGGGCTCAGCTTTTCCCTGCAGGTGCTGACAGCTGTGGCTGAGCCTTGTGGTGGCCTCAGTGTCACAGGAAGCTCAGATACTTTTAGCCATGTGAGCCCCTGCTTCAGGGGACCAACCCAAAATGCCACAGGAGATGTGCCTGCATCCCCCTGCAGTGATTCTGCTGAAGGAGTTGCTTCAGCAGGGTCAGTGACCTTGCAGATGGAACTGGGAGTTAAGGGCCAAAAGCAGATTATTGACATCCATTACATACGTACACAGGGGTTATTAATGAAGCACTGCAAGGTGCTCAAATTATTGAGCAAAATGGGATTTTTTTCAGGGCCTTGGATGCAGTTTCAGCCCAGGACCTCTATCTGACAGCCCTAATGGTGGTGACATCTGTCATTGACTGTTCTTCTATTGATGTCTCTCAAAGCAACTTTGTATAAAGTTTTTTTTTTCTGTAGAACTATGTGGGAAGAAAAAACAAAGTGAAATGAGACCTAGTTAGAGTTTTGACAAATATCCATATAGTCAGTTCTAGTTAGTGGAGGCACAAGTACCACAAGGTCAGACTTTGTAATTTTGTCTATAGATGCCTATTCTGTGCTGCTTGCTCCTGGGAAATGCTTGTACAGAGTCTCCAGAGGAATTGCAATTACTAAGTGGAGTCTTGGCAAATATTGACCCATCTGTGAGACAAGTCAGTGCCCCAAGGTCAACCCATGTGACTGCTGTGCTGCTGCAATGCTGTTATACTCCCTTTTGGTCTGGTTCACTTGGGCATCTTCAGCCAGGCATAAAGACAGCCTGAAGTCAGGATAGACACACCTTCAAAGTAAAAAAGCAAAAATTTATTAGTTAACAAAAAGTGATAGCCAGGAATGAGCTGTTAGTCTAAAACAACAGTGTGTCCACCACCTCTGGTGTGATAAATCTTGGCAGAGAGTCTGGAATCAGTCAGAAGGAGGAAGGGTTGGACACCACCACAAATCCTCACTGCTTCAGTGTGCTGTCTGCCACCAGCAGCATCAACACTGACAGCACTGCCAGTTCTACCCAAAGCTTTGCAAGTTGTTCCAAACTAAACAGACCATCCCAACTAACCTCCCTGCTGTTTTCCCATCATGCCTTTTCATGTTTTCATGCTGGTATTTTCTCTCTTGTATCTTTGAGCTACTATTGATACTGTATCAATAATACTACCCCTCAATGAGACTTTTGTTTTTTCTGTCACTTTGCAGCACTTCTGACAGCCCTTTAATGGGCAGTCCAAGGCCAGGTTATTCTACTGTGTCACACCCAAGTCTTGGATGGCCAGTCCACTGGGGAGAGTGAGAGCCTTCAGGTGGGGCTACAGAAGGAAGGTTTCAGCCTATGCACTGACCCAAGGATAGGTGGGCAGAAGTTCCTTCCTTTGGAGAACTGAATTCCAGGATTACTGGTTCTGTTGCTTTTCACAACACAGTGTAAATTACAAAAAAACCTTGATCGTGGCAGCAGTGTTTTCATCCAGGTCAGGATGCCCCCAAATTCAGGAGTGGTGCCAGATTCTTCTAGCCCAGGTCCAGGATTCCCATTTGTCCTTGCCCCTATTTGCCTGTTCCTCTGACCTGCCTAGGTCTGAATCTAAGTCCTGCCTCTGAGCATAGCAATTGGTATCCCCAGTTTTGTGTTGAGGTCATTAATAAATATCAGACAAGACAGGACAGATCCTTGTGTTATTCATTGGCTCCAAGTAGCAACCCATGACACTCTGGGTGCAGTCATCCAGTAGTTCTTACCCATCTTGCAACCTGTTAAATAGTATTTTTTTTTAATGGTAAATATGCAATGTGTATCCCATTTTCCTTTTCCCCCAAGTAGCAAGTAGAAATATTTATTGAAAATTTAGGCCATTTATGATATTTTAATCAGTTTTTTACCAAAATAGAATTTATAGGATTCCTCCTGTCCTAAATGGAGCTTAAATTAGTTTTATTTTCCTTACTGTCAGCTATAGAGTTCCCTTGTTATCCTTTAATTTCCTCTATTGATTTTCTACAATTTCTTATTGATATTCATTTTGCTATCCTTTTTTGTTTCTGCTCTCTTGAACATAAAAAGGATTTTTTATTAATCTGTGCAACTCTGTGATATATATATATAATAAAAATGAAAATGTAGAAGTATTAATTTATGTGCACAAATTCAGCTCATTTAGTATTATTCAAAAAATAAGCATCATGAAAGAGGCTGTGATACTCCACATAAAAATAGCAATAGCTGATATATTTGTAATGCCTGACAATCCTGAAGTACAAGAATATTTTCACAAATATTTTATCCTGTTTTCTAAAATAATCTATATCATCTTGTATATATAGCTTCTAAGGGGGAAAGAAGAAGCCTTTCCACTGAAGATTTTAAACCCAATATTATCAGCTGTACCAAGATTATTCTAAAAGTCTTATATAATTATTTTGAAAATAATTTCATTCTGCTCAGTAATATTTGGTCTTATCCTTCACCCTATGGTAACACATCATTGAGTTATCTCACAGAATTATAAATTTTTGTAGCTGAGTTTCAGTGACCATGTCTTGATTATATTTCAATTATACTTGTTATGTGCAAATTGCATACTGGAGAATAATACTTGAAAAAACTACTGACCCTGATGTACACTTCAATGCAGGCAGGTCTTCATTCTAGCAAATAATACAATGTTGTTAGACTATAAGGTTGTAAAACAGCTAGGCAGCTTCTTTATGGCTTTGGATACTTTTATCTTGTAGATTTATGATAAACTAAGCCAATCCAAAAATTTACAAGAGAAAGTACCCTTGTGCATTTATGCGGATTTTATCCTGACTGTTACTGTCCTGAGACTAAATATATCTTATTTAAGTTATGTAGCGTATTTAAGTGTATATGGCATGTATAAGTGTAGCATATATAAGTTGTGTTAACTTACAAATTTGATTTTCCTTGCGAGTTTTATGGGTAAATGGATGTTTTCCAAGTGAAATTATCACTGAGAGCTTGTTTACATAATATGATTGACAAACACCTCAGTACAATTACTCACATACTGTGAAAAAATTCCTGTGGAAAAGCATAACTGAAGGGATTACTTTGTTTGCTGGAGCTCTAGCAGTATTCTAGCAACAAGAGTGTATGTTCAACAAGAAACGTTTTATGTAACAATAAGTGTTTGTTAAATGTTAGGTTTTGTTCTAGATGGCTTTTGGAAACAGTCCTGATAGACCATTGAATTTGAATTCTACAGATTGAGATTTCTTTGATACCCGGCCAGGATAATTGTGCTGGGTAATAATTGTGGTTGGAATCTGTAGGCTAGAGTCATACCTGAGGAAGTAAAACAGCAATTCGTGCAGAGCTGGAGTGATGCAGGGTGACAAGGGCTCAGCCAGCCAGTCAGTGCAGTGTCTGCCATGTCAAGCTTCAAGGGTCATGTCAGCTGGAGCAGGGTTGACATCTCAATTCCTTTCTGCAATCGCTCCCTGCTAAACATCTGCTAATATTAAGGTGTGAATGTAACAGGAATGATGCTGGTTTGGCACCACTGTGTGTGCAGAGAATCCTTTTCTCTCTGAACAGTATGCAGCAGAACCAGTGCACTAGTGGGCATCAGGAGCGAGTGGGGCAGATAAGTTACTCTGCTGTTTTATATAATTTATTCATCATGTTTCACCCAGTGCTTTATGGAACCACAATTCAGCCTGCACATTGTGCCTGTCTTCTTCCATTTATGGTGCAATAGGATCTGATACGATATATTTACATTCTGATTATTCTATCAAAACATTTTAAATAGTAGAATGATTGATAAGTAGTAGGTAGTAATGATTTTTTTACTCTTCATTCTGTACCTTCATAAAAAGAATATGAATGTTATAGTGTTATCTGTAACGTTATCTGTAGCATTCCACAGTCTTCAACACCTCTGCAGTTTTGACCTGCAGAGTGAGACTAATGAAAACACTGTTCTTGTGTGTCCATGCCCACACTCATATATGTGTACGTACATACACGTGTGTACATCCTTAAAATGTCAAGATTTTACATTCTCAGTGTTGCTGCATACTTTCCATTGTCTGGTTTTTACCCTGGATCTGTAAAACAGGTTGTTTTAAGAGTGATCACTTCCAGGGAAGTAATTGCAGTCTTTATACAAAGGCATAAAATATAGTTTCAAAACAGATATTAAGAAACCATGGTGCAGTTGGAGCCATTTCTCTGGAGTACATGATATCCTTCTTTGCCCATCTATTTTGAAGGCTGTTATTTTTCTTGCAGTACTTGATGCTAGTAATATTTAGATACTTTTCCTCTGGTTCTTTTATTTCAGTACCTGAAAATTGGAGTAAGATTTCTTGATTTGGATTTGTCAGAGCCTGCAAACATTCTGCTGGAAGCCAGGAAAACTGATGTTCAAATCTGAAGATGCTACTTTTTTTACACTCATCATCATATGAGGAACTTTTCTTAGCCTGTCTCAGAGCAAAAGTATGTCAAATGAAGTCTAGCCCCCGGGGAACAGAAAATGAATAATCTTATGGGATGTCTCTGGTAGCTCTCTGGAGTGAATAGAATATACATTCCAAGTCAATACCTAGATTATGCTTCTTGTTTTTGGGGTTTTACTGTCTTCCAAAGTAAAAAAGAATGAACATGGACATTTTTCCACCACTTTTCTTATTAATAGCACTTCGTCACAGAGCTTCAGAACAGAATTTTCTCCAGAGAGCCTTATAACAAAGCATCTCTTGCAGAATGAACAGCTCTCTTTTTGGTTCCTCTTCAAGTCAGCAAAGCTTACTTTCTTGACCTCTGTCTTTTTTCAATGTGGAAAAAATTAATGAAGCAGACACACTTGAAGTTGATCTCTATTATAATTTTAGCTTTGCAATTTACTGTGTCCAGCCTGAGCCCTAAAAAAACCTTAAACCAACTAACCAAAAACAAATCAAAAAACAAAACACAGCAATCCCTCAGCTTCCTGGATCCAATCTCCACTCCTGGATCTTCTGCCAGAGTTCCTCCTTGCAGTTACATAAATCAAGAGAAGAGTCTGTAAAGCAAATCTCAATGTAGGATGAGACCATTACTCATAATGGGCAAATCTCAAACAAAGTAAAAGTCATACTGGGTAGCAATGCCCTGTGGAGTTAACACTTTCTTTATCACATTGCATGCTAACATACCATAGGAACTATATCTCCCAGAAAATAAAGTAACAACAAATAATTCCATTGTTTTTAAATTCACTAGTGCTATTCTAATAAGAAAACATCAGATACTTTTAAAATTTGTTTCACTAAAAGGAAATTAAATTTCTGTCATAAAACAATAGTAGTAGTAGCAGTAACAGTACCAGTAAAATTATCCAGAAACTTTAGTATTTAAAAAGGAGGCATGTATTTAAGTGTGATGATTAGTCATAAATGAAGCAGCTTGTATTAACTTAATGTTGATTCTTGATGTACATGTTTGATCTTTTGAAGGCAATCAGATTTTCACCTTGTGTTTTCAACCTCAGTTTCTTTTGTTAACCCTTTTTGCTTCCGTTCTAGTCTTTCATTTCTTGAAATGTTGGAGTTCAAAGATCTGATTGCAACACTTGATAAATCTTGTGGACCATAGCCCTTTATTTGATGTGTCAGTAACTTTTAAGCTGTAAAAGCAAGTTTCCTAGACCTCCACACAGTGCCTCAAGACCTGTCTGTCTCTACAATAGGGAACACACAGATTTTTATGAACTGAAAGCAGTTAATTCATGTTGAACTGCTGGTTCCTTATTACACCCCTGCTTTTAAAATAGCTACAGCTAGCGACTTCTTCTGCTTGAAAATACCATGTAATGATGCACAGCAAGTATTTCATCCTGTAACAAGCACAAGTCACCTTTCCTCTGGTGTGGAGAAACAAATGCATCACCTTAGATGTGAACCCAGGGTCAGGTCTTTGAAAGGAAAACATTCTGTTGAACCTGCAACTTTCATGAAGCACAGAGAGGGCATTTCAGGATGTATATTCCAATAACTCCTAGTTTTGATGCCTTCAGTTCACTTTAAATGCAGATGAATTAAACTTCCTTGTATCCTTTGCAAAAGAAAATGAAAAACCTTAGCAGAAATCATATAATTCCAGATTTCCTTTGTGTATCCCAAACAACATTTTCCTGAGAGAAAGCCAAACTGTCATTTCAAAGCATTATTAACAAATATGTAGTCTGAATAAACATGTGTTTCTCCATTCAACCACTAGGTCAATAAACCATTTACAAAGCTCAGTTCTAAAAACAAACTGCACACTTCTTAAAAGGAAGCTCAGTCCTTATGTACTTCATGTATTTAAATTAATGGATTTACTTCATGGATTTAAATTCACCAGTGGATTTCATGCTAGTGTAAAAAAAGTGTAAGTTCAGTCAAAAATACTAACATGTCTAGGTTATTTATACCCTGTAATGTAATCCATTTTTGCTGCCCACAATCCTGCTACAGCATAGAGTTGCATTCACTGGAGTGTGAGGTGTGTTTCGCTGTCCAGTTGTGGACCACAAGACATTTTCCAGTGATGGCATCAAACACTTTAGAAAAAAAAAAAAAAAAAACAAACAGAAAACAGATTGCTGCCTGAAAATATATGGCCTTTGGGTTTCTTGAGAGGTATTTTATTAGTTCGCTACATGTAGTTCATAGAACCTTATGAATGTGTGGATCACAAGCTATAAAGTCTTCTTAACTGTTGGAAAATCCTATTTATGACTGGGGTCTGGATGCTGAAGTCAAGCCAGAAACAGTTGAGCATTGGAAAACAGCAGCTACAAATCACATTCAGAAACAAGGGAAAATAAAGCTACAGCAGTATATCAGATCTTTAGTTACACTTTTGAACAGAATTATTTCTTTCCAATGGATCCCTTTTAAATCAGACTTTTCTTAGTGTAGTGATTCCATAGAAGAAGAACTGGAGTCCTTTACTACATCAGAAAACAAGCTGGGAAGTTAGGGATTGATTGCTAGTAACACAGTTTTGGGATTTTATTTTTTTTGGTGAAGGGCAAGAGTCAGTTTCCTCATGCATTCCATTGCTGCTGCTTTATTTCTGAATTTTCTGCCACTTGCACGCACCATTTCTCTTTACTAAATTTTTGGAGTTTTTTTGTTTGTTTTCTTGGTTTGGTTTGGTTTGGTTCTGGTGATTTGGTTGTTGGAAGACTTTGCTGTGCCACTATATGATACTTGAGACACTTTCTCTGTGGTGAAGTTTTTGATATCTTTTTTTTCTGTTGTCTGGGTAAAACTTCTGGATTACAAGAGCCTGGTAGAGTATCAGGAAACACAAGTTATGGATGAATACAGATTTAAGTAGAAAATGCAGGAAACATTGCAAGAAACACATTTACTGCTTAACAACAGTGTCTGGCTTTCAGCATTTCTAAAATTGTCATAATAAACCTAACTTCATGCCATAAAAGACTGCTCAGTAATTATAAGCTAAGTCTGTGAAGAAAATAACAATTTCCTACAAGATCTTATTCCATCAGGACCACTGCTAGTGTGACCTTTTAAAACCCATGGAAGAATTCGGAACTAAATCCTGAAACTGGATATTCATATATTATGGTAGTGTATTTCAAATGGGGATAATAGCAAGGAATGGTTCTTCTTAATGGATTTTCTGCTTATATTTCATGACTGAAATGTTCATGTTGGTTTATATTTCCTCTTGCCTTGCCTGCATGTAGAGCCTTTAGAGAACTAATGAAAAATATGCATACCATATTCTTCCCTACACCAGTACCATTTCTAAAAGGATAATTTTCTAGTGATAGAGACAGGTTATGCTGTCTGTACATTTATAAGAAGCCTGATTTGTGCCTTCTTTAGCAAAATGCTTTTCAATGTGTGGATTTCTCAAATGTAACATATAAAAATCAACAAATCTTAAAAAAAAATGATCAGAACTTGGGATCTTGCTTAGCTGCATTTTCAAGAGGTATTTCCTAACATAATGAGAGTTTCTACATGGCTGAGATCAACAGTACTTTCATTCACTTACTGGGGAACTACAGTGTTCTGGATGCTGTGCTTTAGGATGAAAAAAAAGGAAAACAATCTCTCTCTCACCTTACAAGTATTTTTTTCTTAGGGAGAGTTCAAATTATGTCAGATTTTGTCACAGAAAACCAAGAGAAAAAATACTGGTAACATAAGTCAGTGAGTTGGGAGTGGAGGAAGAACCAATATAAGTCTCAGTAAGTGTTCTTTACAAGATATACCATGAGAGGTTTTGCCTTCAGATTTCAACCACTAAATTATGAATTTCACACAAGAGACTTTACAAAAAAAAAAAAAAAAAGGCGTCTTTCCTCTCCAGAGAAAACAGTGAACTGTCTCAAATAATGAGCTGCTGCATTTGTGGAATTGCCTCCTTTGTTGTCATAGAAACTAAAGTTATGAAGAATTGAATGAAAGAAGCTGATGATGCCTCCTGTAATGATGTCTCCTGTCATTTTTCTGTAACTCCTGGAGTTGTTAATGTTTCTTAACACAAGTAATTATTTGTAAATACTTTGGAAAAAATGATGGAACAATATGGAGTTTTATTGAAGAATATCTGAATATTTATGGGCGTAGCTGCAGCACCCTAATGCTTGTTAATAGCCTACGGGTGAATATTAAAAATCATAATCCCAGTAAAGTTAGGCCAACTTTACCAGTAAAAGCAGTAGGAACAAAATTTGATCCAAGTGGTCAGGAATTATTGTTCTACATTCTTGGGAATTTCCACCTTTGGGAATCAATGTCTTTTTAAAGGTTAATGACAGGTATTCTAGGACTACAATATCCTTCAGGTATAATTTCCACAAGGTTAGTGTGCAAAAATCTTAAAAAAAAAACACCAAAAAAATCCCACAACAAAAATTAAAAAAAAACAAACCCAAAAACAAAACAAAAAAATGCACTGTCTCCTACAAGAATTACCTGAACAAAATCAAGCAAGTACTTTGTTTAAAAGAACTATCTTGTGGGATCAATCCTGTAAAAGCCTTTGGATCAATTGATCTAGCCAGTTTATATTTATGGTCTTCATTATATTTATTACTGGCTTCTGAGAAAAATCCTGAGCCCTTAAGGTTCATTAACATGGGTGTGTTACTTTGGTAATCAACTAGACCAACTTCTATTAAGAAGTTAATATCTTGTATCATCAGGGAAACATCCAAATCAGAGCTACTTTGCACCTGAAATGCTGAGCATCCTCTCAAATCCTAACTCTGCTTTATCCTTTCTTATTGATTTTGCAAGTAATTATTGTGTTTTGTTGGCAATGGCAAACTTCGTACACAAATACTGAACATCCCCTTCCTTTAGGGATCTGCTTCCCCTAAATCATGCCTTTTAAAGTCTCCTCATTTAATCACATTGCTTTTCTAGAACCATCTCCTGCATTTTTGTGGGTAAGAGATTCAGATGCAAGTTTTCAGTTTGTCTTCTCTGTTAAGCATTCTGTCTTTATAGAAATAGATAAAACCAGAAAATAGGACTTTAAAAGCCCATAAGGGCACACGTTCCAGAAAACAAATAAAAATAACCTCACAGGGTTCTTTTTATAGCTGCTTTTGTAACCTAGTGTCTTTGAGGTTATATCTTCAGTGATATAGGATCAAAATTCCAAGACACATCTAGCAAACAATGACATTTTTCAAAACATGTAATTTTGTTTCAGTGCAAGGAAACAAAAAAATCCTCTAGTCTTGAATATGAATGTGTTTTTTTTTTCATTACAAAAGCAAGGAAACAAGGTTTTGTTTTAACCTTACGAAGAATGAAGACTGAGAAATGCTATCTTAGGTTACATCCTTTATATAATTTGCATTTTTCAAACTATTTATGAATGTAGTAAATTTTAAAAGATATTCTTGTACCTTAGGCAATCTGTTTATCCACAAACCAAATATATCACCAGTTCTTTTTTACAAGATAGTAATACCACCAGTATTGATAATTTTATAACCAAAAGTTGGAGATCTTATATTTTTTACAGATAAAAGAAGCAAGGGGGTTTTTAAACATTAACATGTTTGTTAGGGCAATTTTATGCACAACATTAGGCACAAGGCCAGGCTGCTTCTACTATCCTGTGTTTCTTCTTTCATTGACATAACTGTTTCTACTATTCTGGAACGAAATTAAATTAAACATATATAGATAAATATATTTTGTCCATCTCAACATATCTCAGATAAGATAAGGAAGTTACATTTAACCACTGGAAGATTTTACAAAAGCTCATTCTCCACCATGTAAATTTCAAAGAGGACACTTCACAGAATTCTTAGCCTCTTATGCACATCTATCTTATATATATCTAACATGTTTTTCAATACCTGTGATTCTGACTAGTCACTAATTAAAATTTTTAATTCAAGGTTGGTTTTTTTTTCTAAATGTATGCTCTTGCCCCAGTAACTAGTATGAGATATGAAGGAATAGATATATAAATCCTGTGGACTGTTGGTGCCATTCTGAAAATTGGAGGGGGTTAATCTCAGCCAACTTTGAATTTCTTAAGTTTAGGCATCTTGTTTATGTTAATTGTTTAGCAATCATCTATATCCTATAAAGAAAATCAGTAGTGCTAGAGATGGAGTCATCCTGCTTTAAGACAAGTGTCTAAGGCAGGAGAGACTGCGTGGTCATAGCTCGATGAGAAGCATTAAGCAGATGATGCCCAAGTTTCTACTGGCAAAATAAAGGACAGTAAAACTCATTTTATGATGAAGTGCTCATCACCATAGTTTTTCAACACCAAGAAATTCAGATTCTCAACAGTCTCTTTGTGTGCTGTACCCCAGCACTAGCATCAGCACTTTACTGAGCTCCACAGCTCCTGTCTGCTGGTGCTGCTCCCAGCTCCACCTTTGTGGTGGCTTGTGGAGCCATGCCTGCCTCTGCCTGGTGCAAAGACAGAAAATCACTGCCTCAAAGGAGCAACTTGCTGCATAGGGGGGGTGGGATAACAAAAATTCATCTTCTAAGCAGATACTTGTAGCCCTGAAGAGGAGAGGAGAAATTATGGAAAGGCCAAGAGAAACCCTGAAGGACAAAAAGACTGAAGGAAAATAAAGAAACAGGAAAATGATAGGTGTAGTGAAAGAAATAAAATGTGAGACTGATTTGTGTATGCATAAAACCAAGGTGATATATAAAGACCCACAAAGGAAGAGACTGTTGAACAAATGAAGAAGCATAATTCAGATTTTATGATGGACTTGTGTCGTCTTTGAACAGCCTGGCTCATGAATAGTTAAACTGAATCTCTTGAATAACCTATAGAGTGACATTTGTTTTCATAAATTATTCACTGGATACCTACAAATAACAAACTCATTTGTTGTAACAGGCTTTCAAGCAAAAAAAGGGTGGATTTTTCAACACATTATTCAAACAGCTGGAGTTCAGATATGTTTTTATGTATGCCAGCCACAAATACACTTGAGGTGTTATTAGATGGCAAGTGTGATAAACTGGGCATTTCCTTTGCATCAAATGCTATTGATTGTGAGCTCAGAGAGCCATTGTCTGCTGGAAACGTGGAGTATTTGAGCTTCTGCCAGTTTCTTGTTGCTGAGCAACAGCATTTGTCCCTTCCAATTTCCTGCGTGTATATAGCTTGTACATATGGATTAAATGGAACATGGACCAAAAACTATCTTAACTATTTAGTGACTTTATAAAATATCTCCTCCATTTTTTAAAAAGACCTGCCAAGCAGTAAATTTTCCTGGTATTCCCATGCAGTTTGCATTAGAGAGAGGCCACAGCTGCCAGGGAGCAGCCAGAGCAGGTGCAGGGAGAGGGGAGCCCAGGGGACCCTGTGCGGGATGGGCAGGGCTTGGAGACAGGGCTCAGCCCCGCAGCTTGGACTGTCAGCAGCATCTCACCACCATGGAAAATGAAAGCATCTTTGTGAGATCCAAAGATAGGTAAAAGTGGGACTCATGTAACAGTGCTAGAGATTATTTTGACCTTTGCATCAGTCACTTTGAAATGTCAGATATTTTCAACTGACTCCACAGAACACCTTTAGCTCCATTAAGCACCTGTTTTCTATCTGATATTTTAAATTTTAATAATGAGTTCAAATACCTGCATGTTAATTAACATATAAAAGAGATTTCCATTGCATTTCCAAACAGAAAATGTATAGGTAGAGTTCCAGTTCATTTCTTTTCAAGTTTGAAGTCATCACTGAACTCAGTTTCCAAATCTTTTAGCTCCTATGACATCAATGGTACTTAATTAGAGCCTTTTTGGACCCACTGATAAAGAATAACAGCAAATGTTAAGTGTGTAAGAAAAAGTAAGACAGGATTGATTCACTCATATCCGAAGGTGCTTTGGTCCAACTCTAACTCTTACCTTTTTTCTAGCAGTTCTAACTGGGGTTTTAACTGCTGTCAGCAATATAACTTTTGCCTGCCAACTGAAGAAGTAACCAGTAGTAGTGGAGCAGGTGGAGAGTTTTCCAGAGGATATCTGATTTGATAACTGGAGTGAAACATTGGCTTAAACTGAAGTTCTGAAGAGCTATTACAGATTTCCACTAAGAGGCAAGGTCATCCAAGGAAGTGCTGCCATCATTTTCTCTCTATGTTCAGGGCTGTCTACATCAGTACCAAATTGGTGTTTGCTGTCTCCTTCAAGAATAGTGTAATGTGTACAAGAGATGTACTGTTATAGGATGACTGTCACAATAAGTTAAGTAAGAGAAGTTTAGTGAGCTGCAAAGTTTTCTATGAAAATGCCTTTCCAGGATCAGAACTAGAAATTGCAAGGGATATGTGAAAATCCATGTTTAAACAAATCAAGAACACTTATTTTTTAATTTCAGGAAACCTGCAAATCTTCTATTCTTCCATACTGCCTCACTGAGTAAATAAAAAAAAATATGAAAGAGTTTTTCATATGCAGTTCATGCATGAAACGTTTTTCTATATAAAAGGTCACAGAACCTTATGACAAATAATTATTCATTATGTACATCTGAATTGCTCAGTCTCTCTTGACACAAATATATTTTATTTGGAGCACCCCAAATATTTGAACTGTTTCAGACTTCATGCTGATTGTAAAACTTCTTTCCCCGTCTTCTAGCCCAAAGCCAAAAACAGGCAAGATTTAGGTCTGCATCTCTTATCATTTTCTCCGAGATGAAGAAAGCACAACCCAAGCATCTTCTCAATGAGGCTGGTAATTGAAGGTAGAGATGCCAAGTATGTTATAAAACAGATTAGTAAATTAAACTTTGGCTTTTTATCTTATTTGCAGATGTATTCAATCATGAATTTACCTATTGTGTTAGATCAAGGTTTCATATAGTTGAATTTGGATTTACCTAAAAAAAAAATGAAATGTGCATCTTCCCTCCAGTCCCTGATAGTAATTTTTTTTTTTTAATTATATTGCATATATCTCCTGGTCATATGGCATAGAAGCTCCTGTAAAGCACCACAGGATCTGCATTGAAGGTGGTGTTTAATTTGTGAGGGCATCACCAATTATACAAGAAGAGCTGCAGTGTCACTTACCTGACACAGTCCATACTTGGAACTAAAGCCATTTTAGTTTGCCTTAGCTGCTCCCAAGAATTTATGCTATAAACTTAGATTATGAGATATTTTAAGCTGTATGTTCAAAAGGCATCCATTTAATGGTCTTATGAAACAAATATTCAGATGGCTTTGCAAAGCCAAATATTTTGTGGCAGTATAAATGGGAGTAATGATCAGTGGTGATTTTGGTACAGAGCAGGATTAATTTTACTTAGGTTTTAGAGAAAATATAATAAAATTCTCTTCGTAAACAGAGAAAACTCTAAGTTTGAAAATCCTGAAGCTGTATAACTCCAATTACAGCTATAGGAAGGCTATTTCACAACTGTATTTCTGCTGAAAGACCATCCAAATTCCAACCAAAATTTATTCATGGCCAGTTTGTTTCTACCTGTTTTTATGCTAACATCATCCCTTAGATTTAATAGTTCTTATTCCTCTCCCTTGTTTATCCCCAAAGTGTTTATAGAGAGTGACTGTCTCTCTCAGCTTTTGTTTTGCTAGGCTAAACGAGGCAGGCTCTGTTGACAGATGGTTGGCCAGAACCCAGCCAGGCGAAGCTAACACACCAGCTTTGGAAAGCCAGGAGCAATCACTCTTTGGAGGTTCCCTCCAGACTCCAATGCAACTCATCAGAGACCCGAGAGCAAAGAAACATCCTCTTGGGCTGTAGCTGTGTCACTTCTTTCCATTCCCCAATTACTAATATGCCATGGACTAATTGTTTTTTTCTAAATAATTTTCAGTCAGAAGCTCAAATCTTTTTATAGACATGGGAATTGTGATTGTAGCCTGAGTTGACATAACTGGACTGTTTTTGATCTAATTAATTTGTACACTTAAAAGAAATGAAAGATGAGGAGTCTGAAGATAGAACAATAAAAAGCCATCATGGATTTCGAGTTCTTGTTTCACAATTTGAGATATGGTAAAGTCCTTGCTATCAGTGTTCTTGCTTCCTCTACTCAAAATAAGTTTTCTTATATATACCTGTGTGGCAGTAGTACTGATGGCTGCTGTGTGTACACATTTTCCCCTAATCCTGAAAAAGAGCTTTCTGAATGCTAGTGGAAAACTGTAAGTGTTAAACTTATTGATAAATCCTGGATATTTTCTCCTCTCATTCCTTTAATATGGAGCTGGCAAAACCAGTTAAGTTTCTCCTTTCAAGCCCCAAATGTCATGGGCTAAATTCAAACTAAGGTACCTACATTCTGCCAATATAGGAGAGGAATTGCTTCTTTCAGATTTATTCTCTTTCCTCATCTTAAAAATATTTTGCAGTCATGAAGTGGCTTCTTACCAACAATGCTGGCTGCATGTCAACATGAGTGAGGTAATCCCTACATATATTGCTCAATCTTAGGAACTGGCTAATCTCCAAACTCTAAAAATTACTAGGTTGGGCTGCCGAAATAGGCTTTGAAATCTTGTTCTTGTAAATCTTACACAGGAAAAATATGAACTCTGCCACCTATGGATAGTTTTATGATTAAAAATCTGTGCAGGAATTGCCCCGTGTACATGTTTTGCTTTTAAAGAAGACAAAACAAAAAGCAATATTTATCAGCACCGATGATCCATAACGGGCTGCTTCCCTCCCNCTCCTCTCCTCTCCTCTCCCTGTTACCCAGGTTTCTCTATTTCATCACCCACCATGGGGTGATTTCTGCTGCTCAAATGCTTACATGTCCAAATTAATCGGGGGCATCAACTCTAGTACCAAAATAAGCCCAGTAGCATATTTTCTTGATTTATTAGGATAAATATAATCTGATCACTTTATGCTAAAATTTTCTGAGTTTTATCAAACATGTCCTTTTCCAATATATTTTTCCTTACTTCCTAATTCTTCCTATTTTAATTTGTTTTCTTGTTCAATCTACATTTAAAGGAATTTGACAATTATGAGAATAGAGCAAATACATTCCATTTGACACTACTGACACTTTGCTTATATGTTATGTCATTTCCCCATATTTCATTCTTTGTGTGAGTGAGCAAGATTAAATCCTTCAGCAGGAGCTGAAGCCTTGTTGGTTGTGGCTGGACTTTTGGCTTTTAGATGCTGTCGTAATACAAATAATGTATTTATTCATTGCACTGCCTTCAACAGAGAATACTCCTGCACAGGAAAAGAACTTTTACCTTCCACAGGTTCCCTATCTCGCTAACTGGGATTTTTCAGTTGTATGATGTTCCACTTCAATAAGGACAGCTGCAAGAACCGTACCCAAATATATACCACATATTCTATCCAATAGCTCAGTAACCATTCTTAATACTGTCAGTTTAAATGCTGCAGTTCTCATCAATAGAATTCATATTCATGGTATTAAAACAGCAGTCTTTGTGAAGATTTCAATATCTGCAGATGTGATTTTAAAATAAACCCCAATTTTATTTCTACAGTGACTGCGTAGAGAAGACCTGCAAAATATCTAACCAGTTCATTTTGAAAGATAAAATTCTTTAGAGTATAATATTACATATATTGAGCATTATCACATGTACAATACATTCATTGAAACGTGTTTCCTAGAAATGCTTCAAATCTTTAGTGCATGTGTGAGTGTGGGGGTAGGGACTAGATAAAGAGTATTGCAGGAAAGGCAGCTGCTACCAGTGGAAAGGAAGAGAAGAAAGGGAAAAAGTAGGATAGGAGGAAAGGGAGACAAAATATCCCCATCAAGCAACTTTCCATCAGTCTCCAGACCAGTGATATTGAATGGCCTGAGGCGAGTGCCACAAGAAACTGGGACTTGACAGATATACAAAAAAAAAAAAAATATCCATCAAATATAAGAGCAGTGCTAAAATACCTGTGTATACTCATTGGCATGGACAGCAAGGGACCCAAAATGATTCCTTACATGCAGGTATTCACGGTGCAACCATACACTTATCATATCTTCTTTAATATTCCTCTTTGCCTGACTGGATTTCCATGTGTTGTACTCCACCTTACTGCCATATGGTGTAATGAAATGTAATAGCTTCTACATAAAGTTGTAATCAAAGCATTCCTAAACAGCTGAAGGATTACATTGCAGTCTTTTCATTGGAAATAGTCCTGTCAGTTTCTGGATGATTGTCTCATATGATTTTTATTCCTTTTACCTTGGTAGCAAACATGTATTGCATACTGACACTGTTTCCTTTTCATTTATATTTTGAGTAGTCCCTTGAAAATATTTTGCTCTCAAAAGGATTCTTCTTTGATTTTCTTTCTTGGCTGTTGCTGCTGGTGACTGTTTTATTGTTATTAGAGATTTTTCATATTGGTTTTTCACAATAAAAAGGTTAACAGTTTACTGAAGTGTTTAGATGTTTAATGTTCTCCCATAAAGGTTTTTTAGAATTTTGGTGACTGATTCTTGATTATTAGCTTTTACGCAAACATTTTTTTAATGAATGAAACTCCAGGAAAATAATGAATAAGTGACTGATGAAATGGAACAATCTATATTTTTTGGGAAGTGAGGGACCATTGTGTTTTTCTTGCTTTAAATCTTGCTCACAGTTCTGTACACTTTCATTACACATTTTATCATGTATATATGTGCTATTTCTGTAACTTCCTCAAACAGGATGATGAGATATGCTGTGCCTATAATGTACATGCCATATAGGCAGGGGTAGATTACAGTCATTCTTGAACAGATAACTGCCAGAGGCAGAATTCTTTCCAGGGGCTACCTGAAGGAGATATAAACCTTTTTAATAATGGGTCAAGTGTTTCTTTATGCAGGAATACAAAGTCCTATTCTTGTGCACTAAGCTGGCTCTTGAATGGGGCCACAGACAAAACAGACTCATAGGAAGAAAGACCTCACTTTCAACTTAATTCTGTTTTGATAGTTAAAAACCTATGTATACATTCATTACTGTATTAATTCAAGCAGCAGATATCACTGCTGCTGCTAATTGTAAAACAGGTAGCTCACTGTGTCACATGCAAGCTCATGTAACCACTTTAATATCTGTAGATAACTGAAAGGTTCCAAGTTCTGAAATGTTTATTGTAAATGCCAAACCCAAACTAATGATTTTCCTGTCTACAATGAGATTTCAGGACATGGAGAGGAGTGCTTCTTTGGATTTAAGAAAAAAATTACAAATAAATCTGTATTTTAATAGCAAGTGCTCTGAAATCAGAGGTCTTTTTGCTCCAATAAATGCGTGTACACCACAAAAAACTCCCTTGAGGAAACTGGAATTAAGCTACTGGTGCAAATGAGAAAGGGACTGAGATCTCAGGAGTAAATCTATACTGAACATTCAAGAAATGAGATACCAGCTATGTTAAAGGAAGATAAAAGGGTAACTTCTACTATAGTAACTGTGTTGAGGGCTGCTCAATATAAAAAAAAAAAAAACAAAACAAAAAACAAGTCAATAAACTAGATTAAATTAATTCCACTGTTGGGGAATATACTCTTTGTTGTTGTTTGATTTTAAATCTGATTTATCATATTTTACAAGTTAAAGACATTTCCTAGGTACTAAAGACTCTTCAAAGTTGTTAATTCTTGAACATTCAATGTTGTATTTAGCAGTACTAGAACTTTTAAGAAGCATGCTTATCTGTACTTGCAAAAATCTGCTAAAATATGTACTTGCAAATAATAGAGAATTTATATTCAGTACTGCCTCCATTTCTACTATATGAGTCAGAGCATTGTACAAAATGCCTGCCAGTTGCCTATTTGCAGAATGATATTTTCAACTGTTTATTTTGAGTGTAACACTGATTGTGAAGATATTAGATTAATTTCCCAGAAGTGGACAAATATATCTTGAGAAAGAGAGGAAAAATATTAAGGCAGCTTTGCAGCACATTCCTTGGCAGATGTTGCTATGTGATAGATATTGGTCCACAAGGAAAGCCATAGAAAATTGTGCACCTAAACAATGCTTTATGAGAGACAGAAATGCTCCCACTGAGCAATAGATACAATCCAAATTATATTGTCTATGTGGAAACCTGGTTCTCACCGATAAATAGATAATTAACAAGAAATAAAAGGTTGTACTGATGTCTTAACTTGAGACTATATTGCTCCAGAAATCAAAAATCAACATGCTCTCTAAGACACAAAGCCCTAGTTACATTGCTACTAAGCATAAGTTCTCTGGAAGGAGCTGGCATTTGACATCTGGCATTTGGTTTAAAGTCTTTCATGCTTTTTGAATTATCTGGTTCTTAAAGTACACACACTGGCTCTTAAAAGTTATACTGGCAAAGATAGAAGCTGATGTACTTGAAGTACTTGAAGTACTCAGCTTTGATAATATTTGCTAAAACATCCTGACCGGAGAACTTGAAGTAGAGATAGTAAAATATTTTAGTGAAAGTTGTAAAAGGGAAAGAAAGGGCTTAGATTATTTTAGTTATTTTCAAATAGGCAATTTTTGTCTGTGCATCCAAGCTGCAACACCTCAGAATTCACAATTAATTTTGAAAGTAATGGCCTCATTGATATTTCACAAAGAAAGTGCATTAAACATGTTTTAATATTTGCTGCATTGTGATATTTTATCACTAGTTCTTTGATATTCATAATTTGCCACAGCGATCACAATCAACTTATTCAAGGTAATATTTCTTTAGTGAAAGAACCAGAAATTCCTGGGACCTTTTGCTGAACACTCTCTTGTAGACAACACCTACATTTAATATAGAACTTCATGTGGAAGTATCTTGAAGGAGAGACCTAATTGTCTTGAGAGTCTTGGTTTTTATTTTTCTAAACTCAGAAGGTATAAAATTAACTGTGCACTTAGGTATATGTAAGCTGAAGAAATTGCAAAGATACATTTGTATAAATTAAATATTCAAAATCGTAAGTTTGAGGTTGAAGATTAATTTTTAAATAATTCTTTAAATCTAGAGCAAAAACTGAAGTGAAAATTGGCTTCTCAATAATAATTTATATTCTACTGAAGGGCCTGTTTTTCTACAGAACTTAATATTCTTTTTAATTTTTTCTCTTTATAATTGCTGTAAAATGTCTTTTGCTCTGAACAGTTAAGTACAGCTAATAGGTGTGGCTCCTTCTGGTTCTGAGTACAGAGCACAGGTCTCAACTGATGCCTTATGTTTTGACATCCAATTTACCCTTGGAACCTGATTTTGGTAGCTACTTATCACTAATCCACCTGGGATCATACATTCTAGCCAGTTTCACCTCTGAAGAGAGGTCATATTGCTCTCTTCTTCCTGATGTAGCATGCTGAGTAAGCCACTAAGACCATTACATTGGAACACAGTCCTACAAATTTATAGAAATTAAAAAAGAAAAAATACAGCTGATGAACAACAGCTTCTATGTGTTATTCTCATTTTGCTTGAATGTGCTCAGTTCCCCGACTGATTGAGTGTTAGAGTTCTGTTTACTTTGCACTCTCTACTGCTCAGACACTTAATGCTATTAATTAACAATAATGCATATAACCATGCATGTTAAAGCCAGATAAATGCCTTCTACTGTTTTAATGAGATGCAAAGGAAAGACAGACCTATTTTTTTAATAGCTGAAAGAGAAAACATTTGTCTGATGGCCACATATAACTTTTGTATCTGCTAATAATAACAACATAATTAAAATAGGCTTTCAAAACCAAATGCTTATAGTGAGATTTTTTTCTGTACGAAAAATTCAATGAAATATTTTTATTTTGGTTTAGTTCATTAGCCACAAAGATTTTTCTTTTAATGTGCAGCAAGTTTGACTTTTCTTAAGTACTTTACAGTGCTCTGATCAGAATAAAAGGAGGAACATTTAGATAACTTTTTCCCTTTGTCAAATCTTTCATCACTAGACAGAATGGAGCCTGTTCATATCATCTTTAAATCCCAGTTGCCCAGGCTTAAACAGAACTTTCACTATGGGTTTGTTAAATTCCATAATATAATACCTGTCATAATAAATCTCAATACTAATTTAACTAGGGATTTTGCTTCTGGATGATCCATGGGCTATATATATTATAGGTGTTATTTTAACTATTGCTTGTAAACATTAACAGTTTCTCAACCTCCTTTTGAATTTTTTCTGTCTAAATTTGTGCTGTAACTTGGCTTGAATTCTGCTGATTAAGGACATGCTCAGGGGAAGAAGACTGAAAGTTGGGAAAGATTTGGCACTCATAGAGCCCTAAACACATACTTACCCATACCTGAGCAGAGCAAGTGGAGTTGTGAATGAGCTGATTGCTGTCTGCCTTTGAGGCACTGTCATATTATTGCTGTTGAGACACAGAAAAGCACCAGCACCATGTCTTGAGAAGAGAATGGTTTGTTGGGAGGCTGAACTTAACACAGCTCTTGTACATTGTAGAGACACCACTCAGCATGCACTACTTCTAGGAACTGAGTAAATTTAGATCATTCTCAGTAAGAGTTTGATTCTACCATAAACCTGATGGTGGTCACACTTGTACCACCAAGGCAGGGCATCATACATACAAGATGGAAACTTGGAATGAGCACACTTCTCAGCCTGAAGGCAGTAGTATAGTTGCACTGCTTACTGTTCAACAACTAAGCTGCTTAACCAACAGAAAATTAATGAAAACTAAGCAGAAGCTATTGCTCTGTCTGGGTTACATTCACTGGTAATGAACTTGCACAGAAAAAAAAAGGTTAAAACCCAGCACACTCATGATTACTTGACTGCTCTTTCCGGGGAAAGTTGCATCTATTAAGGCTGTTTTTCAAACCAGGATGCTTCTCAAAGGTTAAAACCCCTTTTTCCACATCCTCTGAAATGCAAATTTCTGTTTCAGCAAGTAGTGAGCAGGGAGGGGAGGGAGGAATGGTTGGCAGGACAAGGGAGGGTGTAATGCATAGCTAGCAAGCACAAGCATATCAATAGTCCTGAGATACCCAGCAAGGTCATACAACAGAGACAAGCAGGGCTCATGCTAGCAGGCAGTGGAGCAGGTACCCACATCTCTGGAACAACTCATGGAACTCAGAATGGCACGAGAGTCTACCCCTACCAGTGGTTGAAAAAGAGAGTAAGACGAGCAAGGCAAAAGGCAGCCAAGAATGGTGGTTAGGCACCACAGCAAGAGTACCAGAGAGAGCACGAGAAGGCATGGAACCTATTGATGGAAGAGATAGCCAGCCAAGCAAGGAACTATGCAGAACCAGTCCCTGCACCTTATTCCCCCTCACTTTATCCTTTTGATTCCAACCAGGCCATATTTCCCTGCAATACTTAATGATTACTTAACTGCAGAAACCAGCAGCTGTAGCAATTGCTTTCGCAGAGGAAGAATAGCATAAATTTTTACATAGCTGTCTTTTAGGAGTTATAACTCTGCTTATCTGCTTTTAAGAGTGCTATCCCTGCAATGAAAAGATGAACATAGGTTATTCTATGTAGTACAGTCATAGAAGCACAGAATACAGCAAGTTGGAAGGGACCCATCCTGGCCCTGCACAGGACATCCCAAGAGTCACACCATGTGCCTGAGATCATCGTCCAAACACTTCTTGAATTCTGTCAGGTTTGATGCTGTGAACACCTCTCTGAGGAGCCTATTCCAGCAATCCATTACCCTTTGGGTGAAAATCCTCTTCCTGATACCTTACCTAAACCTCCCCTGACACAGCTTCATGCCATTTCCTCAAGCCTTGTCACTGGTCACCACAGAGAAAAGATCAGTGTCTGCCCCTCTGGTTCCCCTCTCAAGGAAGTTGTACCTGCAGTGAGGTCTCCCCTCAGTCTTCTCCAGGATGAACAGAACAACTGCCCTCAGCCACTCCTCACATGGCTTCCACTCCAGACATTTCACTGTCCTTGTAGCACTCCTTTGGGTGCTTTCTAAGGGCTTAATGTCTATTTTATATTGTGGCACCCAGAACTGCCCCAAGTGCTCAAGGTGAGGCTGCCCCAGTGCAGAGCAGAGCAGGACAATCCCCTCCCTTGCCCAGCTGGTGGTGCTGTGCCTGATGTCCCCAGGACAGGGTTGTCCCTCCTGGCTCCCAGGGCACTGCTGACTCGTGTTCAGCTTTCCACTGATCAGAGCCTCAGTAAAGATCTTTCTATGTGGTAGGCAGTCACAAAAAATAGCCATGTTTTTAAATAAGATTTCACTATGTTCACTGTGATTTCACACTGAAGCTCTGCCTGCAAACTACAGTTCAGGTTTTATACCCTGGTACTTCACATGTATGCTAAAAGTACTTCATGCTGTTGACTGGTATTTATGGGATTGTTTAAATATAGATCGTGTCTACTTTTAACAGAATCCTGTGGACTCTGTTCTGCCATGGAGTTTTGCCATCAAGTTACCTGTGAGCAAAAATGGGTCTGGATAATATAGAAGTGGAAGATAATCAGGAAAATGGTAAGCAGATACCTTCAGTTTCATTAAGCATTTCACAGCTGCAGTATTTTACCTCCTTAATTTGGCTTGTTTGCTACCAAGTGCTTTGGCCCAAGGTATTTAATGAAGCTTTACAGGGGATAGACCTCTAACACCTAAGGGAGCCTTTGGGAGGTCACCTGTACTATTAGAGGGAGGAAATTCTGGTGGGAAAACAGTGGATTTACCTGCTTCAGAATTACTCATTGTTGACTGGCTCACAGACCTGGAAAGGTAAAGCAGTAGTATTATGAAAAGTGCTCAGTACTGGTCTACTCAAGAGAGGACACCAGCTATTGCCAAGATAATCTTGCACAAATTATCAAACTCAGTCATTCATGAAAACTTATTTTACTGGTGGTAGCTCAGAGAACAGTTCTTCCAGATATTTGTATATACACAGCACAATTTATACAAATAAGTATAGTTCAGATGGGTAATCAGTATTTGGATATAGAAGTGGATAAGAACAAGCATTTACAGCCTAAAAAAATTATAGAATTTTCTGTGAAACAAAAAGTAAAAAATATTAAAACTTCTTACACATACCTTTGTCATTTTGAAATTTAAAAATATGTCAGTTAAATGATTTTAACTTTTGAAAGCCAATTTGGAAATAAAAACCTCCAAAGTTTAAATACAGAAATGGTATGTGGTGGATTTATCCTGGCTAGACACCGTGGCCCACCAAGCCACTCTATCACTTCACATCTCAGCTGGATAGTGAGAAAAAAACATGAATAGGGTTGCATGGATCAAGATAAGGACAGGGAGAGAACACTCACCCACCACCATTATAGGAAAAACAGACTTGACTTGGGGAAGTTTGTGTAATTTATTGCCAATCAATTCATAGTAGGGTAATGAATAACTAAAATAAATTTTTAACAACACCTTTCACCCACCCCTCCCTTCTCAGACTCAACTTCACTCCTAATTTACCTTATCTTCCCTCTATCAGCTCTCAGGGGGACAGGGAATGGGGTTAGTGCTTAGTTCATCACACGTTGTCTCTTCCATGCATTTTTCCTCAGGAGGGAGGACTCCTCATACTCCCACCGGCTCCAGTGGGGTCCCTGCCATGGGAGACAGTCCTCCACAACCTTCTCCAATGTGAGTCCTTCCCACAGCTGCAGATCTTTCTGCATTGCTCCAGTGTGGGTCCCTTCAGGAACACATTGCTCTGGTGTGGGTCTTCCAAGGGGCCACAAGTCCTGCCAGAGCCTGCCCCAGCACAGGCTTTCTTTGGGGTCATAGCCTCCTTAGAGCACCTGCCTGGTCTGGCATCCTCTACAGGCTGCAGGTGGATCTCTGCTCCATCACAAACCTCCATGGACTGCACATGGAGGCACATCCTGCCTCACCCTGTTCTGCACCATGGGCTGCAGAGGAGTCTCAGCTCTGGCACCTGGAGCATCTCCTGACCACGGTGTCAGCACTGTTCCTCTCACCTATTCTCACTCCTCTTTCCCAGGAGCTGTTGTCCAGCAGTATTTTCCCTTCTTAAATCTGTTATCCCACAGGTGCTGCCCCCATTGCTGATGGCTTGGCCTCAGTCAGCAGTGAGTCTATCCTGGAGTCATCTGGAATTGGCTCTGTGGGATTTGGGGGAGGCTGCTGACAGCTTCTCACAGAGGCCTTGTTACCCTTGTACTAGCAAAGCCTTGCCACACAAATCCAATGCATGCTTAAAAATACGACATGGTATACTAATGAAATTCTGTATTTTTTAAAAAACTAGATGCTATTTTTCAGTTATGTTTTTCTAAATTTTTTTTTTTTGTAACAGGAAATATTATTTATAGTTTAGTAAATCATCCTAATTTGAAGCATAAATTGACATGTGATGCTTAATATGCTGAATTACAGAAGACATCAGAATAAGAAATTCATGGACCGATGTTTTCATGACTAATTTTCATGTTACATACAACTGCTGTTACCAGTTCAGCTGATCACTTAAAATTGCAACAGATTAGGAAAAAAATCAGGCTGTTAAGTAAGCTAGACAATAATTCTAGGCACATACTATTGTTAAAAGCTAAATAGAACAATTCACTCAAATGTTATTTATACTTATTTTGAGAATACTTTTTACACTATTAAAAACAGATGAAAACTACACTTTATGGTTAGTAATTTTGTCTTTACTGTTCATGAATAGATAAAAAGGTTATTTTAGTGAGCAGTGTATTCATTTCAGAGGGATAATGCAATTATGTAAGCACTGGGGATTTGTGATTCTCTTACAAATCAACAATGTTTTTTGGTATAGAAAAGTTGCTGCTGTCAGCTGCCGAAAATTGCTATAACCCATCAAAGTCAGTGGAAACATGGTCATATACACTAGCTGACAGCAGGATCAGACAATTCAGCTTCAGAATAATTTGAAAGAATCAGAACTGCCCGCATGAAATAGCTACCAAAATAGAGTACAACGTAAAAAATACTTTGGCATGAGATGTGACAACCTCAGAAAAAAAAATACATAGAGCTGTGTGGATATAATTAGAACCCTTTGAAAAATATCAAGTAATACAGTGAGAAATACAGTAGTTGAACCAAAATAGAATTTAAAGGCAAAAGTAAATTCTGGGTTAATATCATAACAATCAAATAGCAAATGTGACAAGCACCATGAAGGCTCCAACACTCAGAACATGAATATATGACAGTCACCAAATAATTTGCTCTGATATCTGTCTTAACCATTTTCATTATTTCTCCTTATGTATTGGTTTCCAAGAAAACTAATAGCTTTTATTTGAAATTTGTAATTGTATTGTATTGTATTACTATTTGTATTTTCTAATTCAAATTTCTTAACCAGTATATTACTTCCAATGGGTATTTTTATCTATCCTCTTCAGCCCTCATTTCTCTTGCAGACCTTGCTGGCACCTGAAAATTAACTCATCCTTTCCACTTTTCCACTACTTGTGGAATTGCACTTTTGTGTGATAGATATTCGATATTAATATCTTTTAAAAAACCCTTCCATTCTGTTTGCATAATTTTAGGCTGCAGGAAACATTGTCTTCCAGTTTTTATATATAACAAATGCAGTTAAATAAATTTTATTTTTGCGCTACCAAGAGAAAATCTAGGTTAAGAAACTGAGAGATTGCATTAATCCCAGCTGAATTAATGAAGCTGGTATATACCAGCTATATAGATATACATATAGTTAGCAGAAAATTGCTATTAATTACTATGTGTCAACCTCCAAAAAGGAAAGGAAGAGATTACCTAAAATGGAAACCAGTTAAAAGGTAGGATGGTTTCCAATAAACCAGCATTGAAGTCCGAGACAAGCATCCAAACCCTAATTTTCTGGTTTCAGGTATTTTGACAGATCAAAAGTCTGGATGCAGTCCACTGAATCTATAAATATAAAATTTTACTTGATCCAATGCTGTTTAATTCTGAAGTATTGCAGGCTTAAATGACATTGGATGAAGTAATTCCTATTTCAACAGATTCCTGAGCCTGTGCTGAACCTTATGAAGTGAATGTCTGGGGTTTTTTTCTTTCAAATCCCCTGCTGTGTAGGTACTTTTCACAGCTGCAAGTGCATTAGCTTCAGTACACTTTGGATTTATATCTTTGAAGAAGGGAAAGAAGACTGCATGTAATTTCAGCCATCTAAGAAGTTGGGTTTCAGCCCGAGTTGCCCACCTATGTTTTTTCTATTGCAAGTAAGACAAAAGTGCACAGTCCCCTGTTGACCATCAGTTAGTTTTAAGGAAAGTATCGTAGGATCTGATGAATCTTAAGAATAAATTTGGAATGCCTAAATTGCCTTTTTTTTTTTTTTGTGGGTGGAGTTTTTTAAAAATGTGATAGATGCACTTGCCTGTAGACATGTTATATGCAATCACAGTAAACTCCACCGGTGTAAGAGACATTGCTATGGCTAGACCAGAAAAGGCAGAATTCTCACTTCTTCAAGAAGGAAAAAGATAGCTGAAATATATTAAGTTGCAAGTACAAAAGAGTAAGGTAATATTCAGTGATTAATAACTTAAAGTTCAGATCTTCCTTGGTAAAAAAACATCCATGGAAAAGTTCTTCACCAAGAGGGCAGCTTAGCCCTGTCACAGGGTTCCCAGGAAAGCAGCCACAGCACCAACCTGGCAGAGTTAAAAAAGCGTTTGGACAATGCTCTTGGGCACATGGTGTGACTCTTAAGGATGTCCTGTGCAGGACCAGGAGTGGACTCAATGCTCCTGATGGGTCCCTTCCAACTCAGGATAATCCCACCCCATCCCATTCCATCCCATCCCTGCACCTACTAGAGATGAAAGCTAAAGAAATACAGTGACAAATACCCTGAGCCAGTTTACCCTCTTGGGTGAGCAGGTGAGACTGAAGATTTTCATCTCCACAAAATAAAACGAAGAAGGCAGCACAAATAAGAAAGATTTTCAGACTAACCTGTCTGAAATCCTAATAAAACTTATGTGGATATTCAAATTGTTACCTATACTTTTAGTTTTTTTCTGATTTTAATTAGTTTTTGGTCCTTAGAGGAACTACAAGGGTACAAAATACATGGCAGATAAAGAAGAGCCTATCAGGTTAAAAGGCTAGTGTTATCAATTATACTGATTGAAAAGAGGAAACATTGAGAGGAAGTCTACATTGATTGAATACTACAAAGACACTACAAAGTGCTGGCTCCAGCTAATGGAGTTATTTAGGAAACTTTGGGTTCTACTCCCGAAAGTAGCTTCTCATAATTAATTTATTGTATTGTATTGCTTCTGCAACCCATTAAGCAAGAATATTGTCACATGGAAACTTACAATGTTGTCTCTTAAATGATGACTACAATGCTATTCCTGACCACAAAAGAATTTATTTGAAAATTGTATGAGATAGGAACAAGGATAAATATGAAATAATGTTGTATAAACAATTTTAATACAAAAGTAGAGAGAAAGAAAAATGCCATTGAAAAGCTTTTCTATATTTTTGCCCAAAAAAGACATATTAGGTTTTGGGGGCAATCATGGAAATTTTTTTTATATCCATACATGACTGTATGTTTTAGACTGGACATGTAAAGGAGTTTGTACATATATTATATGCTGACATATATAACTACTGTATATCAGGTCACATGCTAAACCAAACAGTGAGGCTGGAGGAAAGCACATCTATTCAACTCACAAAGTACATTCAAATATTCAAAAATAATAATTTAAAAAATAATATTTTTATTCTATGTATTCTATTATATTCTGAAGTTCTGCTGAGTCAGAATTTCTCTAGCCAGTTGAATCAACCATTTTTCCTTAAATATCTCATAGCTCAGAATTCAAGATTTCAAGACCTGTATCTGATATCTCACAACATTTGAAATGAATATGTAGATAAGTATGTGGATTAAGTGTTCTGAAAAGGATTCTAACTCATAAACTTCATCAGTGCAGAAGTCACTTGACTTCTAGAAGATTAGGAAGCTAATTTTTAATAGAACTGGATAAAGTATAGCACAAGGTTGATTCTGTTTAGTGTAGCACTATGAACAGAAATAATTTCCAATATAGTACTAGCAGATAATTAATACAGTTTATATTATATGGATGCTGATGAATTTGATATAAGTTTTCTTAACCAGAGAAAGTAAGTACTTCAAAGTTGCCAAATAGAAGAAGGAATTGTTTAACTTCAGGCATTCACTTTTGACATCAGTAATGGATGACCACACAGAAATACTTTCTGAGATTAAATAATCTTGTCTAAACATAGGAGCCAGAATAATTTTTCTGACTAACAGTACAATGCCTTCTCAATGTAGTTCATTTACTTATGTCAGTCATCTGAGAACACACTTTATTTCACACAGATTTATATATTCTTCCACGGAAGACAGGCAAAATCTTATAGCTGAGATGATGGCAGACACCTTTCTCGTAATCCTGTGGCACTTTGCAGCGCATTGTGGCCCAAGCAGGCTTGTCTGTCCCATGCCTTCTGGAAGACTTCTGGGATCTCCAGTGGTCCAGGAGCCATGCCTATGCATGAGGAGCAGACCAGAAGATCCCTTTACTGGTCCTGTCACAGTGTGCTCTTGAGATTATGAATCATTCCTGTTCCACTCCGATCCCAGGGCAGGCATCAAACAATGCCCACTGTGCTGCACCAAAGGCTCTGAGAGGTGACAGGGAATCTGGAGACAGTCCCTTCTCATCACAGGGATATGAGGATGTTGTGCACATCTGTAATTGGTGAGCCAGGGGCTGACATCCTCTGTAATGACAGAGCAGCTGATGGAGGATGATGCAGTTGACAAGCTGGACGCCATATAAATGCCAGTGGGGCATTGCGGGCACATAACATAGAACTGTGGAGCAGGTATTCCTGAAAACTACTCTCCCAGAAACCTTCACATTGCAGAGGAAATAGCCAAAATGAGCAGTGTAGATAAAGGATGATCAGATTCTTCCCCAGTGTGGCCAGCAAAGTGGGCACAATAACCAAAATCTAACTTCCTCAGGTTCAAATACAGCTTCACAGCTTTATGTCTAACATGAAAAGCCCAGGAGAACTTGTTTTTCATTCTACTGTTGACCTTGCTAAACAAAAAATACTACACTTTTAAAGTAAATTTCAAATGGATCAAGATACTATGAGACCACCTGATGTGTCTTTTTTCCAAATTTCAAGTATTATATTTAATATATTCAGTGCAAATGACAATATTTTATTAATTTTGTGCATCAATACATATATCCACGTTGGAAGAATTAGTGTGAAACTGTATTTCAAGCTTATTGCAAACACAGGTTTGAAAGAAGGGCTTTGTTGCAGAAATATATATTTTTATGTTGGCAGTTTTTATTTTCATTGTAACTGAACAGTAAACTGAACATGAGTATAGGGAATATTCAATATGTATGCTGTATTTTCAGAAGTGACACAAATTTTTGGTACAAGTCTAATATATGTCAGCTTCTATGGAATAAAGGTTGACTCCATAATATGAGGGTAGGACTTCAAGCTAGTCATCAAAGTCAAACTTTGCCAGGAAATGCAACCCTGATCTAAAACCAGCTGAAATAGACAGGATGAGTCTGACTACTTGGTTATACCAAGACCAAAATTCTTGAGTGAGGAGATAGTGTCACATACTTCCATTACTAAAAGAAGGCAGATTTTGGTAAAGGTACACAATACCCTGAAAATGTCAGTGGATACCTAGTGGCTCTTTGCAAAGTTTTGCTTCTAGCTGCCCAGATGTCCCTAAGGGTAGGTCCTTAGATGTGTGTGTCAGCTTTCAAGTACAGCAATGTATTTCCACATTGCAAAATTCCAAAATGCAATTTTTCAGTGGCAGCACTGTCTAAAATAATTTCACTATTCCCCTGCTTTCCAATAACTCATTTCCAAGGTCAAAATATAATCAAGGGGAATTAGGATTTTTTTTTTTTTTTAATAAGCTGTAAAGTTTATATATCGTCTGGTTTGCATTTAAAGTTGAGCCTGACTTGGTTGAGAGTCCAGCCCCTGAGACACTTGTCCTGGGGGCTCTGAGGGAGCAGCATCCTGAAACAGACATGGCAGGTAAGAAGGGTCAGCAATACCTTAAAACTGTTGCAGAACATGAACCTTTGCCTTTAGACATTATTCACTTTTGTCCTTTCAAGAATGTTTCTCTAAGTTCTTCTGGTTGTTGCATAAAAGCTCTCTATTCATCTTGTGATGTGGGGATGTCTCTATGTGTATGTGGAAAGAAAAATTTAGGAGTGAATAAGGAAACTTTCAGAGTTGTTTAATTCAGGGTAGATGTAGGGTTTTTTTGTGGTTGGTTGGTTTGCTTGTTTGTTCAGTTTTTTTTTTTTTGGGGGGGGTTTACTACATGCTGCATTTTCTTTTTCAGTGCAGTGCTTCATGGCAGCATGGTTATCTGCATTTTCTAATATACATAGAAGTATGGATATTCAGTGCACATAGAGAGATGCATGTCAAACACAACACAAGGCACTTTTTTTCAGTGAATCATTGTGTCATTCTATAAATCGTTATAATTAACAATTGTCATTCAAGTTTGGAAAGATATACATTTATAACATTAGGACTGAATGAGATTTGCCAAAACCCATTGCAAAATTTAGAATACATGCAATAATTAATCATTAAGGAGAGATAATCGATGATTGTTTCGCCTATTACCACTGATACTAAATAGGTGATTCAGCAGAAGTTGTTTTCTTGTTATTTAGAAGGAGAAATTTTGATTAAAGCAATAGATTAAATGGCTAAAACAATTATATTGCTCCTTGCAACCACTTCTGTTTACATCCTCAGGAAATTAGGGTGATGTTTGCACTAGTTTTGTATTTAGACTTCCCAGGCTCACTAATCATTGCCCTGATAATTCTGCCTGGTCACATCGGTCAGTTCGTGCAAGGACATAACTGGGTGAGGTGCATCACATAGAGGTAAAATGTCAGATTTCAGAGAATGAAAAATAACCCTGAGGGACTCTCAGACATGATTTCAGATGAACTACTACATCCTGTGAAGAAAATTAAAAGAAAAATTTGAGGGCATGTGATGAATCTGGCTTGTCTTTAGTGTACAATGGAGAGGACAGGGGAATATTTTTTTCAGCTACAGCATGTACAACATTTTTGAAAGCAAGTGTAGCAACACCATGTTAGATTCCAATCAATCTTACTTCTTTTGATGTGCAAGGAAACTGGTGTGTGCTTGGAATAAAGAAATAGGTTGATACTTTATACAGGAATTTCAGATGCTTAGGTGACCTATGCATAAGGTCATCGAGCTAGTTTGTTTTTAAACAGACTTAGTTTAAAACAATGCAGTCCCCAGCTCAGACACTTTAAACAAGTTACACTGCATAATTCTAAGCACGTGATTTGCCACCAAGCAGGATAGTCAAAATAACACAATGTGAATCTCCTCTAAATCTTTAGATTTAGGTTGCATCGATTTATAAAAACTTGTGTGCAGCTGTGATGAAAGCAAGGAGGATTATATTTCTTTGTGTATATTTTAATAGTTAATCCAAGGTGCACTGTGTATATTATAATACTGAAATACGATGAGTAGGCAGCACGGTAAGGATTGGAAGAGTTGTAAAATAATATAAACGCAATTGCTGGCAAATAGATGATGTTACCTCCTCCCCATAATGGACTTGAGCAGTAAGTCGTGGTCTACCTGACTGCATATTTGTAACAGAAACCCCTGTATTCTATTTGCTTTCCAGCATCAGACAAAGTGGTTTTGTCAACAGACTGGAAATACTCATCCTTCACACCCCATCAGAAGCTTACAAAATAAATTGTCAATAAATGTCCTGTTTCCTTAGTAACTTTACAGCTCAACCAGTATTACTGTGCTATCAATAAAATTCTTCTGCAATCGCACTGACTTCAGATATATCTAAAGGCTTATCTTTGGCAAATTTTTAGCTGAATATATATCTCCCTGCATAAATGTTGTAAAGCTTAAGATGAAGAAGATTTAGGAAGAGATTTTCAACAGAAAAAGACTTCTTCCTGCATAGAAATTGACTTTGAAAACAAAACTGTAGTTATAAAATACTAAACTAACTGTCTTTATAGACTCTGGAAATGGTTTCTCATTATAATAATACATATATTTTCCTATTCATCTTATGTATCAGAATTCCAGAAATTATTAACGTAAGGAGCAAATACATATTCTGGGAAAAACAGTGAATTCAGGCTTTTCATGGAACATAAAATCCATTAGGAGGCTCTCATCAGGGAGAGCAGATGATGATAAAAACTGTGCGACAGAGAGCTTTGTTGTTCTCTGGTCTTCATTGCAAGTTAATTGCTTTAAAAGACAACATTCCTGTCTTATGGAAGACATCTGCAGGTCCCTTGGCTGTCACAATGTACAGTTTAGGGTAGCCTCCTACCAGCTTCACTGTCAGTGCTTTGTAGACCTTCTCGGTAACTTTAGGATACTGGTGGGATTTCCAAGTTTAGAAAATGATGGACATTTAGATCCTGGAGTGATTCATCTGAGGTTCACTTTAAAAGATATTGCACATATTTGCTATCTGTACATATTAAGAATTCATGGTCAACAATTTCATTTATGTGTGTATCTTACACATATGTGGGCATACATACCCTATGCATGTGTGACTTCAAAATTAGGAAGGAGTGACGATATAAATCACAGGCAGGATGCAAGCTCAGAAGCATGTATAGAGATGTGCATTTGCAATTCCTTGTACCAATGATGGCATATCTAGCCTCCAAACATGTTAAGTTAAAAGATTATTTTATACCTCTTAATAATACAAGGTTTCTCTTCATGTCAATAAGCATATACACTGGGCATACTTCAGAATAAATGTGCAGTGTAACTTACCAGTGTGCACAACTGTATTTGACAATGAATTGTGGTGTGCAACGAATTTGTGCTTGTACATACTTACAAGAAACTACTTAATAGACTTACTGTTTTGCTATACACAATGTCTAAATATAGAAGCAACAAATATTTGACTTTTTAAAAAAATCTGTTGTTATTCCTTATAATAGAACACTACTTTGTTTATGTGATGATATGTATTATAAAAAAATAAGCAATAATTTTCTTTGGTTTCTGTGACCAAAAGGATTATTCCATGTGTAAAAAATGACATTAAATAAATGATCCTAAACACATTTAATTTTATCTGAATATTTTCCAAATCATAAATAAAATAATCTTAATAGGCACTTAAAGCATTTCTGAAATGAACATATTATATCTTACTGAAGATAGACAAGGGGGTGGATTTTACACAGAAATCTGTAATTTTATTAAATTATTGTAATAAGGATTTTTCATTTGAGTACAGTGAGATCAGAAAATTGGACCGTTTTGAAAGAGGATTGTAACATCTTTCTCTGGGGAGCAATTATCTTTAACATACTGATAACATTTCCCTGAATTGGAAGTCTTCTATATGGGACAAGGCTGAGGTACTAAAATGTTAATTTTATCCATCAGGTTTTTGAGGTTTCCACTTCTCAGTGGCACTGTGAAACTTCACACTTATATTTCCTATGAGTTCTGCTGTGAAGCTACACAGGGTCTACCTGGAAATGTTGAGAAGGGTAAAGAACACTATTATACCTCTGTGAATTTTGGCAATAACCAAAGAAATCACTTCCTGATGCCTTAAATATCTAAATATTTCTTTTTCATGCAGGATTCGTATTTCAGAATAATATTTCCTTTATTTTACTGACCATGTTTAATATGAAATTAATAATTAAACTTTATTCACGGGTCAAATTGTATAGCCTTTACATAGATATGTATATACACCATGTATAACATAAAAATTGCATATATATGTATTGAAAATAATTAATAACTACATTGTTTTAGAAGTTAAATAAAAAAGTATTAATGAGGTTATACCAGGAATGTGGCTCCATATTACTCTGTTTTCTATATAAGTACTTTCTGGAGGGTTATTGGGTTAATACGAATGCTGGAACTGGTTAATTATGAAAAGACTTTATCTGCTTATGACTTTTAGATAGCTCCATTACCCTTTCAGACAATATTTCCCTGACATAGTAATAAGGTCCTGACCATTTCACCAATGTTAATTAAAGCTAAATCTTTACCTGAAATTGTCAATGCCTATTGAACTTACAAGCAAACTACTTCAGATCTTTAAAGATTAGAGAACTTTCATAATTTCCATTAATATTTATTTCAGCTGTGTTGGAACGATCCCTTCAGCTATTTCTGCAGGCATGGTAAGAAAATTTTCAGCATGGCTAGGACATAAACTGCATTGAAATGAAATAACAGCTGTATCAGAAGCTGTTAGATGTGGTTTTCATTTTTGTAAAATTTTCTGCTTTTTTTAATCACATAGAATTAAAATAAATTCCCATCACTACTGTCATTTTTGTTGTAGTATTGGAAAAGTTTGCAGCAAAAATACTAGAATATTTATTTATTTATTTTTTAATCTTGACATAAGTTATGGAAAAATTTTACTTTTACATACATAAATATAGCCAAATAAGAGTTCATGAAATTCATGAATTGCAGTCCGGTGCTCTCCTCTCCTCCCCACACCCCCCCAAAAAAAAATAAAAAAAAAGAAGTCTTGTCTTGAAAGATGAATATAAGGGAAATCCACACGTTAATAGGCACACACAAAGCTATTTTCACTACTGGCAAGGTTTTTGTTGTATTTTTTAAAGTACTGTGGGGACAGAACTTGAGTTGGAAATATTATTTCAAAGTTGCTAATGCCATGATTCCTATGTTTTTAGACCTTGCTCTTGATCTGTAAAGAAGGTAAATTTCCAGTCATTTAACATTAGACAAGTTATCCCATCACCCAAAGATTATTTGCATTACTGACTCTTCCACTTTCACTGATGTGCCCATAGGCTATTAAATTCCTGCATTATGATTAGCTAAATGCATTCTCCATTGCACCATCTCTATTAGTTGATGAATCTTTCATTTTGTATGATGATGTGACATACAGCAAAATGCAATCTTTTCAAGAATACTCTTCTGGGTCATAGTCTCAAAGACATCACCAATGGATCTCTCGAGATGATTTCAAATTTCATTGCATTTAATACAAATAATAGATAGACTATTAAAACAGAATTTCAAAACATGTTGTAGGGTGCTCATGCTTCACCAACCCAAAACTGCTTCAATTAGTTTTCCAATAGTTGGTAAAATAGGAAAACATGTTGCAGTGAAGCAGAAAGACATAGGGTAATGTCTTACATAACCTAGGACAGGATGAATTGTTCCTCAAAAATGCTTATTCCTCTCCATTTTACTATGTAGGAGACTGAAAAACCTAGATATACCATGGTTTTTAATAATTGTGTTTTCAGATTATTATCACTATAGAAAATTAAATCCATTTTAGCATTTTATAAAGACATTCAGAAGTCCAAAAAAGTTAGATGGGAACAAATTTCATCCAAAATTCAGTGCTTACTCAGGAAGTTATGACATTAAGTTATAGTCAATATTTATTTTGCATTTTGTTCTGCATCTGCAGTAGTTGTATTAGGGTACAGAACTGACACAAAACACTGTCAGCATTTGTTTTAAGTGACTGGATAGCTTTTGCTCAGTTTCCCTCTGACATGTATTTCAAAAATTCTAAAAAAAGTGAAAAGATTATACCATTAGTTTCACTCTTTTAATCACCAGACAAAAATGAAGTGATCTTAGACTTCAAACCACAAAGCTCAGGGATAGGGGCTTTTTTCACCCAGGACTTGTAGGATTTTGTTTTTTTAGGCAGATTTGCTGACAGGCTGCTAAATGATCAGGTATATCAAATGACAACAGCTCAGGACAGGCTACAAAAATTGTATAGCAGTTACACTTCTCCAGGTATGGATTGTGTCTGACCAAAAGCCTTCTCTCAGCTGTCATCACCATGTCTTCCAAAATGCCAACTGACACAACTTAGAAAAACTGGTCACAAGCAATTTGTTAAAGGCAGTTATAGTTTACAATCCTAGGCTAAGCTCTTAATGAATAAACAGTGCCTCTTCTGAGAGGCAGAACTGATATTTTGAATTAAGATCTCTAAACATCTTCATGAAACTGAAATAATTTTTGTGTCACTATAGCAAAGTGTGTTTGCAAAAAAGGATCTTTACAGAATTTTGTTTTATTTAATCATAACTATTCTGGTCTCAGCCTCTACCTCAATGCGTTTGATTAAATGCTGTTTACTTAAAACATACTTCAAACTACTGGCAGCTATAAGGAATGATTAGTCATTCATTTGAATCAGAATATTGTCAACTAACACTTCAGTTTGGGAAGCAAAAACTACAAACATGGTTTCAAATAATTTATAAAATTTCAGATTTTTTCTTTGCTTTTAAGTATAGGTAGGGGGTGGAGGAGCTGAGCTACTTCTCAAGTGTTTCTTATTAACATAATAAGTAATTAGTAACCAAAATCAGAAGTTGCTCCACGTTTACATTCAGTCTATTTTTATGATTTGCAAAAAGTACAAGCAAAGCTTTGGATAATTGCTCGGTTTGGTTCACAGGGATTAAACACATCAGCTTCTCACATTAAAAGATTACAGAAGTGAACATATTATAGGATTAATGTTTTGAGTCACTTTTAGATATTTAAAATATTTAACTAATATGAGGCAACATTATATTCACACTTCAAAGATATTTTTAAATTAGTTACCCAGCCAGGACTAATCCAGTTAAAAAGAGAAATGGAGTAAAGAAATGCTTTTTTTAACATCAAACTAATAGTGATGTGAAATTTTTATTAGTATCAAGAGCCTATGTTTTCTCTATCTTCCAGAAAGAGATAATGCAAGCTGAAAGATTTGTAAATAGAGGATAGATTATTAAATGCTCCAGTGCCTGCTCTTGTTTTAATAATAAAAAAAGTAAAATCCGGCTTGAAAAAATAACATCTTAAAACATCCTTAACAGAAAACCTGGAGTTGAGCCAATTTGCTTTATAAAGGAGTCTAAAAGGGAACCTGGCTGAACTAAAGATAGGTAAGCAAAATGCAGATGCAGTACAACTAGGCAGAAAATGAAAGGCCTGCTTATTCCTGTATGATGCTCTTTGTTTGACAGGTTGCTTCCACTTGGCACAGCATTTGTGTAAAGCAAATGCTGGAATACATTTAGAAGAACAGAGCCTCGACAAGAATCTTATGTTGAATTTAGCATTTTCTCCAAGATAACAATGAATATTGACCTTGAAAAAAGCATAATGGGATATTTTTAAGCTCTTATCTGCACTTCAGTGCAATGAATTGCTCTTCAGAATGTTTTTTCCAATGATGTTTACATGAAAAATATAAAAGTGGTCCTAGTTGTGGAAGAAAACCTATCCCTCTCTTTGACAGAAACTAAACATTTGTCAAATTCAAGATCCTGAATTCTGTAAGGAATGTCTTGTAGATAAATGACAAGCATTGGTCTTCATGCTGCTTGCCTACATTCTTTCTTATTTTTACAGTACTGTAGAAGTGTCTCGTGATGCAGATTTTACAGTTAAAATGCTTTTCAGGGCTGTAGCCATTTCAGATATTCTGTGATCTGAAATTCTGTCAAAAATAGGTCAACCATAAACTGAAGGTGGATTCAACAGAAGACAAAGGATGTTATCATACAGAAAATGAGTGATTCCTTTCAGGTTGTGGTTGTTTCACCGTAGTAACAGTTTTCACCTCTTTCACAGATACAAGTTTCTCTTTTTGCCCTTAAAAGGGTTCTGTATAGTTAAATGCAAGAATGGGCAATAATAACAGTTCATTATATCACTAAATCCAGTACTTTAGGTTTTAGAATGACAATTATATTTTTGCATGAATAATACATGAACCTTATAACTCACAGAAAGCAAGAATGTGTGCACGTACATTCATACATACATATTTATATATATATTCATCTATGAATGTATATGCATGATCATAATCTTTATACTTGTATTCGTGTTCATTTCTATGTGGCATAATACTCATTCCACTCTTTTTTCCTGCCTTTTTTCTGTGTATATAAAATCTTCTAATTAGTCATTGAATGTTTAAGGTTTGTGAGGACTTTCCTCCAAGGCTATTAATTTTCCTGAGACCTACAGTCTTGATAACTATATGAAAATTACTATTAGTTGTATGGCAGAATTAAAAAGCTGGAAACCTATAAATAATCCAACACAGACTTATGAAGGGAGCCTTGTGACAGCTGCACACAAGCGTTTTTTGAATGAAAACAATCACCTAGGTTCTTAATTTAGAAATCTAATAACATGAGTATGAGGTTACCCATGAATGCTCCTTACATTAGCAAGTTTATAACCTGTGCTTATACCTTCATATGTGCTAGAGACTTTAAATATCAAATTATATGTACAATAATTATCCATTTACTTCTCTCCCAAAAAGTAGGCATTCTTGAATTTCTGGGTAGTGATTTGTAACAAATATCATGGCAATTCATATTTAGGATAATAGCCTGAGAACCCACAACTTGTAATGGGGTACACTTCATGGTACTGTAAAACAGAATCTGGAGATACTAATAAGCTTTTTCACAATTGTAATTTTTATACTTAATGATGAATATACTGTTATACAAATCTTTACTGATGTGATTTTTAAAATGCACTATGGACTTTCTGAGTAAGTGGAAAATAATATGGAAGGCATAAAAGTGGCATTTGGAAGATGTCATAGAATCATATAATATCCAGGGTTGCAACAGACTCACAAGCATCATCTTTAACTCCAAAGATAACTTTGTATAAAGGAGTAAGGTTCAGAGCTCAGGTCTAGTCTAAAGAATTTTACTGAAAATTTTATGTGTGACATTTGATTCACTTTTCTTTTCCAAAACCAATGTAGATTAATCTTTGTCATTTTCCAAATCAGGACACATCAGGTTTAGATGCTTCTGCTAATTGTACATGACAAATTTCCCACGTCCCAGGAGATGTGCCTCTCCCTAGACTCAACACAAGAAAGTGCAAGTATAGTAACACAGCTGTGGGCACAAAAATATCCTGATATTAATGGAATGGGAGGGAGGAGGGTGCTGAGCTTGCTTTCCTCCCTGTCCTTCCCTCTGCAGTTCTCACTGGGCACATAACTGGAGGCTGGGTTCTTGCTGGGTGCAAGGTGGGCACTTCTCCTGGTAGGGGTCTTATGTGCCCTTTTCATCCCCCTCCTTCCCCTGCTACATTTTGGCCCCCATTTGCATCTCCAGAGCCCTTGTGCAGCTTTTCTCTGGCTCTGTTAATCTAGTAAATCAGACCCAGGAGTCAGAGCAAAACTGCAGTTTTCAAATATGAGTAGTATACGAGTCTCGTGGGAAGGACAAGCAAATGGGCTCATCTCATTCTTTTTACTTCTTGTCTATAATTACTGTGCTCTAGAGACTGCAGCAATGTGCACTAGAAGGAAGTTCAGATTTTATAACTTCTAAGCTTCGGGAATTTGGATCCCTATTTTCCACTTCTGATGAAGTGCCATAACCAGCAGGTGAACCAGGCAGGGTAAGGTTGTTTGTACCTCCTTGTGCAAAGTCTCACATCAAAAGAAAAAAGCTTTGTTAAACCAGAAGAAGAAGAGGAAGCATGACTCCTTCAATCCAAGCAGGACACAAAAGTGGGTTTGGCACCCAGGACTACTCACTCTTTTCACATTAATGAGCTGCCAGAGCACTGGACGAAGTGTAGATAAACCCAAACTGCGGGGCCTAAAGCTGGTTACATAAAACAGATGGTAAAACTCACATGGAAACAAACTTTGAAAGGAAACAATGAGTCAGACTTAACGATATTTATGTTGTTATTCTACATATATGGTTTTAGTTAAAAGGCACCGTTTTTCTCTTTGAGGTCAGATGAGGATCTGTCAGTGATGCTTAGTCAAATTCTGGTTTGTGGAAACAAAAATCTCAATCATTCTTGACCAATCTTCAGTGTCCACTGTACTGAGCTGAGGAAGTTTTGTCCTTTATGTTTTTAATTCAATATTTAAGAATCAGTCCAGGCATCAAGTTAAACGTCAAGACATACAGGCACACTATATATGAAAAAATTCATTTATCAAACTGTTTCAAATTCTTGTATCTCAAGAGAGCTTTCCATTCTGCAGATTCTCAGGAAATTCTCTTTTATTTGTTAACATGCAAGTGAAATTATCATATCAATAAGATGTAGACAGAGAATCTGCAATGAACCATACAGTGAATTTGTAAATTAAATTTATTCTGATTTTAAAATAAATTTAAATCACCTATACGGTTGATGATATAGAAGAATTATAGTCTTATTTATTTTATATATAATTATTTTCTTTTTCATGATATCTCTTTAAGGGTTGCTAATTTTTAAAGATGGTGTAATGATTTTGAGAAAATTAATTTCATCATTTTTTCTACTTCTAATTGTCTAAAGGTCAAGAAATTTTCTAGTGGATAGTGGTACCTCCTCCACCAGTGTTTTACTGTCAATTTACTTTAACTGCTGCATGTTCCATTGTACACCACACTTATTCTACCCCAATGATTTTCACACTTTAGTACCTTCTTAACTATTCTTACAATGATTTAATGGAGAATTCCCACATATTCTTTCATCCAGGGCTCAGTTAAGCCCAGGTCCATCTTCACTCTGAAGATGAAATGTTATCGGTTTTACTTCTCTATGGATTATCCCATACATAACCCAAGTTTTGCATATTTTGTTAAAGAAATGCAATCAAGCGGCTGAATGTCAAGATGGAATTTGACTCTCAACAGAGGATTTAGACTGTAAAAAAGATTGAAATTAATCAGCAGTCAGGTAATATGGGCAACTCAGGTATACCAGCTGTTGTGTAACCACAGGAAGAGCATAGAGGTTTTGGAAAGATGCCATCATGCAGTTCATAGAGCTAAAACACTGGGTTTATCCTTAATTCTTGCTGCGTTGTGTCCTAAATTAACACTGCAGGGGCAAGTAACCAGAACAATCCAATGTCACTAACACCACTTTAGATCAAACACTTCGATAAAATTACTTTTAATGCTTGTAAGACAAAATTTACATAAACAGCAGTATTGTACAAGACACTGAAGTCATCTGAAAGAAAGGAGCATCTGCACAGCTCATAGGGGTTTCTTGTTATTTAGTTTCTCAAGGCTACAACAGTTGCAGTAGATGTACTGAGCCTGAACTTTTACTTCAGGGAGCAATGTCCTCTACATCAGTAAATAAGTGCCAGAGAACTCAGTTCCTGCAGTATACCAAAATATAAATAAACCCCTTACCATTTTCTTCATGTATATTTTCACTCTGGTTTAAATAGTACAATAATTTTGACCATTACAACCAGAATTTCTCCACTACTGCTGTTATTCTTCCTTTATTTTTAATTTCAATGATTATTATTTCTGAGTTACAATGGCTGGAACTGAACTGAATTATAAAAGTCACAGTCTTTTTTTTTTTCCTTTTTTCTTTAAATGCAGTCAAGGAATTGCTATTTTGTGTGGGATTTCAAAGATTTACTGTCTGGTTAAGGCTGAGAAAAAACCTCTGGGATGCATCTGATCCAGTCCCCCTGCTCAGTTAGGGCCACCTAGGACCAGCTGCCCAGGACCATGTTCAGATGGCTTTTGAATATCTCCCAGGATTGAGATTGCGCAACCTCTCTCAGCAGCCTGTGTCAGCTCTTAGTCACCCTTCAAAATAAAAAGTGTTTTCTGATGTTTAGAGGGAACTTCTCACGTTTCATTTTGTGTTCATGGCCTCTGGTTCTGGTACTGGGCAGCACTCTCCACCATCTATATTCTGTTAGAAGTTCTTAATAAATGTATTTCTAAATCTAAATCCAAAATTTATGCAAGGAAGAAATTATATCAATGCTTTGTAAAGCATCTGAGTTCCATAAATATTCCATGTAATGACAGCATATAATATCTTTAATCAATTATTCATGTCTGTTGTAGATAGTTATGAAAGAGATTAAATTCATTAAATGAAACAATGGAGTTTATAAATATTTTCCCCACGCTGATGTTAATCCATGTCAGAGTAGGTAACAACTGTGCATTTAAGAGTAATTTCACTTCTGAGATTTGGGGTTTCCTAATGCAACCTTTCATGTAGTTACAACATATCTGTCATATTCTTTAACCTATTAATTACAAAAACATACTTTCAATCTTAATTTAGTTATAACAGAGAGTATTCCCTGTGGTACACTGTATGATTTTTTGGTTTGTCTTCAAAAAATTTAAAGTTACAGACCCAAAAGAAAGTTCTTAAAGAACATGGAAATTCGAGTTAAAAGGCTTTAGGTCTATGGAAAAAAAATTGCTATTATTTTAGCTAGTATTTATAAACTTAATTGCAAAAAACAACTGACAGTTTTACTGCCAAAATCCCTTGGGTTTTTAGGAGCTCAAGGTAGCATTGCTATAGGGTGACATGCCAGTGCAGATGTCTATGCAAATATCCAATTGTAAAATCTTTCATGAATATAACTATTAAATGTGGAACCCTATCTTAAAAGAAGGTTATTAAGAGTAGAGAATAAATCACTTGAAAGTTACGAAGTGCCAGAGACATTTTACAAAGGGGTAAAGTCATGTCTATTCTTAGCTTAACCTGGAATAAACAGGCAAGGCTTTGTGCACATAAACCAGTGACTGAAAGACTAGCAGGCAGCTTCAAAGTAAATAAGCTAAGAATCTGTGCAAGAAAGAAGGGCTAGCATACTTAGGGTCCAGATGAAAAAAAAATGAGGATATATCATGCAACTTTCAGGTCCCCTGAATTCATGGTGTTACACAGGTTTTGTTTTCCAGCCCTACCTTTTGAAGCAAATTAGTGAAATTGAACATTTTTAAAATTGAATAGTATGTCCTGGTGTTTGGCTTGTTTGTATGTCTGATTTGTAACTTATTTAGAAGTAAAATGTAGAAGAAATCAAAGAAATTTCATGGTCAATTCAGAATATGGAGACAGATATTCTATTTTCTCTAAAAGACTTCAAGACAAGAAAATCTCAGCTCATATGAAACTATAGAAGTAAACATAATCAGCATGGGATGGAAGTTTAGTATATTAGACACAAGGAGCTCCAAATTAGAGATTTTTAATACCATCTTTTGATTTGGTTCTCAATCCATCCTATTCCGTTCTATATTTTGTCTGTTTTTTCACTTGGTTATACAAAAAAGCTTCAGGATACTGTATGTGTTTTGTTTATGTAGGTTTTACAAACCTATTCTGAACCTCACCAGACTATCCATTTTAAAAAGCATCTTAAAACCCATAATTTTATGTGAGGTTTTCTTTAATATTTCTGCTGGAGGAGAAATACTCCTAGTGTTAACGAAAAGCCTTATTTCCCATTGAATTTTATTTTCTATTTTATCTTCTTTGCCTCAAGCCTATGCTTTTCTCAACTGTCAGGAAGCAAGAATTTTCCTTGTTCCTAATCCGTCTGTTTCATTTATCTGGTTACCTTTTTCTTTTCATTTTGTGCGTTTGGAGTAATGTAATGTAAGCCAGCTGTTCATCCTACAGTGGATTTTTTAGACCTTGCATCTGTTTCCAATGTTACTTGCTTGATAGATGCCTATGGCTCATGTTAAGATCAAATTAGCTTCCCGAGGCAGTCTATACCTCATACAACTGTTTTGGATTTTGCCACACTCTGCTGTACCACTGCTAGGCTGCTTTTACTAAAGAGCAATGCAATTTTCCAATTTCACATGTGTTAGTTTTACATGGTCAACGTACTGGCATCCATCCACAGGTTCCCACTCCCCTTAGGTTTGAACAGAAGAAATTTGCAATAATGCAGCAGATTTTGCCCAGATAGCAAATCAGCTTCAGTAAAGTCTTTCCCACATATTAACAATATGGTGCTCCTGCCTGGGTGCTGAATATTGGTCCTAAGCCTGTTACTGATACTGCTTTATGGATCCCTCTTTTTGTCCACATGAGGTCTTAATAACCAGTGTTTCACTTGCTGTACCATGGGATTACAGTAGGGAAGAGACAGAGCTATTTTTATTTTTTTACTTATTTGTGTGCTCTTCTTCATTTAAGTGTTATTCTATTAAAGGAGACTTGAATTCCCTTCAGCAAGACCAGCTGTACTTTTTTGCAGATGTCTATAATAATGCCAGACAGCTGAGTAATTTTGTGGAGGAGCAACATAATCCTATATTGTTTCCCTAGGGATGTGGCATATTTACCCCATTACAGACCTGAAGAAGCTGGTTTGGGAAATCATGGTGACAGTTTACTCTATCCCTCACCAAACTGAAGGTGGAAAAATAAGACCTCTTTTAAGGGGCATGGTAAATCTAGTGAACCACGTAGAAAAAGCCGGTCTTCATTTAATGCATTTGGTTTCATTTTTACAGAACTTGGTTTCTGTATATTTATTTTTTTTTAGACATTTCAGCATCTGAGTATTTCTTGAGCTTAGAATACTGGTATGTTCTGTATGAATCCTCTTAGTTACTTATAGATAGACTTCCAGTTCTGTGGGAAACTAGGAAAAATATGCAATTTCTTTTCGGGACAGATTGAGCTAGTGATACCTTTATCTCTACATTCAACTCTTAGCTATATTTTTTTTTCAGTTTATATATTCAACAGAAAGCATAATACAGGAAAAATAGCTTTAAGATTAAATAACAGGACTGGAGAGAAACATTTTTTTACTTTCACTCTCCACTTCCATCCTCGGAACATAGTAACTGGGATTCATTCTGCTGGACATACAGTGCAATTTTCCTTCCCAAATTTCATAACTTTTGATAAACTGTGGACAATTTATGACTCTTGCAAGAAACCTGCCCTCTGTGTATGACTGTGGTGCTTATGGACATGGTTTAGCGTGGACCTGGCAGTGTTATATTAATGGTTGGACTCAATAATCTTAGAGGCCTTTTTCAATGTTAAGGATTTTAAGGATTTAAGGATTCTATGACTCCAAGCTCTGTATGAAATCCTGAGAGCTTGCAAGCAATTTTTTTCCCCAGCAATTTTTTCCCAACTTTTCTGGAAGAGTCTTGTCTCTATTGTGAAAATATTAGTATATACACTGATATGTAAACATGAAGACCTCTGGTCTCTGTAGAGTTGTATCTTTTAACTAGTGGAAGGAAATCTACAGGATTCTTCAGTGGCTGCATATTTATAATACATCTGGCTCAGACATGATATGACAGGTGTTCAAAACACACTTATTTGATCAACAAAGATTTCCACATGTTGCCACTTGTATGTTTTATCTCTTATCACTATTCTATTTTTGAGAAGAATTTCTGTCTCCTTTGCACCCTACCATTAAGCAGCAGAAGACAGCAGTGAGGTCTTCTTTACCCTTCTCTTGCCCAGGATGAAAAGACCCAGCTCTCTAAGCATCTCTTTGTACTTCATCGTTGTTCATTGTGAAATTAAGCCTTCACAAATAGGGTACTGTGAAGTCAAACGTTTTGATATCACTACAGAAAAACTTGTCATCTGTATACATGTATAGAGTAAAAAAATCTTAATAAATAAATAATAGCAGTCTCATCTAGCAGGTGAAAGCAGTACAAGGTTTAGGGTATACTGGAGGAGAGATGACTTCTTATCTTTTCAAGTTTTTAAAACCATACCAGGTGTCTCTCTATAGCATAGCCAAATATTAGTGTTAGGCTCAATAGATGGTAAATGAAATAAATGTATTGGTCTGCACTATGGAGTACAGAATATGTTATTTTCACTCTTTAGTGGCATTTCTGGAAGGTCTACAAGCCTTGAGCACAGACCAGATTTTCATAAATGATCCAATAGTCCTCTCTGGCCTCTCTAAAGTTTTTATCTATATATGAAAATCCTTACAGATTTGAAACCACAGATAGGCATCCAGACTTTTCTGAAAATGAAACTGAGCAGGGCAGCTCAGTTACCAGCCAGGTTTTGAGTGGACAAATGAGGTACCAGCCACAGCTGGCACCGGCTGCAGCAGAATAATCAACAGCCAAAGTGGAAGTCACTGTTCCAGCTGATCCAAGGCCCAGCCTGTAATGCCCAGGTCTATGCATCTGCAGACTCAGTTCACAGCAACTGTGGAATTACAGGAAAAGAAAGGGAAGAAAGAATAGTTATGAGAAGTAACTTATTGAGATGGGAGATTATATTACTGCAGTACTTCAGCTAAAATAAAGGAAATTAATAAAACAGCAAAGGGAAATCATCCAAACGAAATGGAAACTCTGTAATCAAGTTGATGGAAGGCAGTTACAAGGAGTGGAAGAAGGCGAACGAGACCTTAATTATCTCAGAGCACGGAGAAGAGTGAGTCTTTACTATGAAACATACTCCTAGCCAGGAATCCAGGCCAAAAAGCCACAGTGTGGGATGGAAGGTCATGCCAGGGGAGACAAGAGAGACAAAAAAGACTGATGGAAGAGATATAAAAAATTGACTAGTACATAAAACCATGGAAAGCAGAGAAAGAATGAAATGAAACAGCAATGAATGAGAGAAATGGAAGAAGAAAAAGGATGCAAGATGGGGATTGGAATGTACTTCTGAAACTGCTAATTTCTCTGCACTCATAGTTACTTGTAGATGACAGTCTGTATAGAAAAAAATATCAAGATGTGCAATATGACAAAAAAATTAAATTAGTTAAAAAATCAGATGGTATAACTGGAAATAATTGCTTGAGTGACTAATCTGTTATCAACACACATATTAGACTCAGTGGCTACACACTAGCACAGGGTCCATGCTAGTGAATGGCTTGCAAATTGCCCATGACCAACTGAGAGTGATCCCTGCCCCATTCCATCTGCTGAGCTGTGGCAAGGGATGGCTTTGGATAGCACTAGCTGGTTTTGGACAATTCCTGCCAAAGAATTCTCTAGTTACTGCTATAAATAGTCATGTTCAAGTGGGAAACAATGTTTCCAGGCTTATATGAATTTACAAGAATATAAGGGAATCCAGAAAAATATAAAAAATAGCATGAGAAGTGGAGCTTTGCTTCAACCATAGGAGCAAATCCAGCCATGGAGAAATGGGAGCTGAAGGTGCTCTAAGGGATAATTGTCTAATGGAGAGATGGAAGGGACCAAAGAACAATCAAACACCAGTACAGACCTCCTGCTACAATTTTAGATGAGTGACAATGAAACTGGAAAGGTACAGTCAAAGCAGGAGGATTATAGATCAAGATCTTGGCTTTAGCAAAGGAAGAATTTGAAGTTTCAACACTCATCCACCAGCAGCATTCCTGCATGCATTTTAATAAGTTATAAGAAAGGCTACTATTAAAAATTAGACCATCCTATTAAAAATTAGATGCCACTTCTCAAAACTGAAACTTCTGGTATGTTTTAAAAGGTTCCATATCTCTCTGAGGGAATCATAATTTCACTGGTGTGCATGCTTCAGGGCCCAAACCCTTTCAGGACAGTCATGGCTTCTAAAGCAGAACAGAAGTTGGTTCTACGCAGAAGAAACATGAACTTGGCCTTTATTTAATATTCTGTGTGCATATTCTTAAAACATCAATGCATATTTTAGACACTTCACTGCCCTGCTGTGCATCACTTCATGTTTTTAGTTTCTGTTATGAAGTGCAAATATATGAGGCACCATTGAAAAACCTTCAATTGCCATTGTACTACCTCTGCAGTTTCTTTTGATCCATCATAATAGCTCATCATGGGAACTGTTTCTAGGTGCACTTACATGTATACTGCTCAGGGAAAGTTCTTTGGCAAGTGACATAAATCCCCTCAAGAGAAGGAAACCCTTTGCTCATCTCTTGCTCCAAAATACCAGGTCTAAACAAGCCAGGTCTAAATAAGCATGGAAATGATCCTGTGTATTGGCAGTTGATTCCTCCAGAGTTGTTACTACAAAGCTGGATAGCATGCTGCCTATCCTGATTGGTATTATATATTGGATTTTTAAAAATTTACAAATTTCAGAATATTTATTTTGCACATAAAATCATTAAAAGTCAACAGAAATGCTTTTGAAAAAGAAGTGAATAATACAGATTTAAAATGTTGATTCCTTTCAATGTGATGCAGTGTTTTGATGACAAGGAAATACTATTTTACAGCTTATGTGAAATAGAAGTTTTAGTCAAAGTTCTGGGATTTATTTTTTAAATCAGAAGTACCAAAAATAATCTTGAAAAAACAACATCCTACAATGCCTTGAGCTGTGTGAAGTTCTGTAGGAAAAACAATAAACCTTGAGGTAAAATCCTATAAGACAAATAAGCTTCTTTTTTCAAATACACAGTTTTATTTACTTGAATTACAAGTGAATATTGATAGCAATAGTAGCTCAGATATGTCAAATTGGAGGTATGTAAATTTTTTCAGAATGGGTTTATTTTATTCTGTGACAAATAATTGTATTTTCTTCTGTAATACAGATTCTGTTTACAGAATTTTATGATCAGTTACATATGAAACACACTCCAGGTTTTATTAAGCCTCTCTGCAATAAAGGAGAAGATTTGCTTATTTTTTATTTGTTGCCTTCCTTTTTGCTATACTGAAATAGACAATAAAATTTTGAATTACACATATTACACACAGCTTGGGCATGTCATTCATATTATTGATAGGCAGACATTTGGGACACAACTTCAGAACTGTTGTGGACTATTTAACCTTTCATTTTTGTGGAAGTGCAGTTCTCCATCTGCGTGGGAGGCAACATGGACCAGAAGATCAGGACAGCAAGCAAGATTTCTGGGTGCTATTTCTGGTTCAGCCAGTGGCTTGCCAGATGACTACAGGCATTTGCTCCTGGCCTCAGTTTCCTGATAAAGTAGATAAAGTAGAAGTGACAACATCAGATATCCTTTGCAAACTGCCTTGAAAACTAGGAAAGAAAAAAGAAAAGGGGAAGGATCATGAAAGATGTCTCATTGTAAATTACAAAAAAAGACTCTAATTAGGGAGGTAGTTATATTTATGCTAGCCAGAAACTAGCACGCCCAGGTACAGAAAAAGTAATGCTGCTACAGTACAGAGCTCAGCATGAATTGCAAAATCAGCCTAGGACCTGAGTAAATATTCTGCTAACTTGCACAGAAGGTGAAGTCAGCACATCAATACCAAGAAGAAGGACTAAAGGTGCTCCTGCATGTCTGGGGTGAGCTGCAGCTCCACATCTGAATGTAGAAGAAAATTTCCATCAGGAAATTAATCACACAAGACTTAATAGAAAGGTATTAATGATGAGTTGACAGTGGAAAATATTTCAAGACTCTTAGGAGTGAAATCCTGAAACCAGATGAATTCTGAAAAATTCAGAACAGATTTGAATGCAAGTCTGCCTGGTCTCATTTCCTGCATGTGAGATATCCACGCCAGCTCCTTTGGCATGTTCATATACATGTTCTCCATCAAGATCTTCTTAATTCAAAGCACAGTGGCCATCTCCAATTCCCTCCCTCCACATGAGATATCTCTGCTTGTCTTACCTGCCACCTGCTTGGCAGCCAGGTTGTGATGGTGTATTGGAGAGAAGAGCAGTTGTAGCACTGCCCTGCCATGAAGTGATGGGCTTTCTACCAGCTTGTGATCAAGAACAGCACACACAGAGCTCCAGCCTGGCACCCTGCCTTGCCCCTATTTTATTGACTTTGCATCAGAGTTCAAAAATATGTCAGGTTTCTTACACAGTAAAAAAACAGAGACTTGTTCCATACAGTATGCTCAGAACTGAAGCTTTACAGGGTGTTTTTTAACAGTACTTGGTAGGCCTTTAAATAATTAGGACAAACCATAAAGCTGTGGAAAGGCTTGGCCTCATTTTCCAACAACTGAATAGAAGATTGAGCCACAGCTTCCCAGATGTAAAACACACAGTATAAAGGAGCTTAAAATTGTCAAGTAGTTCCTGAGTAAATGAGTGGCTGTGCATGAAGCGATTGGAAATGGATAATATTAGCAAATAATCTTTGCCAAAGTATGGCACTGAATGACTGGTTATTACTACAGATCCTTAGCATCAATTCAGACACGATTTCTCTACAAAATTTCTAGTTGGCTATGTGACATAATAACTTGTGGTCAACCAACAAAAAGGAACCATGTAATCAAGAGAAAATTAAAACCTAAGTAGAAATATCTGTGGGTTTTGATGATGGATGTCATTATGAAACACAAGTACAAGAAAAGCAGACAGAGATAATGCAGAACAGTTTACATTGCAAAACTTTGTGCAACTTCACGTAGATTTTTTTTCAGCTTCCAAAAGGCACAGATTCCCATGTGAACACAGTCAGACAGCTGACTGCCTGGAAAGCATGATAGCTGTCACGTTGCAAAAGCTCTTTTTATGAATCTTTTTATATATCTTCCTGTAATACAAATACACTGCAGAAAGCATTTCTCTGTATCTCTGCCTCATCAACTCAATATTCAAATTTCAGCTGAAAAATTTATCTTCTATTTGCCTGCCTACTCATCCACCCAAGTTCTTTATTCTCTATACTTATATATTTTTTGCTTTCCCCCTTTTATTTATCACTAGAAAAATTTAGAGACCTGAAAGATGTTATATAAAATTAAACTGTAGTCAGTAAGACCCATCCAGCAAAACAAATAATGTATGCCTAAGCCCACACTGTGTTAGAACTATATTCACAAATTTTTGGATTAATACAGCAAGCTGACATTGAGGTGCTCTTTCAAAAAGTCTTCAGACACATTTCATTATTTTGTTCTTTCTTATCTCTGCCTTCTGCTGTACCTGGCAGTTGGGATGGGACAGCTGCTCTAGGAGCTTCACATTAAGGGGAGCTCAGCTCTGAGTGCAGAAGCAGCAGCAGCAGAGGGAAGCCTGGGGAAGGAAGGCAGTGCCTGGGGAAGGCAGAGCCTGGTGAAGGAAGGCAGAGCCTGGGGAAGGAAGGCAGTGCTGGAGAAAGAAGGCAGTGCCTGGGGAAGGCAGAGCAGTGATGTGGGATGGTGCAGAATGCAGCTCAGCCAGCTGACTTCATCAGGGCGATGCCTGATGCTGCTCAGTGCACTGGCTGCCCAACAGGAGCTGGAAAGGAATGAAAGAGAGGAAACCAGAAGCCCTGCCCTAGAACAAAAATGAAACATAGCTCTCTTTTGTAACACAGAATTCTGTGATGGAAACCTGCCTGAGAACAATCACCCTTGGCCTTTTGAAATTTTGCTTTTAGAGATTATTCTCTCCAGTTTGTTTTTAGTTTTGTTTTGCCTTTTTTGTTTGTTTTTTGTTTGTTTTGTTGTGTTTTCTACGGACAACCAGCCTTCATTGAACATAAAGGATAATCAGGTTTTCCCTTTTATCTTATCTGACAAATTTCGTATTGGGTTAAATGCTTTCTCCTGCCCTTTATCAGAGACAATAATTTCCAAAATCAAGGAGTCACACAGTTCATACACTCTCTGAAGCACAGGACACCCTGATTATGGACCTGACCTTCCTTCAGAAAAGCCCATGGTAAAACCTTTGCTGGCCTGGAGACTGGCTAAGCCTCTCTGTGAGCTCACAAGTCCAGCTTCACCCAGGGAGGACTTTTTGGTGGAGAAGGGCAGTGAGAGTTGAACCAGTGCCTATCAGGTCCTAGCAAAACCTACTGATGTTTGCATTCATTCCAATTTAGTTGTCTGTTAGCCTTTATAATCATTATTTTATGTATTTCCAAATGCCAGTTCCCAATGGCAGTGCTACAGAGATACCCTTTGCCTGGAACACTTTGGAACAAACCTGTACATTGCTCACAACCCAGCCCAGTGTTGCATTTCCTACTGCAGGCTCCCTAATAGCTGTCTCTCTATTTCCTCCTGGAGCCACTAATGTTATCTAAAAATTCTCTGCTTCACATCCGGATATGACATTTATCTAGTCTGTCAGAGAGTAATTAAAGTCTCTCATTACAGTTGTGTTTCCTGCTTCTGTATCTCTTTCAGCAGATCTTAGTCAGTGTTGCTCTCCTAGTTGAGACACTGGTAATACAGATCCCATACTATATTTTTATTGTTTGGACAGAAACACTAATTCAGATATAACCTTCTCTCTGGGTCACTTTCATTGGATTTTTACCTTGCACAGAGAGAAGCTGGGTATATGTAATTTAAGAGAAAGTCATTATTTATTAGCTATTGCACACACTAGGGATACAAAGACTAATGAGCTACTAGGCTAAGCACTTATACATTCAATTCCACTTCACTGAAGCAGCAGTAGATTCTTTCCTCACCAGAGCATTGCCAGAAAGAAGGAAAGGTTTATCTGTGGTTGCTCTTTGGGATTCATCTCTCCTCTGTCCTATTGCCTTCTACAGATTCTCTGTTTCCTAATAGCCTGTGTATTTTTGATTTTTTGTCTTGCATGGTTTAGCTCACATACTTTTACCTTCATAGGAGCTTCCTCAGTAGGAGAGAACAAAAACTGTGTTGTACCAGCCTAGATACTGGATATACAGCTGAGTCCTAGGATTGAGATCCATTCACAGAGGCTTCTGTAACTCACTGAGGTGCCTTGGTTTATTAACTTAAAGTCTTAGTATGTGAGCCTTCTGTATGATCAGTGTAATTTATTCTACCTTCCTTGCATATTCTTTTTTTTTCTTTTAACATAGCAATGGCCCACTAAACATTTTTACCCGTAAAATAATGTCTTATTTAAGCATACATGTCATTCTAGTTCTGTAACTTTACTGCTTAGTTTTCTGGCACTAGACCAGCAGCAGATGCTGCTGCTCTGGTTCCCTCTTGTGAGTTCCAATCTGATTTGCACTGTGTGTGTTTGATTACCCATGAGACAAGATGCTAAACACTCACATTTTCAAAACAGAAAAATGGGCATTTCTTTGACCAAGGTGAAATTGAAACTTAAAAAACCACTTCCCGCTGCCTTTCCAACATCTTCCCTTTGTTTTGTCTTTTATCACTCCAACCACCTCACCTGTGTTTCATGATATGGCTGTGAGGAAGGACGTCCATACCCTATGTGCTACATATTTACCCATAGCTCAAGTACATTTGTCTTATTATGGAAATTCTGCTTCTCAGTTCTTTTCCCTCTTTGGTGCATTTCTAATCTTGGTAACACTCCCTCAAAACTTACTATCTTCTCACTGTCTACCACTAGCCAAGAGACCACATGCTGGTTACTCTTTGAACAGGGTATATGCCTGTTGACCCCCCCCTGGGGTGCCCCATTCTCACCACACTACACATAGCTCAAGCTGTGCTTTGAATACTATCTTCTGTAATAAATTCAAGGCTTTTGTTCTTCATTTCCATATTACTACAAAATCAGCCCTGCCTCCAACTTCCAACTTTTAAAAAGAATTTTCCTCTTACCTGCTTTTTGCAGTTCCCTTCCCTTCCCTTCTCTGACTTGACTAAGGAAGCCCAGCCCATGCCATTGGCCACATTAATTTATTCCAATGGTGACTTGAAGAAATCTCTCAATCCTTAACTCTTGCATCTTTGGAAATGTCAGTATCTTTTGTTTTTATTAGACTAGGATACTGTAATCAACTTTTTGATAAGATTTTTAAAAATTAAAACCACTTCAAATATATATATATCTACACAGACAAAAATATATGAAATAGAAAGTTATGTATAACCACCCGTTATACATGGAGATCCTGCAAAATAAATTAGGGATTAATATCAAAACCAGTGGTGCCTCCATTCCTATGAGATTGCTCAAGCAGTGAGCCATTACAGCATGAGAGTGTAAGAAATAACAGCTACAGAAAAGCAATGTCTTATATTTTATTGATTTGTAATAAGCATAACTTTTTTTTCCTTTGTGTGACTGTGGGATTGATACCAAATCATTACTGCCCTTGTTTTAGCTACCAGTCTGAGGTCCTTGTCAGATTTTTTAATGAATTCTTCTCAGTTCAGCATTTGTTTTTGGGTAATGGGAAGTCTGCCAAGTTCTGGAATTTGATTTAAAACTTTTAGCTAATTGTACTTCTTTTCTATTAGTTTCATTTAACAAGTTTGTTGTTGTGAAACTGCAGTTTATGATCTTTTTTTCTTCTAAACCAGAATGAATTGCTATAACATTTCACAGTAGGGAAACAACAATTTTGGCAGTAAAGCTTACACCCCCTCAAAATATTAAATCAGGATTTTTTTCTAGATAAAAATTGCAGTGCATTATCAGAATTAAACAAATATATAAACTGCTGCAATTTTTCCTACATTTTTATTGAAATTTAATTTCACAGGAACCTTGTCACAAGAGTTCTTTGGAAGTTCTAATGGTTTTTGGGGAATAATGAATTTCAGCATATTAGGATATTGGCACATCTTCCTTCTTTGCTTGGCCTAATATCCTTTCCTGATTAATTCCTGCTGATCAATGACTTCGTTTAAAACAACAATAATCCACCGTTGAAAGGCTGACATTAAAGATGAGAAATCAAGGAGGAGAATGAGTAGAAATACAGTCCGAGATCAGCTCTGCCTCTTGGAAACTCCTGGGACCATCTCGTGGAATTTTACCAAGGTGCAGAGGGCTCTACACTGCATGTACAGGGAGTCTGATATTACTGGAGAAGTGATGGAGAGTCCTCTCTGCACCCAAGGAAGTGTCAGTGTGATGGGTGAGCTGTCACTGGTGTGGGTTAAGCTGACCCTTAGTGTTAATGCTTAAAGACAGCCCTGAGTTAATTATTTGTTATGGTGATTGGTTTCTGATGTTGGTACACTACTCCGTACACTTCCTATTTCATACTGTCATCATGTTAGCCTCAGCTTCTGACAGCTATGATGATAACCTAAATTTTGGTAGTTATTACTCAACTTTGTACTCAGAAATATTTTTAAAAAATATGTCATACTTAAATGTATTAGTGTGCCTGGGAACTATTTATAAGTAAAGGTAGCTAAGTAATTGTTTATTAATCCATTAATACACGACATATATCCATTAATACATTACATATTGCACACTACTTCATTTTTGCTTCAATGAAAGAAAATTGAATATTTTGTTGGGGTTTTTTGTGGTTTTGTTGTTGTTGTTGTTGTTTTTGTTTGTTTGTTTGTTTGTTTGTTTGGAGGTTTTTTGGTTTTTTAAAATTTTGGTTTTTCGGTTTTTGGTTTTTGGTTTTTTTACCTGTCTCTCCAGGTAAAACTTATAGAGCAGCTAGCCATCCAGATACTTTTTCAACATTCCTTTATGCTTTCCACTTACTAGGGTTTAAACAAGTGGGAATGTGATGAATATGTTAAAGGTTTCCCACTGTAACTATCACACAAAGCACCAAATTCAAGGTCTTCTCTGTCAGGTTTGTAATTTCTTGCTTTCAGTCCCATTTTTGCAAACTGTCCCCACCAGGCTGAAACCATACCAGAGACACCCAGCAGAAAAAGACGGGCTTATTTTACAGAAATATGATCCAGGCAGATCATAACTTTTATGGACAATAATAAACCATCTCAACTGTAACATTCCTTTCCCAGTTTAAATCAATTGTAACTGCCGGCTCTTACCAATTACTTACTTGTCTATGTGAGATGTATAAAATATGCTCATATTCAGAGAGGCTAACCACGATTGCAAAGATGTAACTTTCCTGTCCTTCTTCAGAAGTTGCACCTTTATATTGTCATTCACACATTGTTGAACTCTGCAGGTTCTTGTGTCAATGGTTTTGTTTCTTTTAGAGCATTTTTTTTGGTCTGTGCTGTGCTAATTATGTTTTAACTGAATACATACATAAAACAGTCAGTTCTACGGAATACAAATGGTTGAACAGGTACTTAAATAATTTACATCAGCAAGCAGCAGTTGGAAGGACAATGTATGTCTTTGATAAGCAAAGAAAGAGCCATGAAAGGCTGGACAGAGAGCAAGACAGCACTGTTTGCTTTCATTTCGAGCAAACATTTAGTCTGAGGTGTTTGCTATTCTCTAACGATACCAAACATGTGTTAAACCCACCCCAAACCATCACCGTCAAAAATTACAATGCTTGCTACTAGAAGGTAAGATTTAGTCAACAGTTTTAATCACTTCTTAAACAGAGAGTACTCACATTAGGAGAAAGAGTTGGCTCATTTATTTGAAGGGAGAAAACACCGTTAAAAGCCATTTTAATCTATTTTAATAATTTTAACTGCCCACTTTGGAATTTTTTAAGCATACACAAGTCTGATTCTAGTAATTCCTTTTACTAAAAGCCTTTTACATTGCCCAGGGAAAACAAATTGAATTAAGACACCCCAGGAGTTGCAAAGTGGGAACAATTCTGGTGCAGTATTAAAATTTAATGCAGCACAGATAATATGCTGTTTTCACATATGTATTACCATATAAACGCTAAGAATAGCTGGTATTTATTTAAATGTCATTGTTTTGTTCAAGTTTTCTCTAACTTCTCACGTAATGGAAATGGTTCCATAGTTTATTAAAGGTGAGAGGTTAAGGGTCCACTATGCCAAAGTGTTTCCCTGTCTGGTCAATCAAGAGCAGACAGTTACCAATTCCTATGCTCCCATCATGTCTGATTGAGTTGTCTGGTAGATACAGGTCAGTGAAACATTCCTCTCTGTTCCAAATCAGTACCAGAGCCAAAGATCTGGTTTGGACTTTAAAGGTTGGAAGAGGTAATTGTTTATAACAGTTACAGTTACCAGCCAAAAGGGGAAGCAGCTACTGAAAAGAAATTAAACCCTGGGTAATCTTTTTGGAAGAAAAGGGAAAGTAGGATGAAAGAGGGGAAAAAAGTCTTTTTAATATATCTACCAAAAGTCAATTAAAGCTAGTGAATCATGGTAATTGTGTGAATGCATTTGTCTTTCTGTTTTCACCTCTGCCTTTTCTATACAACTGTGATAATACAGTATGTTCTGAATGCTAAAAATGGCTCATATTTTATTTTGCTAGCTTTGCTTGAGCTAGGTAATTTTAAGTAATAGGATTACCTCAAAATATTATTTATTCAAGATATGGTAAGGTTGCCTTGGAGAAATTCTCAGATTTAAGTTTGGGTACACTAATTCTGTCAGTAAAAAAACCCAACTATTTACTTCAAAAGCAAACATTTTTAAGGACTAGATTTAAATCATAAAGTACAACTATAGGCAATTTTCATGTCTTTAATTAAAATATTTTACTTCTGCTAAATTTAAGGCAATTCTAATTGAAAAAAATTTAAAACAGTGGAATTTTCATTGTCCAAGTCACAATTGTTTTTTTTACAGATCAGCACCAAGAATTAGTGTCATTAACTTGGTGAGTGTTCTCTTTGGGAAAAAGCAATTACATCTTTTCTCCTTCTTGAAGAGGAAACAAATAACCCCTTCATAACTAACTGCATTATCAGGTATTTTGTACATATACCTCATTAATTATATACTTCAGAAAAATAATATTTTAATCCAGGAGTGTTTATGTATCACCAAAGTTCAGGAAGAAGTCCCACAGACCCACTCTCACACTAGTTTTGATATGGAAGAAATTGTCATGCAGCAGGTGGAGGTCACATAATTCTCCTAAGGTTTATTGGTTTATTTAGGATTTAACTTTGAAATTATCCCATATTTTCACTACTAGTGGGTAATCTACAGAAGTGAAATCTTGAAACGTTTGGCTCTGAATCAGTTCAAATTCAAATGTGCAGCCAGGGCAAGGATATATGTTCCATAGTAATGCGTTGTTTTCCAGGTTTGCAAAACTAACTTACCGGTAAAAGGCCTAAAGGTGTGGTGGTCATGCTGGTAGCACTGTTAACATCCCATATAACCTAAAAACTGTGAATTTCAAAACAGCATAATCTAAATTTTTAAAAGTTCTGTTAACCTATGAATTTGATAGGGAAGAATGGAAGCAGCCCTGTGTGAGTCGTGCATGGCAGCTGTGCATGTGCATTCCCTGAGCATACAGGGGAAACGATTCTCATTCAAATACGCTGCAACATTAAACCACATCTACATTCAGTTTCTGCTCAAAATAAATCTTATAGGGTTCTAGATCTATAATTTAAGTGCTATAGGAACGTACATTGCTGAAACAAACAGAAAGAGAGTAGGAGCTTGGGATCCTCTTGCTTCCATGGTGATGCTCCTCCCAACACAGTAAAGCTCCAGCCTGTGACAACAGCTCCTAAATGAAACAGTAATATAAGTAATATAAGCAACAGCAAAGGCATTGTATCTTGAATAAATGATAGCAGATTTTTCCAAATGATACGGTTTTCAAAGCTCCTAAGAAAATGATATTGCGAAAACACCAAATGTATAGCATTGCATGTGAGGAGTACCCTCTGAAATTATTTATTTTTAATTGTCTAATTATTCAGAGGTGATTTAAGTTACGAAAAACAAAATCATGACAGACTATTTTTCTTTTAATTAAAAACACATGTGGCTTTTCTTTCTTTACACTCATGCATTTCACTGTGAAAGTACATTGCCTCTACTGTGCTTCATTCAGTCAATTACCTGATCATAATCAGATTTTTGGTAACATTGGTACAATTCAGTCCCTTTCAAGAGGAAAGTGTGAGCATCTTGAATTGCTATAGCATTACCAGAAACCACTCTCAGTTATTTTTTATTTAAGGCATTTTTTTCCTTGGTTCTTTTCTTCTGTACAGGACTTTGGCTACTCTAGCTGTTGCCTTGGCAACTTCTTGGTAATTTATGTTGATAACAGTGTTTGTAAGCTAGAAAGAGGTTTTTGAGGAGAGAAGGGTAATATTAAATAATAAAAAAAATTATTTTCCTTTTTAGCCTTTCCATTTCTGCAGTCTTGCACTGCTTCATGAAAGCAAGCCTTGGGGACCCTACCAGAGCTTGAATTTCTGCTAGGGAAAAGGAAGGGAAGGGGTAGGAGAGGGGCGGAGAAATGTCTGTGCAGATTATTTCTGTGGCAGTAGCAAGTTATGAAAGTAAAATAATGAATGCATGCAACTTTGAAGCCCTTGTAATAAAGGAACATCATAATTTGAAGAATCCCTAAAAATCACTAAGCCAAAAATTAAAATTATTAAATAATATACTAGTGATTGAAAGACAGTACTAGAACTCAGAGAGAAGAAAACTACAAGAAGCTAAAGGCTTTTGCTTATTATGAACTGTAGCCTGGTATAGAAACACCACTCTACTTCAGCTACTGAAATGTCACACTTCTCCTCTGGCAGTTCTGCTCTGTTTTTTAGCAAGTTCACAGAGCCAGTGCTGATCCCTCAGACTATGGCTAGACAATTTCCAAATTTCCGTTGTTCAGAGCTAACAGGAGTCTCTTAGCCCACTTTGCTCTCAGCAATGCAGAATCAAACAGCAATGAATCAAACAGCAGTCAAAAAACTCCAAACAAGATTTTCAATAGTGTAGCAAAATACTTATATCTAGGAATGTACAGTAATAATTTTGACTCTAATTGAAGAATACATGAAAGTTGGTTTGAATATAAAAGGTCAATATTAAACTGACACAATCTCTCCAGCATAATAGCATCAGAGATGCTGCAATAAGAGTAGCTGACTACCAGCTGCACTATGTAAGTGAAGATAAATGCAATTATAGGAAAAACAAAACAAAACAAAACAAAAACCCAAAACAACAAGGACATCAAAAAAACCACACCCCAAAATAGAAAAAAATTTAACTAGGAAGCAAACAAAATGAAATGGAAGACAGCAGCAAAAAAATCTGGAGAAAATGCTGAAGTAGTGATAGTGAAATACTGCATCAATTCCCATTTCTAAGTACATGGTTTACAAAAAGAATAGTTTCTAGAAAGAATAAAAAAAGAAAAAAGCCTCTCTACATTGATAATGAAAAGAAGAAAGAGTACAACAAAATGTTTCCAAGAGCGATTTGTAGATTAGAATTAAAGGAACTATTAAGTTGTAATGGAAATTAAACATCTCATAAATGTTTCTGACACCACAAAGAAATGATACATGCAGAAAGAGACTGACATCAAGCAAATCTTGGTAAATCTAAGCCAGTGGGAAATTTGTGGTGATGAATTTCTTACTAAAATATTGAATCTTTTAAATGAAATGTGGGACTAATAAAAGCTCTCAAAAACATCCTTATGGACTAAGTATCAAAGAAAAGTGATTAAAGTTACTCCAGTAGTTACTGAGATATTTTTTTTTCCTTTGTTGATAACCAGTTTACCACAGAACCACGTTAATCAGCAAAAAGACAATAACTGGTTGAAGGTAAGAAGCTGGGATTTTGGCCTGAAAGTCACACGTTCACCAGATTTTCAAAATTAGCATAGTTATCAAAAAGGACAATAGATTAAAAAAAGCCACTAAAATACCTTTGATATGCAGCTTTTAGATTTCAATAGAGTATTTGACATTCCATGCTACAGTTCACTCTGGAATATCTTGAAGTTTAAGGTCTACCAACAGAAATAATTAGCTTTGAAAAGGTTTCCCATCATTATGCTTAAAGTCAAACTGCACAAGTCTATAGTAACAGAAAATCATGTAAATGAGAATGCATTCTCTTACTCTCTCTGCCTGTCTTGCTCTTGATTTCAATATAATAAAAAGCAGAGACATGTATCATATAGATGATGCTTGATTCAAAAACCATTTTATGCAGTCAGATTTTCTAAATGAAGCTATTCTTTGAAGAAGTGAAATTTAAAATGAGCTCTATAAGAAGAAATTACACGAGTTTGTTCTTTTAAAGAGTGACAGGAAAACATGCCAGCAGAGAGTATTTCTTCCAGAATTGCACAAATAGGTTTAACAATTAATTGCATAAAGCTAACCAGTTCCCAGTTTTCAGGCATTATGGTAGAAAGCAAGAATATACAGGGCACTGGATCATTCATTTTCTTCACAGGTAATGTGAATTCTGAAAATAGCCAAAGGTCTGAATTGCCAAAGCAGCAGTTTCAGTTGATCATCCAAAATCTACAACTTAAAAAACCAAAACAAACCTATGAAGGTGACTCTAGTGAAATTGTTTTAACATAATAAAAGCTTAACATACATAAAAATATGGTAGAGCAGAAACTGCTTTTAGTGTGGGGTATTAAAAAATGCACCCATCATCATTAAAATACTAAATCTTTTTTCTTCTAATATTTCCTGGAAGCTAGAAATAACTAGGTGTACCTTAAAAACAAATCAACAGAATCTCTAGGACAGGCCTGTGCAGTACATGGAGGAGCACACAAAAGTGGGCACACACATTTTGGTGCAGAAGGATGACAAAGGTTGTCCTAGGATAGACAATATCCGTGGAGCCTGCCTTGTGTTCTCTCATTAGATGACACAGAAGCAAATCACACTTGACATAAAACAAGTTGCATGATCATCAGGGTGTCTGACTACATGACTCACTCTGAATCTGGATTTGTGGTTCTTCATGTAGTCCCATATCAAATTCAGAATTTACTACCAATGATTTGCAAAATTACACCTACCATTCATCATGAAAGTTTTTTATTGCACCAGTGCACAAATAACTTTGTGTCTTCTTCACAGTATTTTTGATCATTCCTAGCACACTATGCATTTGCAATTTATAGCTTCTTCCCAGATATTCAAGTCTTTTATTCATAAAAGGCATAAATTCAGCAAGCTTTTAAAGCAAATTCATATATTTAGACATGTATTTAGTTCTATTAAGTCAATACTTCAAAGAGATCTTTAAATGAAGCTCATACCCTAAGGGGTATTTTCGAATCAGAGCTACAAATCCTGTCAGAAATCCATGTCTTGCGTGCAGACTTTGTTCCATTGTGTTTTAAATTGGACCAGACTAATATATGTCTAAGCTGCATAGTGTATGTTCAGCTGACAGAATTGCCTAGCATGCACACATGTCAGTTATACACTAGAAATGTTTGTCTAAACAAGAGAGCAGTAAGTTTCTTAACCCAGGAAGCTTATTTCCCTTCTGTTCAACTACAGGAAATTTGCAAGAAATAAAAACATTCATTAATTCAAAATGATAAAAATTAACAGGAAAAAAAAAAAGGGAAAAAGTTCAATTTTCTGCCATGAAGGTCAAGGTCTGTGTAGTTTTAAAAGGGATGCACATGCTATAGACATTCAATTCCTCCTTGAAACCTAAGGAATAACAGATTTATCTCCCCTTTGAGGTTTAGGTAAAACCAGTAAAACTCTTCATTTGATCCAGTTTTAAACTGTGACCTGGGGAGCCAAGACTACTCTTCGGAAAAAATCAGGGATCTATTTTCTGCATTAATACTGATGATAAAATTTTAAAGTAATTTACCTTTTTGATGTTAGTACAATGTAAATTTGTCTCCACATTTTTTACTTGACTGATTAAGCTTTCACAAAAAAAATGAGTAATGGAAACTGATTTGTCATGATTAGAATTTCCTAGTGGAGCCATAGTACTGATTTTATCTAGCACCAGAACCACATAAATTCCCTATCTAAGGGTAGAATAAAACCAGATATGTTGCAATAACTTGAGATAGCTAGATTTGCAAAATTCTGTGCATATTTCAGCTGGCTGATGGGAGCAGACATCATATGATCAGCCGCATGTTTTTCTGGGCTGACAGACAAAAAATAACTCTTTCTGGGTGTAGTTCACTGGAATTTAGAACTTCTATTTTTGCATCCTAGGAAACCCAAATATAAAACCATGTTCCTAAGAATTCTATTTGTTTTTCAGTAAATGAGGAAGAAATACATAAAAAGAAGCTGTGTCTAGTTGTGAAAGAAACTTCCTGGTCAAAAGTGAAAAATTTTTTAACCTAAAAGTCTCATCAGCAATATTTTGTTCTGTCACAGAAATCCTCGCTGCAGTAACAGTTGTTGGACAGTTGGTCCCTTGAATACTCAGACTAATACCACCTAATCCATTGATACATTTAGTATTCCACAATGCTGAATTAGATATCCTAACAGAACATCTCTTTCCCTTGCAGTTTTAACCTATGCACTCTGTATTTGGGATCCACCCCAAAGAGGCAGTGACAACAAGGATATGAGCACTCATATCTGAGCTGCATTTCTAGATTCACGGAAAGAAATAAATTTTTAATGTATCTCTTAACCGCATTTGAGAAGGATAGAGGACAGGTTCACATGGTTTCTTTTGCACTGGAAATATTTATTATCAGAAGCTGCCCCACTCTTAAGCTGTGAGGTCTAGTGGAATCAGGAACAACCTTTTCTGTATGCATGTAGGCTGTGACCTCTACAGTTTCAGACCTGCTTTCAGCTGCTTTCAACAGCCTCCCATTTCATCAGCACATTATTTCAGGCAAAACAGCACCTGGAAACCAGAATTGTATAGATTAGCATCCCTCATGTCTATACAGAATATTAGCAGTTCACTGCTGATGGAAAATACTGTGATTACTTGCCCATGAGGATTTTATTTACTTGCCGCTGAAAATACACTGCATGTCTGGTTGGTTTTCTGTTGCTTTACTCACAAACCAGTCCCATACCTGCCCACTTTAACTTCATTTCCATCACAACTTCCTTCTCTATGGTTTGGGTAAAATTCGATTTCAGGGGCTCTCCATGCTTTTCCACTTTTTGTAAATTATTGCTTTTTGCTTTTTCCCTTTTTTTCCCCAACAGCAGCACCTTTGGTGTTATTTCTTTGGCCTTGAACCAGTTTCTATCTCCTGCCAAGTGCCATAGATCCACAAAGTGCTTGTTCTGCAGTTGTAATTTTGCTACTTCATATAAAAGAGCAGAGCTTGCTCTGGAGCCCTTGCTATAAATAGAACAGAATTTTTCTTAGGTCTCCTACTGATTTGCCAGATTGATTGTATCTCTGCTAATCTGAATAATGCATTTGCATTCTCCTTTTCTCTTAAAATCTTGCTGTATAAATATTTTGCTTGATACTTCTGAAAGTTTATTTATATTGTTTTAAATAGAAGACTATTATGCCTAGATGTCTTAACCCTTAATTTTCTGCCAAAACATCATTAACTGTCCAAATCATTTGTATTCGTACAAATGTTGAGCTATTTCAAGGTTAATTTTGATAAGGTGACCTTAAACAGTATTTTTTCACTTTTTTCATCTTTCCCATCTTTCTGAAGGCCAATCTTGAGAACATGTCAATAAAAACAGGGGGATATTTATCATGCACTTAAACATAAATCCTTTCACTCTTCCCCTGCCACTCCCCTATGAATACCTTGAAAATGTTGTTTTAAATTATGGATTAATACCCTGAAAATTTTTAGCAATGAAAAAAAATCCAGACTAGATATTGCAGAGTGGAAAGGGAGAGAAATTTGGTTAACAAGTCTTTTTTAAAAATGTATAATTAAAAATCCAAGTCATTAAGAGAATAATAAAGGATTGATCATTGATAGGGTTGTTTCACTGTTGTGAAAAGAGGAAATCAATAGGTCTATTTTAAAAAGTGATTGTCAATATAGTCTTAAATATATGCATAGTTTACAATTTAAATATACATATTTTACATTTAAATAGAATGTAGTCTAATTTCTTTTGGAAGAAAATACTTGCATATGCAAAGTTTGCTGCGGGAAAAAATGAAATATAGCTGAAGTTGGCACCTCCACATAGGATCCAATCCAATTCAGAAGAAAGTGTCTGTACCTGTAATGAGCTGTTTTAGTGTTCAGAGCAGATATATCAAATTTGAACCTTCAGCTAATTGCCCAATAGAGTATAATAATTAGCAAAATAGCCCATGAATAGGACACCAATTCTTCATTCCTTCCTCCATGTATTTAAGATGGATTTTGAAATTCTTATGAATGTTTAAGAAATATTGCAGACGTTTTAGAGAGCAAAGAGGCGAGTAAGTGTACTTGCTGTTGTGCTGATGTCTCATGACAACCTGAAACATTCCACCACAGTTCTGGCAGCACAGTCATAGCTGACTTTGACACACTGGAAAGCAAACCCGAAGAGTGTCCAAGCCTGGCACTATTGCCAATAAAAACAGAAAGCAAACACACAACGTATGCTTGTATCCAGAATTTACATACTATTAACAAGAATATTTCCTCCATTTTGGTCCAGCTGTCAGATCCTCAGTAATTCTGAGAACACTGAGCAGAAAATGAGATGAGAACATGGGCAGGAAAAGGCATTTCACACGCTTTGACCAAAGGAGGCTCAGCACTAACCCGATATTTATTTATATATGCATGTATATCCAGAGATATTCCCTATGAATTAAGAGGAGCAGAGGGCATCTTGAATAGCAAAAGAAAAAATACTTTTGTTGAAACAAGAAGGGAAGTTAATATTTCTCTTTCAGCCAAGCACCAAGAAGGTTAATCACAGGGTGAATATATTGTTTGAGTCATTACAAAAAGGTCAGTCATTAAAAAAACATTAATCACTGTGACTATCTTACTGCAATAATTTCTGTTATTTTCAGGTGTTTTGAAATTTTTAGGATTCTTTGCACTCACAAGATGGGGATTCAGACAGATATCAATGTTGTGATGCCACTAAAAGTGAGATGTGGAATATATTTCTGTAGTTTTACACAGACAGGAACAAAAAGGATACAGATTCATTAAGTTTACTAAGTGTATCATTAATATAGAAAGGAACAGGAACAAGAGGAAACAATACAGGGTCCTCTGTGTTAGTAGGTTTCAAGATCTGTCTTTCCCAATGCACATGGTACCAGATGCAGATGAACTCTGTTTTATGAGAAACTTTGCCCATACTGCAGCTTCTGTGAATTTGCTTGTGTTGCTGCTTATTAACACAAACAAGAAGAACTGAATATTAAGGCAACATGTACTTAAGTTCCAAGGTAGGTTTTTGGAGGGACCAAGGTCTGGAGGGTCAGAACTTCACTTTACCTTGTACAGAGAACTGTCGGATATTAGTCACATTAGACTTTACCTCTTAGGTGTTTACCAGCAAAATTAAATGTACATCTGGTACATGAAGCAAGTAATACTGCTTCAATCACTGCAATATGTAATCACTTATTTGCAAGTTACAATGCATATTTTGCATGTCAAATAGGAGTTTAATGGAAGAAAGAGTCTTATGTAATGTAGATCTCACGTTTATGCATAAAATAAGTGAATATTAAATATTTGCGTGAGGATACACTGACGGTTTAAAACATATTTACAGAGTTAAAGACATTTGTAGGACAATGCCATGTTTGAACATGTTTGAATCTGAAGATGCCCACTAGTATATATTGAAGTAAGGAATTATCTAGCATGGGCACTTGTATATGTACAAACAAGGTCTAAGATAAAGTCTTAGTTTAAAAGATGTCTCACTGATGTTTAAGAATATCTGCTTGAATAAAGGATTCAGAATCCATCCAACATTAATTAACTCAGGAGCATATGAAAAGGATAACAACATGCTATTTAAATATGATTTGGTAAGTAAATAATCTTTATATAAACATAGAAATAAGTATACACTGAAAAGTAAAGTGTTTAATTACATTTTTAAGATTGTGATTCTATTATCCCTAGTTAAAGTGTAACACTCTGCCAATTATTATTTCCACTACAGTCAAAACCAGATAAAATATTTTTTGAATTTATAGACACTGCATAAATATACTGCCACCTAATTCTGGATATTACTAAGTTTGTGATGTTAATGTTCTACATCTAGATATGTCATTGAACATCCCAACTGCAGTGCTGACAAACAGTCAGGTACAAAACTGACACTTATTACTTGTTACTAATCCCTCTTTCATTGACTTGCTAGAAGGAAATGACTCATTAGACACTACCAGAATACAGCTTACATTAAACTTTCTTACCTGTTGCAGTGATGGTCATAAGGTAGGCACTTGGAAAAAAAAAAGGTATAGTTGATCCTAATAAATTATTTTTGGACTATAAGAAAATACAGGGCAAGTATAGCAGATTAAGAAATGAAAACAGATCTTGATGTGGGTGAAAAGAGACACAACATTTTGAAGGACAGCTCAAATTTCCAGTAGAGATATAAGGGAAGAATCAGAATTAGTCAAGAAATTGAGATAACCTTGGTTGAGAGGAGAAGTCTTAGACCAGAGATTTAGATGATCATGTCTTGGAGACCGAAAGAAAGTAGGATTTTATACTCGCAGACTGCTGAGTAGAATATTGAAAACTCATGATATGGGTACTGCAGCTGCTCTTACTAATTTAGGGTGAGATGCAGAGCAGAGCAGCAACACACAGAGAATGATTTTCTTGGGTAAAACCTCAGTCATTTTGCACTTAGTGGCACGGATTCTATGACACCTATTGGGGCAAGACCACTGACAGGACAGCAACTGGAGTTTCATGATCTACAGTTTCTGCTCATATTTATTAATGAGATTTTTGCAATTGCAACTCTCCAAGAATGCAGTGCAAATACATTGCCTCTGGGATTGCAAGAGGACTTTCTCAGGGCTCTTAGGATATCCATGGATTATATTTTATTCCAACCTAATTTAGCTACCATAGATGGAGTTATTTAGACATTCTGTCCTACAGAGCTTTTGAGTGTACCAAAATAGATATAGCCTTTGTCATGTGCATTCTCCTTTCCTTTGATCAGAACATAGAGTCCATGTCTTGTACCAATTTACCAAATACGTTTTGTTGGAGCTCAGTTTAGTAGAAGACACTCTTGCTGCATTAGGAAAAGTGCTGCAGAGAAATGAGGAAGGGGAAGGAATATATTTAAGGAGCAAAGCAGTAGAAGAAAGAATAAGGTGTTTGGATACACAGAAATACTGAAATTAGAGCAGGAATAAGAGTTCATTTTCCATTAGTGTAACCAATGATGAACTTATTGATGTTTAGCTCCTAAGGAGGGTCTGGATGATATGACTAAGGGAACATGTCAGTGATATTGCCATGAAAAATAAAATGGTATTACCATGGATAAAAAAATCTTAGGAGCAGCTCTCAATGCGATTGTAAAAAAAATTAGTGCAGTGAGTAGATTTGTAGGAAGCAATTCAGCCTGCCTTAAAATAGATGTCTGATTGTTGTTTGAATGATTCTTTTTACTCCATCTACCGTATCAAATGTCCATCCATAACAACATATGTAGTTTATGCTAGGTACATTTAGCCTTAATCTCAGACTGAATCCCACTCATGAATTCTACACATCTGAAAAGATGAAGAGGCCATCTGGGCTCCACAGGTGCACAACTGGGTTGGATTGAATATAGGTCTCTAGGAGAGCCTGCTGAGACTGCTGTTGGAGCTCTCACTGGGAGGAGAGACCTCATAGCATGATAGGTGAAAAAGTAGCTTAAACTGTGTGTTAATAGGTGACAGATAACTGCGAGAAGGTACTGAATGGCCAGAGAACTTTTGTGTGGAGAGGTTGTAAATTTTGATAATGCTCTGACCAATCTTCCAATGTATAAAGTTGGAAGTTCAGCCAGAAGTACCACTTAAGATACTGATTGGCCATTGTGCTTCTGTGCATAGATAATTTAGATGTGGAGAATGGAGATTTGGGTTGCTGAAAAGAAAGGGCCAAAAAGAAATGTTCATGAGGAGAAGAAAGGATGTCAGAAATAAGAAGGGAATCCGGAAAGAAAATCGTATCTGGAGGGAAGACCTTGGAAGTCAGGAGATGTCCTGATTCCAGAAGGCTGGAGATTAGGGAAATGTACAGAGAGAAAGGCTGGATGATACTCAGGGACCTTGGCCCAGTAACAGCTGAAACAGGGAACTGTGAGTAGTGGCACTGCAGAAAACAAAATGGCTTTGTGCCCAGTCTTCCCAGACCAGCTGTGTTCTCCCTGCTGGAAAGCCAAGTAGTGAATATAACACAATGAGGGAAACAAGTGAGTTTATAACATAAGAAAGTAGAGTACAGTCTTTAATGGTTTTGGTTCCTACATAAACTCTAGTGTCTGGTTGCACTGCAGGTTGTTCAGTTTGTTTCACTCTTGACAGCTGCTTATACCACAGCCAAGCACAATTCCCCAGGTTAGCATGCATGGCTTGGGTGGCCTGCCACATCCTAATACACCTGTAATGATCTTTGCTGTTAATGAACCCCAGTACAGCTCTTTTGCCTTTAATAAACCTTTTATCTGTACCTCGATGTTTCCTATATTAGGGGCTCATTCAAGACAGAGGATATATACCCTCTTACCATCTTTTTCTAAGATCACCAGCATAGATGGGCAGGTTTACATGAATACATGAACTGATTTTCATGTAAACCTGCTGTAATATATAGACCCGGGAAAATACTGCTTTCATTCTGCAGCAGAATTTCTTTTTTTTGAAAATTATTTATTTCCGGTCAGAAGTGGAAGTAAACAGTTACAGTCAATATTAATAATGGGGCATCTTGGACCCAAGAGCAAATCAAGAGAACTGAAAATATACTACAACAGTAAATAAACCCATTTAATATAGTGCTTAAAGAATCAGGGTCAGCAGCTGTGTTTCCAATACAGATACAGTGATTTTCTTAAGGTGCCAGCATTCGTGTGGCAGCACTTAGCCCTACTGTCCTGTGATTAGCCAGGAACTACGTGGAAAGAAAAGAGCTTTATACCAAGGTTTGGTCCCCATTTATTTCAGAACTCCTCAGGCAGAGGAGTGCATTGTAGTAATCAAAAAGGAAGGAATTGTTTGAAGTGCAGCCTGCCAAAGCAGCAAAGGCAGGAGGAGGGGATTGAGCCTGCTCTGTGATAAGGTAAGAGAAACAGAAACAGCAGGTGCTGCACTGCCACCCGCACAAGAGCTGCTTGCTGCCCCCCAGGCAGTGCAGTTCTCACCACAAGGTGTGCAGGTGTCATGGGTGTTGTGCACACAGGACAGGGATCTTGGGGCTCTGAATGTGCTCACTGGGGGGTTTTGTTAACATTTGCAGTGTGCCAGGCCTCAGCACCATTTTCTATATCTACTCTGGTTTGATATTCTATATCTTCTGGGCTTTTTAAAGCTATGTTCATACAGAGCCTCAGCAGCATCCCTACTTTGTTTTTTTTATACTTCCCTGAGTATTGATATTCTAATCAGATGCTGGTGCCACAGTGATATTTTAATCAAGGTCAATTTCAACATTTATTATTTTATTAGCATATGGTCACATAAAGATGTTAAATGTCTCATTTTCATTCTCCATGATACTAGTTGTACTAGAAATGTATCTGGCTGATATTTCAATTTAGAGATATCATCATTCCATTTAAAACAAAACAAAAAAAGCCATCTCAGGTATGTGTCTGCAAACAAGGAGACATTTGAATATATCAAGCACACTCATTGCAAGCCAGGTAAGCGAAACTCATTGTGACCTGATAGTGCAAAGATTTGGAACATCCACACATAATAAAAGTTTTGGATAAGATATCATTAAAGTTCATTTCACAGAAACAAAAGCCTGGACATATTCACCTTCAGTTTTTGTTTCAGCTTCCCTTCCATATAGACGAAGATATTAAAGAACTTTTTTAAGAACTCTGAGCTTTGTAAATTAGTTTTTCATAAGAGTGCAAGCCTTTAATGTTTCAGTTATAATAGATGAAGAAATTTTTACTTCAAACTTGAGACACTTCAGAAATTTAAGATAGAAATAATGTCTGAACAGCTACAGAGGTTTTGCAGAGGTTTGCCAAGACACTCTGTTCGGAAGAAGCTGGATGAAAGTGGCTGGGTCAAAATGCCTCATCAGGCAGTGGTAAAATAAACAGCAGGAAAATAAGTTCAATTGTAGCTTGATATTTTCAACTTAATAATTTTATCTTGAAAAAAACATCAAAGTCTGAAGTCTTTAGATAACCTTTTCTTTAGATAAGGAAAGAACTTTCCAGCTCTTTTGTCACTGTACTAATGAAACAAGGGTAGCTACAGGCACAACTGCAAACCTCCTGAAGTACAGAATATGAGACCTCATCATTTCTGTAGTCCTTCCCAGCTGCCTGTATTTTAATGAACTTTACTGAGCTGATATTTTTCTTAACAACCTAAATACAAGGACTGAGGGAATGTGACAGCAACTTGGTTTCTATGTTCTAAAAGTTCTCCTGTTTTTCCCATCAGATCCTTCATTCCCAAAGGAAAATCCCAGTTTCATAAATTCAAATACCACCAGTCAAATATAGACTGGATGTTAAACTGTGTAGTTGTCAGTCACAAATTTTGCTTCCAAATCTTGTGCACTGGCATAGAAATGATCAAAGAGGCTGTGACATCTCTGGGTGCAATGAGAGACTTCCTTCTTGCCTTTTTGCCAGAATTGCTTTTACAAAAAGTAATACTGAGCACTCTTTGGAATAATCCTGCTCAAATCTCTCTTCAGATTGGCTTTCACTGCCTCTTACACTCAGTTATAGCTCCAGATGTCCAACCTTTGCTCTTTTCCCTTGAGTGGGGAATGGCAGTGGGGAACAACCACGCTAAGAACAACCAACTCAAATTCCAAATGCTTTGTACCATTTTTGTCTTTCATTGAGCAGAACAAAATATAGCCATATGTAAAACCTATATAAATCATAAGGCTGCCTGAGGCTAGTTTTTTTACTTTTCCTTTTTTTCCTGATTTATCTTGCTTCACAATGAACATGCACGCTTCAAGGGATATCTCAGGAAAGATAGAATAATTTTTTCCCCATTATTTCTTTGATCCACACTGCACTATCTTCACTTCTCAGCTTTACTCTTTAGTGGGCAAAATGGATAAAGTCTAAATTTATGAGGAGAGCAGATTAATAGCAAAGATATTTGGTCTCCATTGTAATGTTATGTCTTTGTTACTAGAGATGAAAAATCACAGGTAAATAATGCAGAAAAGACAAAAGCCCAGACTCTTGTCAATAATAATTCTTAACTTCTTCCCCACCTCTTCGTTTGATTTCTTTTAAAAGAAAATCCTGCACTGTTCAAACAATTAAATATTGCTAACACATTTGTGAGAGAATCTTGAAATCAAATCAATGGATTGGTTAATCACAGTAAAATAGGGCCATATAGTCATATAGACTAATTTTAAAAAATTAATTCCCTGGCAGAACAGAACATTTGAGATGAAAATGTAAGTTTAATATATGTTATTTTGGAAAAAGAAAAAAGAAGCCACCATACCCACTCTATCTGCCTTTTGATATTTATTATCTATGCATTACAATCTGTCCACTTATGCACAATTACCACTATTGCCCAAGTTGTCTTTTATCTTAAAAAAAATGAGTCTGAATGTAGCTTTTTATCTCATAGGAGAAAAACAGCCAACAACCTGGAAGAATGAACAGAATAAAAGGAATAAAATTCATTTATTTTTTCACATTCCCATTTGTTGAAGATATGCTTTTCCCTGCTGCAAGTAAAAAGAGAAAATTCACACAAAGGGAAGGTGCATTTTCCTTAGATATCTGAATTCCTTCCAACTAGGTGCCACAGCCGTGTGCGCTTTCATAACACTACAATACACATAAGTATGTAAGAGTTTGGTGGGAAGTTATGAAATAATTATGCATTTTACCATGAAAGAACACTCAACAACTCATCTCCTGAGGATTCATTGCAGGCCATTGTTCAGTTTGCTCACAGAACAAAGACAAAAAGTCAATGGAAAGAGCACTAGGCTACATATGTGAGAACCTGACTTCACATTTTCTGGTAAGGGATTTTAAGAAATTAACAATTGCAGCAGTTCTTACAGTTTCCAAGGTAATTTGAAGAGCACGTGGGTTTCTGGAAGCCTGTGTGTCTATTTGCTTCTTACCCTTTGTTTTAATACTAATTTAAATTAGATGATATTAAAGAAATACAGAAATTAAAAAAAAAAAAGAAAGAAAAAAGGCAGCATGATATATAATGGTATCTCCTACATGAAAATCTCCTTCTTTACTTTTAAAAATATTCTGCTTTTACAAAACATGTATGTTTTTCATCTTTCTGTGACTTTATTTTTCTTTTCTGCAGCATTTTATTGTGGGCTGATGATCCCATTGCAATAATGAACATTATGGAAGATATCCCTCATTAAACAGCTGCATGTCGTGAAGCAAACAGAAATATTAAAGCAATTTATCATAAACTAAGTTGCTTATTTTGAAGCACAGAATGGTAAAAACAGCTTTTGCTGTTCCTTATTTCTGTCCACATTCCTCTGGTGATTTTAAAATACCTCTGTAAAGTTGTATTTTCTTACTGCTTTCTCCCATCCCTGGGAAATAAGTTCTTAGGTATAATATCTTGTTTTTTCTTCATTTCTCCTATTATCTGTCATTCTAAGCTTTTGTTTTTATTCCTCTTCAGCCTAGAGGCTAACATACACCTAAATACTCTCATTTCACATTAGGGATTACTTACCTTCTCTTAAGTCAATATTGTTCCCAGTAAATGCTCAATGGGTTTGGGCTTAAAAGAAAAATTAGGATGCCTACATTTCATATTACCAGTATTTAATCTTCATAGTAGGACACAGAATAAAATTCTCCAGCCAAGATATTCTGATAAAAGTTGACTTATATGTAGCATATTTTATAGTGTGCAGTGGCTGTTTGCATTAAAATGCAAAACGAGAAAGGACTTGCTATTTTCTCACACTATTTCTAAATATTTTATTTTAACATTGATTGTGAACCCCAAGTATTGCTTTCAAACTCTGATTCATGGACGTAGTTATACAATCCCTAAACAAATAAAATAATTAATACTGGTTTAGTGTTTAGAAGCGTCTTTGCAATTCTCAGACAAAAAAAATGACAGCTTGATGCAAACTTTAGAGAAGAGAAATTTAAGTTTTCAATTTTATGGATACGCATGCATACATGCTACATATACATATGAATATATATGATAATATTGAGCAGGACTTTAAAAATTCAGCATGTCAGAATAATTCTATCTTCTCTCAGATGATAATAGGTTTCTCTTATGATACTATCCTCCATATTTTTTTGCCTTTATTTCTGAATTGTAATTTTTTACTGTAAATAGAAATAAACATATTTTTTTCTGATTAAGTATTTTTTTTGCTTGAAAGAAGCAGTTATAAAGAAAACTTTTCATTAATTTTTTTTAAATTTCTTTCAGGAAAATTCTCTGAGGTCCAAGTTCACATCTAAGAAAATGTATTGCCATGTGAGTGTGACAGACTGATTACAAGGATTTATTATTTAACCTTAAGCCATATGGCAGATAATCTACTGTTTTTAGAGGAATGCACTGTAAGGTCATTCTGGACTATTTGTGAAACCTCTTGGTGCTAAAAGACCACTGAGGTTTTTTTCAGTTAATATAGTCCACATAATTTACTCATTCTAATTTGCCTTGTGAGGGCCCTTCAGCTACTTGAATTTGATGTGGAGCATGCCCACACCTCATTAATAATAAACACAGCAGCTTTATATTAATAAAAAAAATGGCAGGATAGTAAACTTCCTGGGTGATAAGAAATGTTATTTATGTTCTTCTGAAGCAGCGCTCTGTATTTCTAAAATTATGATGCTAGGTAAGCTCAGTTTGTTCATCTGCTTAACTCAGATTAATTACTTTGATGAATAACTAACTTTACAGGCATTTGTCAGGGATAGCCACTATTTTTCATTCTATTTGATGTGGCGGAATTTTCTGTTAAGTGCTATATTTCATTTTCTTCACCAACATTTTTGTATTCTTGAAAAAAATTGAAAGCATTTAAATTCAACGACCTATGTAAAATCGCTTTCCACGAATTCCTGTGTTGGAACATATTTATTGAGCAAAAAGCCAAAAAGGAAGACAGAGTTAGACCATTGTGTAGAGGAAACCAAGGGGGCACCAGGCAGGTAGTGGGCTGAAACCAAAGGCTTGTAAGGCTTGTCACTGCTTACAAGGGCTGAACATTTCTTCACCCCATCATCCAACATCCACACAAAGGAGTAGCATACGGCAGCAGCCCCAGACATGTGGGTGTCTGCAGGAACCCCAGCAAAGATCAAGCAAAGGCAGCGAGTGCGCTGTCAGCAGGGCACGGCGCGTCTGCCAAGAGCTGATGGGCTTATGCATCACCAGAGCAGGCACAGAGAAAACATTCCTGTCTCATCACCTTCCCATTAGTACATTCTGACAAGTCAGAAAGTTCAGGATTTAAATTCCTGAAGAGAACACAGTATTTTATAAAGTAAGCCACCTGTACTGATATTTTGCAGGAATGCGCATGAGTTCCAGGAGTGAGTGTTTGCAGGAGGTACAAAAAATGTCAATCTGTGCACCAACAGTAGGGAATGTCTGAAATTGGACCCTGTCTATTACTACTCCTATTCAGACAAAAAGTCACATGGTGACTTTTGCAGTTATGTTTTTTTCCCTGTGTATCTTAGTTATGAAACTAGTTCAAGAAGCCTTTGTGTTAAGGGCTCAAGAGGGGGACACACAAGGAGCAGGTGACCCTGGGTGACAAAGCACCACAGACCCTTTCAGCATCTGGTCTCACATTTGGAACACAGGAATGAAGGAACTGAAAGTTTGGACAGCCATGTAAAATCTTGGTGGGATGAAATATGATCAGAATGACAGACAGGTTTATCTACCCGAGTTCTGGGCCAACAGCTCAATCAGACACCTATGAAGATGCTGTCATCTAGGAAAGACATATCTGCCTGAGATAACACTACCACATAAGACTCAGGTAGCTTGTGTGTGCTGATCATTTTTTATATATTGACTTCTGGCTTTCAATGGAACAATTATTCTGTGCCTTTTCCTGTAGTAGGTTTTACATATGGATATAATATGTCTAAGTTTCACATGAAAACAACATCAACAATATTGTGAAATTAATTTTTAGATTAAATGTTTGATGAGGATATGCAGCATAATTGAATTCATGACTTGTCAAGAAAATCCTACACAATATTGTCAATGGTAAAAATACAACTGCAATTTTCATCTATTGCTGTTGAATTAAACAGTTCCTTTTTTCTGTAAACAAAATTCAAACGACTTAAAAGATTTTTCAGTGTAACTAAATGCTTCTGCAACCTGTTGTATTTAGTCATAGGTATAGTCTTAAAGACCTAAAAAAAGTCAGTACTATACAATTATTCTGTACCTTTGCAGGATAGGATTTTATAGCAGCTGATTGAATGTCTGTGTGCTTTCATACAATTTGGCAATAAATATCAGTCCTGAATGGGCTCAACACTTTTTACACCTGCCATTTTTTGGAGTATTTTAAATATTTTTATAGATTTTTGACAAGACACTATGATTTTTTTAAATTAATTGTTTTAGCTTCTCTAAATTATATTTTCTTTTCTGTGGGGAAGTCAAATTCCTGTTTCATCACATTCACAGATTTTTGTATTAGTCAAGGTGAATTTAGAATACAATTTTATAAGTTGTCACTCAATGTGCATGAATGATGGTTTGCTCTTCTCATGTAAAATCTGAATCTAAATTTTTCAACCATGCTGCATGTATCTTAAAATAGTACCACTTAGCAGTAGTGGCTTTCAAGACTCATCTTGCAAAGCAAAAAGGGACAATAAGGAAAATTGGATAGTCATGACAAATATTTCCTCTTGTTTCTAATAAAATGGTTACAGAAACTGTGTATAAAATATACTTCATGTGTATCAATATAATTTACTTAAGTCTTAACACTTTCTATGAAACACAGACTAGCAGTGTATGATCATGTTTTGCTATAGACACACACACACCCCAATGTTTTTAGGAAGAAGGACTGGCTCTCTCACACTAATCCCTGGGATTTACACATGGCACAGAGAGTCTAAGCCCCATATGCCTCCTGTCTTTTCCTGCCAGCTTGCTTTTTTCACGTCAGTAGCATTTTATGTCTGATAGCATCAAAAACTTGAAGTAAGACTCATGTTCATGCATGCCCATTTACCCTTTACCCAAAGGCAAAATACTTTGTACTCCAGAAGTGATAATAATTTTTATGAGTATAGGGACTCTGTTTTGAGAATGCTTGTGGATTTTTGCAAAGGTATTTAAGGTGAAATACGGGCTGCTCAGCTAGTGACAAGAAAGCAGAATATTGTGGGGGTACAGTCCTGGGTTCACTGCAGCACCCTGCATGGCAGCAGAAGACAGCAGCTCATGTGGTTCATGTCCTCCCAGGAAAAGCTGTTCTCTCCCACCTCTGTCCCAGCAAAACCTACATTAAAACATCTGGTACGATGGACTGGATTGGAAAAAGTGTGTAGGGACTTTTCTGATGCAGGCATTCAAAGGTAGTGTGATTTGAGGAACTTAAATCTGCTTATTTTTGACATCCTCTAAAGGATCATAAGCATCCCCTGAATGTCTTTTCTGAGAATGACTCAAAATAAACAGTGTGCAATAATGTTGTTTACACAGCACATCAAAAGGATGCATTTTTGCTGCAGCAAATGAGAACATGGCATTAGGCAAAGACTTTTCACAGTGACACTTTCTAAGCTTTCACAGTCATTGTAATGAGTGGATAGTTTGGCCAGATGGAAAGGAATCTATTTACACCATTTTCTTGGGCCTGTAGAAGTAATTTTGCCAGAGATTGGGTTATAATTTTATAAAGCCCAGGTCAGTAATATTCCCCCCATGGACTTTTTCTGCATATAAACTTAATGCTTTCACAGTACTAAATCAAGAATGGCTTTTTTTTTGACATCTCATCTCTGAGATGAGCTATAAGACAGTTTTCAAATGTCTGAGGAATGAAGGCTTGTCTTGGTATCACTCTTTCATGTATGACAAAATGATTGATTAAATTAAAATATTAGCTCACCATATAAAATACCAAGGCAGTATTTCATTATCAGACACTGTCCTTTCTATACAAACCAAGTATAGAAAAAACAGCCAGTAGGATTTTTGGAAAAGTATTGCACAACTACATGGTGCTGACACAATAAGGCATCTAATGAGTCCTATTCTTGGATAAGTAAAGCTCAATTTTGAGTGTACAAAGCAGAAAGAAGATAATTAGTTGTAAATAAACCACCATATATAAACTGATAGTGATTCAAATTCAGTTTTATATGATGCAACTTTCAGGAGACAACAATAAGCACTTGCCTTGGTAACTTGCAGACACCACTATGGTTTTTTCCCAGTGACCATCAAACAGTGTTAAGTTATGTGCTCTGTTATAATTTGTAAGAAAGTGAAAAAATAGCCTAGTTTGCCTCGCTCCAACCTTTTGCTGTGACTAAGGAGGGAATTCTTTCTAGAGGTACAAGATGGTTACATGTAGAACTTCTGTGCTAGATGATGCCATTAACAGCTACCCTTTGACCAAAATCTCTGCAACTCTTCTGACAGCATAGTAGGAAGTCTTCAGAAAGGAGGGAAGTGGTGATGGAGCTGCCAGCAGGAAGCCACTTCAGCAATGTAAGTACAGAGAAATAGAAAGTACCCTTGATTACAGTCCAGGAGGGCTGTAGTGGGATGACTAGGGGTGAAATCAGAGAAAACTGGAAAGTTGTATTCACATTCTAAGAGACAGTATAACAGTGAGGAAATTATGGAGTGAAATGCAGTTGCTACTTCCAGGATGGAATGCAACTGGCATGCAGGAAATCCATTCCATGATGACTCACCACACACAGAGCCTGCAAGCTTAAGCACATGCTAAGAGGGATGAAATGGAGGGTGGAGCAAAGTGGAGACACCTTGGCCAGGCTCTGTTGAAATCCTTGCAGGGATGGGAACCCAACGGTGCCAGGCAGCCAATAAACTGCACAGCAGCTGCCACCCAAGGCAGAGGAGATGATGTCTTGCTGCTGAACCAGCAGCTGGGGTGAAATCACTCTCCTTGGGTGAACTTGGTCCATTATAATCTGACTGCAATACCAACACAGAGCTCCATGCCAAAGTTACCACCTCCCAGGTATGACCACCCCACTGGGCATGCACCCTGTATTTTATTGACTATATCTTTCAGAGCAAAGCAAGAGAATTTTGATCAAATTAGTAGCAAAGTAACCAGAGCAATTCAAACTCCATCTAAATGTAAAAGAAATAATATAAAAGGCAGGAGAAATTAGGGAAGACTTCATTGTAACATTTGGGATCAGTTGATGGGTGGAATATGGCTTCTCCCCCCATAGAAACACCTATTTTAAGAACTATATTCCATTTGCTCTAAATTTTTCTGTCGAGCAGGATTTCATTGATGATTAGTGTATGTCTGTATATTGCTTTAAATTTTTCTTTGCCGTCACTCATCTTCACCATCAATCTTTATACCTTAACCTGTCACAATTTTGTGGTATCAGTGTGTTTATTAATAAGGTGGGTAATTTTGTGAAGTGGTTCCTCCAAGGGCACCAGCTCTTGCTGGCAGTGGAGAGCATACCTGACTAATTGTGGGGAGTCTCTTTCTAAATGGCAATAAAGGTTTCACTCCAATATGCTGTAGGTGTGTGTCCCTGAACAAGTTGGTCAAGCTGCTCACTGGGGCCCCTGTTCACTGGGGCACTGACAGACTGGGTGGGCACAAGGTTTTCAGCCTTCCTGGGGCATTGACAGACCAACCAAAGTTGTTCGAGGAAACCCCTCTTTCACATGACAAGGACTCTCATCCTTTCTCAATGTACACAATACAATAAATCCACTATTTCTTTGTTACCTTGTGCTCTAAACACCTAATATTGGGTGCATTTACTTAACCCCATTCATTTGTTTCCTTGCTGTTAATGTCATCCTCCACTCTGGCAGGAATCTATCAGTTCAGGTTTGAGCCAGTTCCATAGCTTCTTTTGAACTGGCCTAAGCAATGGTGATTGTCCAGCATCCAGTACAAGAATGTGGTTTGTGACCAACAGCAATATTGACACAGCACATGACAATGCACCCTTAGGGGAAAGTATTCTTGGCAACTGCTCAAAGCAAAACTCAAGCATCTCCAGAGTTTGTAAAAACCTTCTGAATCTAGTTTGCATTCATGTCACTTAGATGTTGGTTGCTCTTCCTGCAGATGTCCTCAGGGCACTGGGCTCCTGCAGGGAAAGCTCTAATCCCTCTGCCTGAATCATTAGAAACAAGATAGATTTGGTAGCCAGAGGGTGCACAGAGACCAGGTGTGGTCATGGAGCAGATAAATATGCTTTGGAGGACACTGTAGACACTCTGTACCCAACGTTTCCCTTCCCAAATAATTAGTTAGAGTGGTCTAGATATAGTCCCAAGGGCCAGCTGCAATGGTGTAGCTTCCAGCCTGCCTTGTGATTCTGCCATCAATGTCATGTGGCTCTTAGCAAGGACTGTGTAAGTACAGTCTTACAGAGAGTGCATTCCAGATTTAGCAACAAAGCCCCTGTGTGCTAAGTACTGTTCAGAGCAAATTAATAAAGAAAACATCTTCCAGCTAGCATAGAGGTCAATGAGGAGATGAATGGAGGTTAACAAGAACAGAAATCCTGTCACTCTTTCTGGTTTTGGGTTTTGGTTTTTTTTGTTGGTGTTGGTTTTTGTTGTTGTTGTTGTTGTTTTTTTTTAACAGACAATAATAGATGAATTCTGTGTGTTTATGAGCTGAGGGGATTAAGCTGGTATGGCTAAAGACATGAAGTACTATGCTACTGTTTAAACTCATCAGACTGCATATCTAGAGAGGGGGGAAAAAAACTCACAACCCTAAATTACTTGCTTAAATGAACCTTTTAAAAAGATAGTGATGTACAAGAAGCCCTGCAGGATTTAGGAAGCTTATCAGCCTCAATGCAGGCTTCCTTGTTTCTGCTCTGTGTCTCAAATATCATTCTAAGTGTTGAAAATTCATTTTCTCCTGTTGCACTCTCTTTTAACCATATATTTTCAAAGCTGACAGGTTGAAAATATGTTCTAACCTTGAAAATACAAATGTACTTCAGAAACAACTTTGATAAGCTGTAATTAATGACCCTGAAATAACTGCATCAGGTGTTAAAATAATCATGAAATGATACATCCTTGGGTGTGAGAAGACAAGAATTCAGCAAATCCAGGGGATGGCTTCATTGCAAGTGACCAAACAAATCTCAACTCTATCCTCATGCATTTTTTATTTGCTTTTTTAAAATTAGTACTGCTACTAAATGGGCAAATCAGAAACTGGAAGTCTTGCCAGGTTAATTCTTTTTTGATACACTATAGTGCAGAGAAGCCCAGACATGAATATTCATGATCTTGAAACCCCACATTTTGGGCAGAGAGCATCTGGCCATCTTGCAAGTCCCCCAAGAGTTCAAGGGCCTGTTTTAGAACAGCTGAGAGTCAAGACTATTGGAAATTATTCCAGCATCTTTGAAGCTAGATTGTAGTACAGACAATGAACTTACACAGGTAGAAGAAGAAAAGTATATCTTATGTGGCCCTCAGCAAACATGGTGTGCTGCTGTAGAAGTTGCAAGTTGCATGGCCACTCATCTTTAAGCAAAATATATAAAAAAGGGAGGGTGAGGAACAGTCAACCTTCAGTGTCCCTGTAGTGCTGGATGGCAGAGCTAGACTGAGGAATGCAGCACAACGAATGGCAATAGAAGTCATGAGCCTGATGCAATAAGGAAACAGTGTGGAATGGAATTTTAGAAGTGTGAAACTACTAAGACGGTGCAACTTCTATACCATGTTTTGACAGGGGCTATGCCAAAGGACATACCAAACCTTTAATGCTATGTAACAGCTTTCCCAGAGGTAAGCAGAGGTCAGTATCATGCAGAATGCTGATACAAAATGTGAGGGAATAAAAATATGAGAGGAAAACCAGAATGCTGATAAACAATTTATTATGATCCAGGAATAATAAATAACATCCTAAATTTGTCCTCCTATTTTGTCCATTGATCAAAAGACTTGTTTTCCTTCTGTTATATCTTATATCTCTTTAATTTGGAAATACTTTTTTTTTTATCTCCTTCCTCTTCTTTCCTGAGATGAATCAAACATATATAGTTTTGATACGTTTTTGCTGAATCTTAATTGGCTGGGCATTAATATTTGTACTTTCCACCAATGTCACTCTTGGAGCTCTTATTTTCTGTGCTTCTTTCTAACTAGCAGAGTCCTCTGCTCAGATTGTGTCATTCACTGTATCTGTAGATTGGTAGGGGATGCAAGGGCAGCACAGCTGAGCAGGAGTGCCCAGCCCACAAGCCTCAGTATGGCAGTCTTTGGAAACACAGAGCTCAACCATCAGAATTAAGGTAAATTTCAGTTTGATTCAACAAGCAGAAACAGAGTGTGCCAAGTCAGACATGGTTGAACAAAAAGATTTGCAACTATTCAAATAAAAAATAAACAAAGTGTCAAAGACTAGTTCTGTAAAAAGGTTAATTATGAAACAAATTTGGGAATGCACTTCTATTTATGATATTGTGAATATATCAAAAGGTTATAGATGTTCTGAGAAACCTTTGAAGGAAGTAACTATTCTGTAACATTCTCCCCATATAAAATTTTCATCAGAAATTTCCCTTGAAAAATGTCCCCATTGACCATAGTGAATTCTATGAAGGTTAAAGGAGTTTCCCTTATATGATTGTCCCTAATCCATCTTCTCTAAATATTTTACATTAATCTTAGTTATAATATTGGAAGGAAGAGAAATATGGAAGTGTTGTTGAAAAGATTACTGTTAATCTTTTAGTTTTAGTAAAAAGATTAGGTTTTAATCCTTTTTACTATAGAGGGGAATACATATTTCCTATAGAAAATAGAAATAATAATATATTGTAAGTTTCTTGAGTCAATGTCAAAACCAGGGTTTGTAACTATACTATATATATATATTATTATTATTTTAATTATTATTGAGAAGTTTAATTCAGGTTACTGGGCACTTTAAACACACTAAGACTTAGCTCCATTAGTCCTTGTTAGATCCCCCCAACTGTGTTTGGTTGCTCAGTGGACAATTTTTCTAATACTGGGGGCCCCAGGATGGAATCAAAGTGTCAGTATCTAGAGAGAAGAGAGAAATGACACTGCCCAACAGGTGCTGTGCTCAAGCAGAGTGTATCTGCAAGGCTGATTGTAAAGCGTCTTCTGGTTGCTACCAATAATTTTTAGACAACAAAAGACAATACTTTAATTTTTTTGTTTGTTTCATTAGTTTGTTAGCTTTCATTATTTTTTATATTTCTATTAAGACTGTTTCCTTCTTATTGTCTGGCAAAATGCAACAGAAGTTCTTGCAGTTTTTTCAAGCATCCTCTCCCATAGGTGTAATTTAACTTAGTGTTGAGACTATTTAGAAAGCATTTTCCACTCTAATGCCAAAGTAGAGGCTCTTTTAACTTCCTCTAATTAGATTCTCTTCCAAACACCAAAATTAGTTTTCCACCAGTCTCTTCTAATTATTAATCCACTGATATACAGAAATATGTTTTTTCCAGAGGAAATACTTGGTAGGAAATTTCAGCATCTTTGCACTCAGTGAATTTTGAGTGTTGTTGCTCCTGGAACTGGTGACCATTGCTGTCAACCTCTTGTGCTACTTTACATTATGCACACATATACAGTGTGGCAGGCTGCAAAGACAGTAGCATTTGGGGGATTGGTGAAAAATCAGGGGCTGAACTCCCTTGACCTCTAACATGGTTGAACATCACAGACACAGAGTAGTCTTGGACATACATCTCATGAGGATGTAGCAAAAATGGCTGGGAAATCTCTCATCCTACTGCAAAAGCTTAGACTTTCTGATGAAAGAAAGGCCTTCAAAAATTGAAAAACAAAAAAGCTAACATCGTTCTTCAATTGATCTTACAAGTGCAAAATGCGTTCTATGTTTATTCTTGACTCCATGTTTATGAATTGCTTTAACAAGTCTACTATCATCCATTTCTCGTTGTTTATGCTGCGTGATAAAATTGCTCAAACAAAATTCTTTTAGAAGTGTTACTTGTTTTGAACACTTCTTGGTGTAAGGTAGAATGCTGACATTTCAAAAAATGGGAAAGTGGGGTACTCTCAGAAATGTAAAAAAAACATTCTTCCTCTTGAAAATGTAGCAGGTATATTGTGCTGTTTTTGATTACTTCATATTCTTACATAAGCAGTTTCAAAAGTGTTTTCTTCTCAATATACATGGCAGACAGTATTAAGGAGCTTGTAACAAACCCAAAGAAAGGTACTGTTGTATAGGAAACCGGAAAACATTTGCATCCATATCATCTATATTTTAAATACATTTTCAAAAATCTTTCCTTAATAATCTTAAAGTGAAAGATGCACCATGATATTATGCTAAATCACTTCAGTTTATTGGAACAATGTTTCAAACCCAAGGTATCAAAATAAAATAACCTGAAAATTGAATTTGGTAGTTACTAAAAGAAATTGAACGGTATGTTTAGATAATTAAGAAATTTGAGCTAAATTCTAGAGCCAAGTTCATAGATCAGTACTGCTTTCCAAGTTACTAAAATGTTTTCATTTTAAACTTGGATTTTATGTAAATATTGCATCTTTTAAGCTATGCTTTTCTGTTATTACTTGATACACTAAAGGTTTTGATTACAAAGAAGCAATCACACAACTTTTGATCTGCCACCAACAAAGTGTGCAAAGTATCTATTTAATCTCAGCCTACAATTCAAGAGTGGTATTTGTAATGACTTTGAGTGCCAGAGCAAAGTGAAATCATAATTCATATTATTATATTTGAATCCTAGGTAAAGATGTTTGTTTTCATTATGGTTTGAGGGTTTTGCACTGCCTTTCTCCTTTACAGGATGTGGGATCCGTTATTTGGGTGGAGATAAGGAAATGAGGATTGTCAATGCTATTTAAAGAATTACTGATGGTAAACATTGTAGGTTTTTCAGAAAGCTATGAGTTAGGGGTGTGTGTATGAAGGTTTCATTTATTTTGTGGGGGTTTTAATCCCCATGCTCAAGATAAGTTCTATCCTTAAGATTTAATTTCCAGATAAGTCATAGAGGGAAATAAGGATGTAAGAAAAAGGTCCCATTTGTGGTCATTTGTGCAGTTTTGTTAACTTATATAAATCTTGCTAGCTTATATAAATTGCTCTTATATAAATTGATCTTATATAACTTTTTTTACTTATTAGGATTTACATACTGAGTGAAAAAATTGGTCCTTGCTCCTCCACAGCTTTTGGTACTCTCCCCACAATTCTTGGGGTTTTCTTTTCTAGCAAGAAACTGATCTCACTATACTATTATTTTCTGGTAAATCAGTGGTTTTACATGCAAATGTATAAGCTATGTTATTTTCAGTAATAATTTTTCAAGTCGTAGTTGTAGTTTTCTCACATATATCAGTCCTGTGAAATGAGCACAGAAGCAAGTTGGCCACAGCGTTCTTTCCTACCAGCTTTCTCACAGAGAAATGCATTAAGATGACTGCAAAACTTCAATACACATCATAACCATTTTAGCTGCTATTAAATTTGATTTGTTTCTGAAATGATGTTTATTATTTTCTTCTGTTTAGATTCCTTTGCTGAGAGCCACTGCAGCTAATCTGGTAGTGCATGTTCATCTGCAAACTGAAAAAATTGTGGAAAACAGAGGCTGGAAATGTTTGGGAAACCTTTATGTACTTTGAAGCAGGATACCTAACTCATGGATAGAAATAGGTCCACCTTACTCCAGTTCAATGTTTATTCTTCTCAGTAATTTGAAAAATACAGTGTTTGCAACTATAATTTATATAAGAGACTGTCTTTTAAAAAATTTCTCTGTCAAAACAATTGCTATTTGTTCCTACAGACAAATTCTTGTATGGAATTTTACCCTGTTGTATAAAATTAAAATTATCTAAATAACAAATGGACCACTAAGTCACAATCTGAAAAAAAAAAAAAAAAAGAATGTTTTTTAGATAACTTTTGCTTTAAAAAGACCATGTAAATAGAAGTCTAGTTTGGACAGGCATGTCTACTGTACATGGATACTGGCTCTCAGAGGGCATAAAGACAATTTCTTTCCACCGATATCTTTGTGGGCTGAATTCAAACCAAGCAGTAAAAATATTCATTTCTTCATATGAACCAATGTTCAAACCACTGGACTGAAGAAAAGCTGAGTGAGCGATGCAGAAAAGATGGAATTTGTCCTAGAGATGAGGGTTAAGACCAAGGTCTTAAAATATACACAGTATGTCTTCGAAGTATATAGGAAATTTATGTCATAACCTCCTTTGCAGCTCCAGTCTGGGGCATGCTACATCAATTTCCCAAGCAGAATATAAAAGTACTGGAAGTTTTCATCATTGTCTGCTGGAGATCCAGGGGATGGATCAGCACCATATGAAAACCACTGTGACAATGAGGGAGTGTGGGAAAGCTGTGGCAGGGGTGGGGCTGTGATCTTCCCCTCTCTAAATATGATGGCATTAAAGATTACCTCTGTGTGGTACAGAAAACGGCCAGAAAAAAGGTCCAAACCAAGGTCACAAAATCTCAAGGCTGCAAAGGTTTTCCTTATACAGAGTTGCCAGGGCAGCATTCCACTTGGAGGGCAAAACAAGCTTGGCACAGAACCTCATTAATAAAATTATCACCAAATTTTTAATACACTAAAAGGAAATAAAAATTCCAGGGATACCTATTATGGGCCCAGAAATAAATCAATCTTTTTGCCCCTTTGCTTCAGCAGTAGCCTCAGTGCAGAAATGTGATAAAACCCTCTGCACTTTAATGACTATGCAAGAGGTGTTTGCCAGAGCACACTGACATACCTTATTTTAATGAGCTGTCTGTAGGGTTAATTCAAGTCAAAGCTTGTACTCTATAACACACCTTCTTCCAGCACAGAGACAAATCCAGTATAGCATCAGCAGCTTGTGCCTTTAAGAAAGAAGGGTTTTTTTCCTAACCATCTCTCTCTACTGAGTCAATAGTTCATGTGTCTCCTCTGGGACCCCCTTTCCTTTAAAACATCTCTCTCCAGGAGATAAATTCAATATATCTACACAAAAGCATAGGCACAATCTGTGTTCTTTCTAATTTCACTATTTTTTCCCTAAAGATTGATTAATGAAACAACAACAACAACAACAACAAAAAGTAACTCACTGACATGATTTTCCTATTGTTAGGACATCCAAAAAAATAATAAATGAGGCAGAATCTGAATTCAACAGCTTGAGTCCCTTTCCTGCATCAATAATTTTTATTTGCATTACTATTTGAGAGGGCACTGCAGGTAAATTCAAAGGAAATATAGGGCTGAAATTGACATTAGTCTTGTCTTTAATTGTTTTAATATCTGTAGTCATTGCTATTGTGCGCAGCTATCCATGACTCTTCTGAAACAATTCAAAGCATCAATTTATTAAATTACTTTGATAATCCTTTTATTAGGAAAGAAAAACTTCATGAAAACCAGAGGGGGCAACAATGGATGTCTACCAGCTGCACCACTGCCTGACAATTTCCACCTGTGCATCCCACTGTTGATTCAGCTGCACAAGGCAGAGGAGGGGTTGGCTCCCACCCTGAGCTGAGCACCTCTGCCAGGTGCTGCATTACACCCTGTGATGTGCCAGCTCAGCTGATGTGGCATTATTTCACTCTGATTTGTGGTGGAGATATGTCCAGACCAGTAACCAGCCCACAGGCATTTTTTGGATCCTGTACCAGTCAGAGAAAAGCTCTGAATCCTGTCCTCTCCTATCAGACACTGTCAACAGTACACAGCTTTAACTATCCATTTTTAAAAAATTAATTAATTAAATACTTTATACTAAAATCACACTAGCTGTAGTACTGCAAACTATACTAAAATCACACTAGCTGTAGTACTGCAAACTATTTTATACACTACTATGAACTGCTACTTTGTAGGAAAACAGTTTGTATTCTGTGAAGATTTCTTAAGTATTCACAAACACAGTTCTTTTTTATGTTGTCTCATAAATTACAAAGAACATAACATACAATGTTTCTATTACCCATATGATTACTTTGTCAAGCCTATAGTAAAAATTCAGAGAGCTATGAAAGCACCATTAATCATGAAGTGCTTGCCCAAATGTTAACTTAGCTTCTCATACCAACTCCAGTAAGCCAGCTTGATTCACAAAAGAATGTAGCTTCATTTGAAATATGAGGATCCATTGGCTTAAACATCAACCATTTTAAAAACAAACTTGAGTTTGAACAGTAAGTTACATTCTTTGTTGAGAATATATCCTGCTTAAAGTGTAACAGTGGATATATGTCCCTGAAAAGGGATACACTTCATTATTACACCAAAATACATTGTTACACCTCCTTCCTGAGGTGTAATCTTCAGAGATCTCCCATCAATTCTTGCCTTGCAATAGCACTGGAATTATTAATTGTCATCAAAGCTTTCCAAGGCTTGAAAAAGCAGTAGAATACTATACCTCATAGGCTTTGTAAATCCTTTAAATAACTTTATTTTCAGGAATACACAAACCTGTGATTTAATATTTTTCAAACCCATGTCTATGTATGTGTTTTCCAGAAGAGATGTTGCTCGACACCTGCTATCAAGTGAAAAGTTAACCTTTCATGAAATCAGAAATAGCTAGTAAAAACAAAGGAAAAAACCCAGCCTGAACTAACCTGCAAAACCAATACCTAAACCTAGCAGATTCATTGTATATTTGCATTAATTATTTCAGGGGAGTAAACACGGTAGCACAAGTTCAAGGTGTTTACCTGTTCAGTGCCAGAACAAGCAGAGAGACCCCTGGCAGGATCCATGCAGGCTCTCATGCCCCAGAGACACATCTAGGGGATGTCACTTCTCCTGGATGTCCCTGAACCCTCTGCAAGATTTAAGCAAAGAGCCATACAAGGCCACAATTGTCTGACTTTATTAAAACACTGTAAGAACAGAAACAATAAGTCACTGACCCTTTACTTGGAAATGAAAAATAAATTAATGAGTGACTGGGTATGTGTAATGGCTTCATTCTGTTGGACGCTGACTCCTTGATAAGAGACCAAATTTAAAAAAGAAGATTTTTAAATATACTTGTGCCTTTTTCTGACAAAGAAGATGCAATACCTTTTCCAGTGTAAGAATCCAGGCTGCTGCGTCCCTGCTGTCAGACTCCATGAAAGAATCTCTGCAAGTCAGCATAATGGCTGTGAATGGGAAAATGAGAAGACAGCAGTTTCAGAAAAATCTGCAGTTATCCAGTCAGGATTTAAATGGCTGTAGTGACCTAAACCAAAAAAGCGTTATGCAGTATAGGACAGAATAAAAAACGAATTCTACATTTTCAGGGTTTTATATTAAAACAAAAGCAAATTTAATTCATTTGAGAAATATCCAAGTAACAGCAGCTTCTGTTAGGACCTTGAAGGATGACTTCTACTTTCACTTCTCATAACATTTATAAACAACCCTTCTGTTTTTATAAACAATCCTGCATCATTCTCGTTTCCTTTCATTGCATTAGTATTGACTGTCATTGGTACTAATTATCCTTTCTAGTACCTTATTTTCATGTGGCTCATATTTGCTGTAATTGAATTTGCATAAATGGACTCCCTTCTTAGATGGGAGAGAAGATTGGAAGATTTTTAGGGCAAGAATTATTCTTTTTCTATCTGAATAGTTCCCAAGTGTGACTAGCCTTTGTTTCCTTGACCAAAGGCTCATAATCATTGCTGTAATAGAAACACAAAGCCTACATGCCATTGCCAATGCCTGATTTAATGTAGCTAACATGGTGCAGAGGGAATTCTAAGTCCCAAGCTGGGACCGTGAGACGCTATGTTGCTACTGTAATAATTACAACAACAAATTTTATTGTGCAGCCTTCCCCAGCACTTGTGACCAAAATCTTAGAAAAAAGGTATTATGTTTTCTTGGCTTTTCTACGATGAAATTTAATATAAGAATAATTTAGTTCATACTGCTGCTATGACTTATGTTTTACAATTATAACGTATTCTCTCAACATTACAAAATAGATGCTTACATGTAAAATTTGTAAATTTATTATATTTTACATTTAGCCTCAGAGCAAAGTAAACATGTCAAGTTTAACAAATCCCAGTGCCTTCCTTGCTAAAAAACACATAATCTAAAAAACATATTTTATTTTGATGAGTAGTTATGTTCAGATTTTTAAAAGTAAGCAATGAGAAATAATTCCTGGGGAGGTAAGATGACAAACAGGGTTAGAGAAGTACCACATCAATCTTAATTACTGCACAGAAAAAATTCATTTCATCTGACCTTTATAATAGTTATGGGAATAACAGACTCCCTATACTTTTATCTCCAGCCACTTATTAATGAATATAAGAAAACTGTGCTTGTATGTATATGTGCATATATCTCTACATTGACAATGAAGCCAGCATTTTACACATTGCACTGGAGAGAGGATTTCCATAACTGCATTGCCCAATAAACACAAATATAGAAATTATTTGCTGCAGGGGAGAGAGGGACGAGAGTGAAAGGAGGAGCAGCGTGTAGGCTTGAGCCTCCAGTCTGGAAATTCAGGTATCACAGCTATAGCCACAGTAATGTATCCCTCTCATTAGCAGTGAATAAACTGGGACACATGTCACAGAGGATTAAGTACAGGCCACGGCACAAAAGAGCAGCTGGAAAACAAAAGAAAACAACTTGGTCCCCATTTGCTCTGACAGAAATAGTTTTTAGGGGAGCTATGCTTAAATGAAGCCTTTGAAAAATATCTGTAGCCACTGGCAACTAGGGTGAAAGTCAGGTTTTCCCAAATTTAGGTCTGCTGTGCAGGTACCAGCAGGTGGATGAGGGTGTCAGGGGAGGAAGGAGATGTTCAGCAAAGTGGATGGGAGGCTAAAACACCTGTGAGCCATGTCTGCACCACTTCAATCAATTGCTGGGTTAGAGTTCAACATCTGCCTGCCCCTCAAGCAGAGGCTGTGCTGGGTCCCACACCAAACCCTCTCAGGGGACAGGATGGCCACAGAGGCAGTGGGTGCCCATCCCTGCCCTGCTGCTGCCCCACTCGCCCCTCCTGGGCCCACAGCCTGCAGGAGCTGGGGCTTCTGGAATAGGGCTGAAGGAATGGCACCTGGTAATGACCCAAATAATCCAGACACACACTCTGAAAGAGGTCAAAACATTTCAATGTTGCCTTTTAAAAAGGAGGCTCATACATGTATTTTGTGGCATTTTTGCCTCACATAAATATTGTATATTTTACAAGGATGTTCAGATGGAAAAGGTAAGCATACAAATACTATAAAAATGTGAAGTTATCAAATCTAACCATTAACTGGCTTGTTTTGTGCACACAGGGGGTGATCCAGTCATTACTTACATTTAGATTTGAATGGTTGCTTGTATCATTAACTAAACAAGTAGCTACCTAGTATGTGCTTTTCTCATTTGACCTATGTTCCTATGGCCCATTTAGCAGAAACCTCATATATAATTTTTTTTAAATGGCTTTGTTCACCTTTCTGGAGAACATCTTGACTTAATGTAAGCCTGACTGTATGGAAAACACCCACATCCCTGATACTGGGCCTCTGCGGAGCAAATGAATATAAAATTTCACAATTCAAGAGAAAACTCTATTTTATTATTCCACCCCTTAGAACGAATGAACCTTGGGTTTCATCCTAGGTTCCTGACTATTGCTTGTATTTTGTTCTATGACTAGCTGCTATAAAACACAAATACAGTGTTTCCAGTACCCTATATTTTCTTTTCCCCAAAATAAAATGTTACTAAAATTCTGCAGAGAACTTGGAATATTATATTTTGATGGTGTGTCAGCATGGAAAATCCTCACTAAAAATTTACTGAGAATATTTTTTTAATCATGACAACATGCTGATGGGACTGTTGAAGTTGTTACAATTTTTTTTATCATTGTTAGATGACTATGACTATAGAAAGTGTGAGGCTCTGCCCTGCAGGGAATGTTAAAAGTGACAACCAATTTTAATTGTCTGCATGACCACCAGCTCTGCCTGTAGGATGGTACACCTAGGAGAATGTCGATTTGTGTAGAGAAATAGAAATTTAAAAATAGCTGTTTATTAAGAAACAATAAATCCCTCATGAATAGAATTTGTATATAAATATTTGAATATATTTTTGTTTCACCAAAAAACTAAATCTTTATGCAGTGTAAAATCTTTGCTAAAAAGCATGAAGATATAATTTCTGTGTGTGCTTGCAATCTATGTTTTATAGGGATGAGTGAAGTCCTGATTAGTGATGTTTTACTGTATAACTATAGAACAGAGTAGGAGTGAGAAGGAAGACAAAGACCTCAAAACAAACTGCAGAATATAGTAACAATTACTGCTTTTTTTCATAACACTTGAGTTACTACTTTTAGTTTTTCAAACCTGTGTAAAATGTGTTCCTCTGGAATGTGTTTTCCTACAATATATGCATTTTCCAATACAAATTTCTCGACGCTGACACGTTTCCAGTACTTTTTGGATGACTAGTAGTGGAACAGTGGAGGGGCTGCCTTTAATGGAAAGGACTGAGCAGTAGCAGTAAGAGTCACAAATTTGACTGCAGGAAAATTATATTCAACAAAATCCAGTGATTGCACTGAAATGATTCTTCACAAGGCTAAATTTAAAACAGATTTTTTAAGACTCAGGAAATAACTACAGAAGGACAAGAACAAGTGCAGGAAAATTATTTCCAGCAATGTGCAATGATGGCACTGAAAAGCAATTAATTGTCACAGTAAATTTAAAATAACTACTGTAATGTTCAATTTGAGATTGAGGGGCTACTGAATGTCTCCTATAACATTCAATATTTGGTTAAAGATATTGTTTGGTGTTTCTGTCATTTCCATAAAAAGGATGAGAGCTTTTCTTCCAAGCCCAAATTTCTTTGTATAATCTATTTAGTATTCAGTGATACCTCATTATCATCACAGACTAAATGAAGCAGAATGGTGTAGTAGCTTGGTTTGCATTATTTTACTCCATGATTCCTGACCCTAAACTTAATTCAGTTTAACACAGCTGAATTGTTACTGTCTTTTGCAAATTGAGTTGATGTCCTTGCCTTTCTTCTTCCAGCACTGATTTAAAGCTATACTGTAAAACAGTGTTGTGGGTTGACCCCAGCTAGGCACAAGGTGCCAACAAAAGCTCCTCAGTTCCTCCCCTCTCTTGCTGGGCAGGGAAGAAAAAACATAACAAAAGGTTCCTGGGCTGAAAAAAGGACAGGGTGACATTACTCACCAGTTACTACCACAGGCAAAACAGATTTGACTTGTGGAATGTAGAATAATTTATTACTGAGCAAATGAGAGTAGGATAATGAGAAATAAAAACAAATCTTATAACATATATCCCCCAATTTCCTACACCTCCTCTCTTCCAGTGGCAGGGGATGAGGGATGGGGTTGCAGTGAGTTCCTGATGGGCACAGGGGAAGTTCCCAGAGCTTCTCACAGAACTCACCCCTGTAGCCCTTCCTCTACCAAAACTATGCTAATCAATATTTCCCCCATCTCCACAATCTGAAGATTGCAAATATACACAAAAATGATGTCTTTATGCTTTTAAACAACAACAACAAAATAGTAATAAATATGGTACAAGCCTTCAGAGGAAAAAAGAAACAGAATTTATGCAGGCTATTGTAAATGTTAGAAGTAGATATAAATGTAGAAGTTAAATAACAACTTAAGAATTCCACAAAGAAAAATCTGCGGAACTTTAATTTTTTTTTTTAGTTTATTTTTGTTTCTGCGTAACTATAAAATTCAGAGATTTTAAAGTTAACATTCAGTCCTCAATGCACAATAGTAAAACACTACTATGAAAGATATGTTAGCATATATTGTGTTTTGAATTTTCAAAGTACTTAATCTCTTCTATCTTATATAGAAAATAATGGAAGATCTTATTAATATAAAAACTAGTTCACAATATAAACTGGTCTTTTTCTATAAGTAAAAAATTTTAAAAATCTTTAATTTCTCATACTATAGTTTCACCATTTATCTTTAACTATTTTAATCTAGAGGTTGCTAAACCTCTGTGTTGTTTATCTGAACCACCTTTCAGAGAAGGTTCCTGCTTTTTCTTCTTCTATATTAAAAGATGGAAATTTCATCCATCCCTTTTAGAGTCTGTAAATCCTCCCAGCCAACTGAATATATAAAGCAAAAGCCAGCCTCCATTTTCTGTGAAATCAAGATCCTAGCAAAGATTCCTTTGCTGGCTCCTTTACTGAAAAAAGTCAAAATAAGTGACGAAGAACTGAGGGTAATTTTTTTTCAGATCCCTCTTCACTGTCCTCGTAAGCTGCAGAAAACTGAGAAAGAGCCTGGAAGGTGACATTTCATGTTCTCTTAAATCACTCTTAAAGAAAGCAGTCTTACTCTTTCACGGAGCTATTTTACCTGCAAGACCACATACAGCTCAGGAGAATAAGGTTTCTTGCACCACTCAATAATTCCAGATAACTTTTGTCTCCTCATCATGTTTATCTCCAAAATATTCTTTCTATTGATAAATGGAAAAATTCTCTCTTAATTGTTTGCAGTCTGCTCCGTGTGTATTTAGAATGAAAAATAAGAGAAAATAAATTAAATGCATGAAAATACTTTTGGGAGATTACATCAATTTCTCATTTGGATCATAAAAAAATAAGGAGAAAGGCAATTATCTGCCCAATTCCATAGCCAATCTTCTACAGAAATTGTAGAATTGGTACAGGCACTGGATCCTTCATCATATGAAAGGAAGCAATGTGTGCTGCTCGTTTTAGCTTTCTTGCCTGCCTACAAGTCAGTAGGCAGATAAGTATTTCAGAATCTATTATTGAGATTGGCTCTTAAAGTGTGCCTTCAACAAATTACAGAACATAAAAATAAATTTCCTGTAAAAGTACTGATGATCTCTTCTGGGAGATTCTCAAAGAGAGCCTTTTGCTTTTTCTACAAGCAGTGTCATCAATATCTTTGAAAACCACAATTTAAACTCCTTCAAACAAGTCTGTGAGTGAAAAAAATTAGAAAGACTACTTACAACATTTAAAATGCTCCATTTCATTCAAATGCCATGGTCTTTTATTACCTAAAAAAGAAGGCAGGTGAATGGAAATAACACTGGATTTTCTAAATGACTGCATGCTTTTAAGAAAATCTGTCTTGGCTCCTTAGCCACTGAGTTTCAGATGCTTAGAGTGGCAGAACTCTTGCTTTGCTTTTAGCCAGCAAAGATAGCAACACAGAATATTAAAAACCTGTTTCTTACCTAATGACTCTTCAGAGTAGCTAACTATCCTCTGGTATGGATCAGAAAAGAACTGCATCAGTGTGCAGACACTGGACATGTATGAGGGGATATAGATGCATTCATCTGAGTGTCAAACTCATTTCTCAATTCCAAGTGAATGAATCTCAGGAAATGTGGCACATACAGAGTGCTAAAATGGCAGAAAATTGGCACTATCAGAAGGAGTTGGGAGTGTTTCCCAGGGAGAAGTCTTTTGGTGGAAGGTCAGAATTTGCCTTCTCTTGAACAGCCTTAGAGTTGAGATGATGCAGTCCGGACCAACTAATCTCTCTAGGCATCACAGATTGCAAACTGGCTTATGTGCTCTGCATTCAAATCCAGATGCAAAGGTAAAAGAGCTCTAATTCTTTACTCATATATCAGTACATGATTAAAAGTAAAGTTTGCAAAAAAGGATTGTGAGGTGACAAGACTCAGTTATTTCGATTGCAATCACATTAACCCTCAGGCCTTAGCTTTGGTTCTTGATGTCAATGGAGCTGCAAACCCTCTCCAACACTTATGTGTGAAACATACTAGAACAGAGAGCAGTCCTGAAATCAGAACCCAGAGTTAGGGAAGGAATGATGACTCTAAATGAACTGGTGCATTCTCCTCTTCCCATGGGCAGGCGGATGCTCAGCCATCTCCAGGGGAGCAGGAGTCCATCACACACAATGGCTGCTTGAGAAGACAAACCCATCACTCTGAAATACCCCACTGCCTTCTTCTTCCCCCAGCTTTATGCACTGAGCATGAAGCCATATGGTCTGGAATATCCCTTTGGTCAGATGGGGTCAGCTGTCCTGGCTGTGCCCCCTCCAGCTCCCTGTGCACCCCCATCCCCCTCGCTGGTGGGTGGTGTGAGGGACAGAAAAGGCCTTGATGCTGTGTGAGCACTGCTCAGCAATAGCTAAAACATCTCGGTGACATCAACACCATATTCACCACAAATCCAAAACACAGTCCCATACTATCTACTAGGAAAATCAGCTCTACCCCAGCCAAAACCAGCGTACACAAGGACAGAGTGTCATTTAAGGGATAGTGTGTTGGAAAAATTTACAACCAATGTTTACATATACACATATACATATATCTCATTGAAAATATTAAAGACAATTATATTTCTTTGTCATGCTGAGACTATGTATCTTAAGTCAAGGAGTATGCAGCCTCAGTAACTTTTAATATTTTTCTTTGAGAATCACTGACTGCATTAAACATCCAGAAAAATTGCATTGAAGATGACATCATAATTATCTTTGAGAATTGTACAAGATCAAATTTCTAAGCAAAAAAACCACACCACAATTATAAGAAATAAGAGGACATAAAATGAGGACACAGACAGTTACCTCATGAAGTTCTAAAATCAGCTATGAGTTCATCCTGTCTGAGTAGGCCCCTAGGTTGTTTTGCTCCCTCTCAGGTTTGTTCAAGGAACTTAGTTTCTTAGAATCTGAATGCCACAGCAGAGACCATTTTATAATCATTGTTGGCAGTTGAAAATACTGTTGAATAGTTTTGTTTTGTAGTTTTATGTGTTCATGAGAATTGCATCACTCTGCTTTCAAGTTCTTTCTCATTTTCTTCCTGTAATTAACAGGCAAAACTAAAAGAAAAATAACATTGATTTGGCTATCACTACTGAGCTTGTTATCCATCCTTGTCTACCTGAATCTTTGAAATAAATTTATAATTTGCATATAAGAAATTAAGTGAATATTAAAGCTAATTGCAAGTTATGTAATTTGAGACAAATTTATAAATCTAAACAACAAAAATATAAATTGCGTATTTGTCCAGAACTATCAGGGAATACTGAATGAGCAACAGATACTCATTGCGGCTCATCCTTACTGTACTCCTTAAAAAACTGAGCAGGCTTGTGGACAAGATTGTATATAGTTATGAGATAAGGGACAAGTGATTACAGAAACTTCCCTCCTTACATTCCCAGGCTCAGAGGAGCAGCATCCTCCCTTCTCTGGTGCACCACCCCATGTGGAGTACTGAAGAAGACAGAGACCTAAGTTGCTCTTCCCTAAAACTCACCTAAGTCAGTAAGCTCATTCCCCCTTTACAAATGCATGAGCAAGCTCCTCCATGTTTTGTCAGCATGCCCAAGGATGCACAGGACATGGCAGAATTCTGCTTTATTGTTAATTTTGTTGTAGGGGCCAAAAATCTTGAGTAAAATGGTCTAATAGCATTGAGATTACTGAAGAGGAAATTGCTGAAGCTAAAGCTAAATGCTTTGTCAAACAGTTTAGTCAAGAATAAAGAAATTGCATCCATGTCCAGGTAGCAGAAATACACATCAGATTCATGCAGGAATTTTGTATTGCTTTTGGTATTGAACTAACAATTGGTCTGTTAAAAATACAGATCTCAGTAGGAGTTTTGGATAAATAGTTTTTCCTACAAAAATTTGCCTCCAATATTACACATCTATTGCAGAATTTTTTAATAATTTCCTTCGTTGATGAAAACTTCAAATTTTCTGCTTATACTGAAAATTTAGGCATTTTAACTGTATTGCTGTCCTCTGCTGTAAAGATCTCAATTCACTTCAGAAAAAGCATCTTTTATCTTGTCTTTAACCTCAATTTCTTTTGTTGGTTTTTTCCACAGTACTGTGAAGTCAGTGTGAAGAGGTCTTAGTGACATCAATAAGAACTGAGTAGAGCTGAAAAATGCCTATTTCTGATTTCCCCCTCAGTTTTTTGTCTTAGTGTTTCATCTCCATTTTCCCAGATAATCAATGATTCTAAAATTTTTTGTTAGTGTTAGATACTGCAAAACAAACTGAGTGTTTTATTTTGGAATTTCCATGACTGTTGAAAGTTTTTTACACAATAATGGAATTCATATTTTTCTTCCATAAAGATGAAAATAGATTTTTGTTTAAGTTGGGAAACTAGCATTATTACTTGACTTTTTATAAGCCCAGCCAGTAACTGAGCACCACACAGCTGCTTGCTCATCCCATCAGGATGGGAAGAAAGAATCAGAAAGGTGAAAGTCAAAAAATTAATGAGTTAAGATAAAGGAAGTTTAGTAATTTAAATAAACTGAAAATTAAATTAAATTAAATTAACCAAAATGAAATAAAATAAAAACTGCAATAAAGAGGAAAATAGCTTGTTCTGTTCTAAAAAAACCCAAAAGATAGCTGTGGTACCACAATGATTTTGCAGAAATATATATCCTGAAGTAAATAAGAGTTTAAAAACACCTACTCTTGGCTGATCTAGTAAGGTAGCCTGATCTAGTGAGATGGTTCTGTGTAGCAGTTTAAAGAGTTCTGAGCTGATATGTCCTTTTAAAACTGGTATTTCTTTAATATTAGTATCATAAACTTATTTTAAAAAAAAATCAAATAAATTGAGATTCGCAGCAGATGCAAGTCTGTATGCCTTCTCAGCGCAAATGAGCATTTCATACCGAGGATGTGACCTTAGTAGAGGCCATACATAGATTAAAAAAGGTTACCTTTCCTATAATTTTTGCCACAACAGTAGATTTCCTAAAAAGTAACAGAAATAGCACACTGTAATTACTATAAATTTTATAGTTACTGGGATGGTACTTGAAAAAAACAGAAGGGCAATGTATTTTGCAATACATATTCTCCTCTTCTACTGGAAGCAACTATTTTTTTAACAAGTCTTATCTAAAAAATTGCATTAAAATAACTTTTTTGGACAAGATTTAAAAGCATCCTTCTTCAGTTGTGTAGGGTGGGAAGTACAGAGAAAAGAGAACTATTATTAATAGGATTTAGTCATCCTGGAATATCTGTTTAATATTTGTGCTTTTAATAAAAAAAGCAAGATTTTAAAGAATTATCAATACTGCTGGTTAATAGGAAAGCCTTTTTTTTCCTCCATTCCTCACTGCAAGATGATCTGATGAGAAGGAATTCCAACCATCGCCTTTCTATAGTGACATTAACTTCATAAAATTTATGAAAGGTTTATGAAAATAAATGATGATGTGTAAAGGAAATTCAAGCTTGTTAAATTCAGATGAGGTTGCAGTGGGTTGACTCTGGCTGCTAGCCAGGTTTAGCCCCAGCTGCTCACTCACTCCATCTCCTCTAGAGGAATGGGAATAGGAAGACAAGAGTGAGAAAATGAAATGGAAAACATAAAGGCACTTTAAAAGGTGAAGGAAAGAGAAGGAAAAAACACCCAGTTGCTGAGTTATATGTGCTCTTGGAAAATCCCTTTGGCCAATCTGAGCCAGCTATCCCGGCTGTGTCATCTTCAACCTCTTGCCCATCCTTCAGCAGTCACAGGGGTAGTGACAGACTGGGAAAAGGAAAAGGTTTTGTTGCTGTGCAATCACTGTTTAGCAATAGTTATCAATGCTGTCTTAGTCACAGATCCAAAACAGCCCAACAGGGGCTTTTGTGAAGAAAATCAACAGCTGGTGGATTACCCTGGGGTTCATTCTGCTGTGCGCATTGCTCTTCACCCTGTTCATGTATCAAACCATGCTGAAGCAACCAGCAGAGAAAACAGGTCTACACAAGATTTTCTGACGCTTTGAAAAAAAATACTGTTAAAGTCACTGTCCAAGTTTCAAGATCTTTAGGAATAAACCTAGAGGGAAAGAAGCTGTGGAGATAGTTAAACGCCAGCAGATTGTCACTGGCTATTATTCCCATAAACTTTACGAGTAGCTGATTATATTGTACACAGTCGTACATTCGTTAAAAAATATAATGGTTCAAGTAAATTTTGCTGTTTAGGCTACAGATGTTTCATTCAGTGTATAAGAAAGGCTAATAAAACATAATAATATCGAATAATTGGTCATGCCATAATTTGATTTGGCTCAGCATACTTGTGTGTTTATAAAGGCTCTCTAGATACAGATTGAGCTTTATTCTCTTGAAACAAATAATTCAAAATATGAGGTAGGTACTTTCTCTGGTTTCATTATGATTCCTCTATTTGCTGATTTACCTTTTTTTAAATTTGAAGATGGATGAAAGCATTTTAAAGGACAGAGGAGAAAGCAACCAGGACTCATTCTTCCACTCTGAAACTGAGGAAAGTAGATTATTTCTCCATAAAGAAATAATTTATGTATTTTCAAGCATCTTAGTGTCAATGAACAGTATAAAAATAAGTTTGTCTGTTACAGGATGAGGATGGCCACCAACCAATTCAGAAAATTGAAGGTCCTTCAGATCAGGTGCAGAAAAGTCCCTCCAAATTCTATACCTGCAGTGACATGTTAGGAGTGAAGTGTCCAGACCTCCTGAAAGGAATATTACATCTTTAGTGGAAAGACAAAAATCAACAAGAACAACGTATATTAAACAATATTTAAGTTCTCTGAAATTATCCACTTTCTTACTGAAGGACATAACTATTTTTCATTTAAATAACTAAACTGATGGCCTTATCAGTATTTGACCACGATAAAAAGAAGGACTCTATGGAAGTTTTACTGTAGGAGGTTTATAGTTACTTAAAGTAACTAAGTATGCCCGTCTTCTGAGATCCCCAAATGAAAAAAATTCAAAATGTATAGAGAGATATATTTTTACTATAGATACTAAGAGAGACTATGGTGCTTCTGCTCTAGAGGTATCACTAGAAAACGTGTGCAGTGCTACCTGGGGTTTTTTCAGGTTTTGCCAAAGAAGCAGGTCCTTGGGGATCCTGAGATCTGTCTGCATATTGACAGTGTTGCTACACCTTCCTGCCACTTCCCCCCCTCAAAGTTCTAGAATATCTATATTCCCCATTTGTTTTGCAACCCAAATATCTGGTCAAATTGAAAATTAGAAGTTCCTTTGGGTTTTTTTAGAGAGTTGATTCATTCTCTGACCTCCAGATATCGAAGATAGGAATACACTGTTGTACATCCCCCTCCCTACATGCCTACTTATAATCAGCCCACAGAAGATACTGGCACTGCCTAGAGAGACTCTAAATGGTAGAGCCCTGGTGTTAAATATTTATAATCCAAATACAGTTTGTATGAATATAAAATGAGTGCCACAAACTGAAGCATTCTCATTTTGAAAAGCTATTAAAATTTACAATTAACTTGAGAAAATTACATAAGACCTACTATATGTTTTTCCTCTGGCATTAGTGTTCCAGAGAAGGTTTTATAATTTTCCATCTGCTGTAGGGCTTGTAATATGGTTTAGAGTGAGAAATCACCATTATGAAGCTTTTGAACTTCGGTTTGTTTTTATTGTTTGCCTTCTTTTTAGGTGGGCTTTATTTTATTAATTTTATTGTTAATTTTTTTTAAGAAAAAAATTTAATTTGACTACTGCCTTGTTCCCCATACATGATATTTAAAAAGATGTTAGTGTGTGCTCCAACCAAATATACCACAAAAATACATTTTCATTGAATGGAGAATGTTTCATTATAACGATCAAAAGCAATGTGTCCACTCTTCTTTCATATCAGAAATCATTACTACAGGTACACTGTTTATGATACATATTAACAATAAAGACTATTTTTCTAAAGAGCATTTTAGTAGAAAAAAATGCACTATGCAATACAGTTCTGCATGTGACAACGCAATAACCCTTTATTAGGTGTTCCATTTCAAGTTTAACTTCTAAAAATGTCATTAGACAGGCACCTTTAGAGAAGAAAATTAATCTGATTCCTTTTTCTTTCTGTTGTTAAGCATGAAAAAGGGGATGATAGCTACAGTTTTCTAGAGATGAAGCAAGAAAGCACAAAATTAAAAGAAAAAAAGTCAAGCAGAGGCTCAAAGCCTCTTCTCATTGCATATAAAAATGGGCTCTTAGGCTGTACCAAAGCAGCAATGAGCTCACATGTGCACTACAGCTCTGTTCTGAAACAAAATCAAACGTCACATGAAGCTACTTCTTTTGGAAACTGCTCAGGAAAATCAGGACTAGCATCCATCTCCCACCTTGCGATGCTGCCCCAGAGCAATTCCTGGCAAAGCCGGGATCATGGGCTCATCACTGGAGACAGCAAACTCACTGGCCCCTCAGATGTGACCTCAGCAGTTTGTGGAGACAGGAGTGATTCTCCTGTCCACTCCTCATCTCCATTCCACTCTGCCCCTGCTCAGTCAGCTCACAAAAAGCTCCAAACTATGAAATATGGTCCACATGGGTTAAACTATGTCAGAAATATGAAAGTCTAATGTAGCTTCTTCCATCTGCTGTTTTAAACTATGAATTCTTGTTTTAGGATATATTTTAATAAAGGTAATGTTCAAGATACACAAGACACATCATGACTTTCAAACTTGAAATTTGCTGGCAATGGCAGCTATTTAAGATTTGTAACTGATTTGTGCTCACATACCTGAGTTTTGTAGGATTTCCATTCATGTTTATAGGACTGCGGTATTAAGTTACACTCCTGCAAGTCAGATAATTTCTATGACATTTAGGTACCTTGGAGGTCTTCATAAGTGGTTTCTTTATATGATTCCACTTAGGACATCTGCCAAAACAAGCGAGTTTTAGAGGTTCTAAGCAGAAACTGGGTAGAGACTCCTGAAATATTATCACCATGAGATTCTTTGCCACAGCAAGGACAGTTAACGCAAATAATTTTCACATTCTGAAATGCAAAACAAGCTTAAAACACAGACTCCAGTAATAAACAGAATAAAGAAAGTATTTTGAAAATAATGCATTCAGTCTTTGCTTTTATCTTAAGTATCTATGCCAGTTTGCTAGATTAGAATGATAATATTTAATATAATATTTAAAATTAGATAAAATGTCGATTTTGTGTTAAATTTGATTTACTAGAAAGGAAAGGTAGGTACATTTAAAAAATCACATCTTCACATATGATTTTGGTCTCAGAGCATTTTCTGAACACAGCATACATGTTATCATTAAGTGAAGGAAATTTATGATTAGAATAGAGGCTAACAGCTCTCTTAATTCAGCTACATGAGCACAGATTGGAGTTACAGATCATAAATACCTACTGTTGCCAGCAAATTTAAATTTTGAAAGACACATTGTATCTTGTGTATCTTGTACATTACCTTTATTAAGATGTATCCTAAAATAAGAAGAATTCATAAAAAAAAAAAGAAAAAAAAGATAAATTCAAGTTTGTTTTAAAGATGGGCAGACAAAACAAACAACAGCTGTTTATAACAATTTCAGCTATGATATGGTACAAACAAGTGTCCCTCCCTTCCACACAAATCACTATTTGTTTTTTCTGAAGCCTTCACTATGTTGCATCTGTGCTAAGTTTTTCTAAATCTTAGAAAACTAACCCCATCAGGGTATGTCTCTGAAAATGAAGTGCTTCTGGATTTCAAAACTGAAAGCAAAACTCTCAAGAATTATAAGTGTTGCCTTATACTTTTTCCAGTTACTTATAGTTTTGGGAAATGTTCCTGTTAGGTTTATCAAGGCTTCATGTTAGATTCTTATCAAGGGTTTTCCTTGATGAGAATCTAACCCTGATTGACTAGCATGCATATACATTTATACAAACACATACATTTATGTATGCATATATAAACTGCAGCCAAAATATTCGTCACTTCACAGAAGGTAGGGAAAAAAAAAGCTTTGTTTGTCTTAAAAATCTGAGTCTCGTATTGTTTGTAGAATGCTATTTCTTTGCACTTCAAAGCAACTCAAAATTTGGCAAAGAATTAATCCAAATGTCAAGAAGATTATTTTATCGTCCTTCCACAAAGGATCCTAAAGATCTAAAGAGATTTGTATTCTCAGTTTGTAAAAGATCTCTCAGTATTTCACAGAGTTGAGCTGCCTAAAAGTCTCACTTCTCATAACTCCAGACTTCCCAGAAGGGCAGACACAGTTCGAGGTTTCCTGAAATTTTTCTTCTCTGCTCTGGCAGGCATTATGCTACAAGACACCAGAACTGAGAGCCTGATCTCCCCTGTGAGGTAAGGTAGTGTGCAAGAAAAAACATGTGTTCTACATTTAAATAAGGAAAATGCTGAACTCAGGACAACAGAGTTAAGATTCTCCACAGACAAAGTGCACATTGCTGCAGTTTCAAGCAGTAAGAGAATTGATCATAGTAAGTCCTGTCATCTTAGTTTTCTATACAAGTGGAACTTCTCTCAACCTGTTTTGCAGATACACTCAGGAGACAAAATGCAACTTGTAGGAGATATATTTCAAACTTAAGAATGTATCACATGCTGCCAAACACTCTGGAAAGAAAAAAAAGAAAAAAGAAAAATATGCCTTTGGGCTTCTATAATTAGCATTCACAATTAATTATTTCTTGAAAATTTGGACATTACCCTTGCACCTCAGTTCCAGGTATGCAAATTGGTGTAATAATTTCACTTTTTTTTACAGAGGGGATACTAAATTATGTGCCTTAACATCTGCTATGTTTTGTATACATAGTGGAAACAGAAATCCTTAAAAAACCAGCAGTGATTTTTTCTGTTCAAAATATAGAGAATATTTTAGTGAAAAAGAACATTTTACCAAGAACTGACTGATATTTATGAAAAGTAATACTGACTAACGATGCATTCAGTGAAGGAACTAGAGACACTGTGTCAAAAGAATAGAATGAGAGCTTGTAGTTGAAATCTGGTTTCCATAATCACAGAGGATTCAATTTAACTTCATATTGACAGGAACAAAAATTATGTGATTCTTAAGATTTGGCTGCTTGATCCAGCACTTAAACACCACAAAGTCCTTTCAGAATAGGTAATCTTTTGTGTAATATTCATATACTTTAGGGAGTAATTATTCCCACTTATATTGAGTAAGTTGGTGTTGGGTGGCAATAAATCTTATTGCAGCACAATTTCTACAAGCTGTGCTCTGCTCTCTAGCTTGTCTGAAAAGTTAAAAATGCAGAAAATTTATGTTCTGCCTGGCTGTAAAAAGACATGCTGCCTACCAGTCAGTCAGGAGACAACATCTGACAGCCTCACCAAGATTCAGGCATTAAAATAAAAGCCAAAGTTAATTCAAAGGTTCTGTAAAATACTGCCAGGATTTGAAAAATTTATGATAGCATAAATCAACAATTTATTAATTAGTTATGAGAATCTGCAAATATTTATTTAGTATTATCTCTACATAATTCCTCCAGGAATTACTCTTTGGAGTTGCTCATTCATTTGTAATCACAAGTTACCTGCAGGAAAATAAAATATTTCGAAATGCAAGACAAAAATGGATACATATTTTCTCATGAGTTCCTGCTAAAATTTCTCTGCTAAACATGGCTATATTCTATTCCATTCATTCTTCAAAGGTGAGATCAGTTCATGTGTAGGAAGAGCCTGTTTAATCTATTTCACAGACAAAAGTAATTTACTTCCAGAAATTCCCAATGCACTGACTAGTGACAAACTTAGCTATTGCACACCCTATAAAATGCATTGTTCAAACCAATCACGATGTTCTGCAAAAAGTCTGTAATTCAATAAAATTTTAGAATTAGTAGAGATTGAAGGAAAGATGATATTTGAGCTGTATAGGTAGAAAATTGCAGTGCCTTTTGCATTTGTATGGGAGAGCAGAAGTGTGTATCAAATGAGCTCTGCTCTGACTGGCCTGGAAAGTGCTAATGGCTCTACTTCACTTATTTTGTTCTGAGTAGAAGTAAAGTTTTGAAGCTAATCTCCTGCTTGTACTCATTTACCATGTGCTCCTTCACTGCTGAGAGCAGACTTGGTGTTCATTAAATATTTTTTTTTCAAAGGCAACTAAATCAGAAGCTTTTCTCTCTAAGTGCTTCAGTGCTAATGGAGGCATAATGCTCTGACTCAACGTGCAGGTTGCACCACGACAAGATCTTGCACCATGTACTTAAAATTTTTCCTTAAGAAAAGAGTCCAATCTCACCATTAGCTATAACACTTAACCCAAAGAATGAGTTGAATCACTCAATCCAGATTGAATTTAAACCAAAATAACCCCCGTACTATCATATGGAGGGAGTGGGAGTAGCCAGTTTTAGTCACTTCTGTTTACACATCCTTTCCCATTGTGCTGCACTGCCTCCAGATTGAGGCACAGAGATAAAATAAGTTTAATGTTTTATCACTCAAATGAACTTTGATGATTTTAGAAACTCACAAGTTGAAAACCCTATGGCTTTATTTTCTTAGCAGTGGCAAGAACTTTGACAGGAAACCCAGCAGTTTCTTTCCTCATTCCATCTTGAAATAGAAGTCAAAACTAGTCCTATACTCGCTGTTACAGTTAAATGATGTATCACAAAAAATCTGGAAAGAAAATGGAAATAAATTATTAACACTTTTTTTTGTCAGACACATTTCCAATGTTTCTGATTTCTGATAATCAGAAATAAAGTTTTTTTCAGTGTCTCTGACTTCTTATGAAATAAAGATGAGGAAGTCAAGGTTGCTATTACTGTGGTCCACAGAGTGCTTCAAAAGTGCTTTAAGAAATCATTCTAAGGGTGGATATTTGGAAAACAATGGTATCACTTATCCAGGAGTCTGATTACAAGATAATGGATTTATAGAAACATTGATCTGCAAGGAGCCTCAAAACAGCCAATATCTTTCTATTGATGTAACAGTAAGATCCTACACTGATAATTGATAGAAATCATGGAACACACACATAAAAGCAACTCCTACAAGGTCACTGCATAGCACTTGCTATAAGTTCTGGTATATGTTTGTACAACATTCCTAAAAAGTAAAGCAGTTCTTAGCTTCAGATCTTGAAAAGTTCTGCTGTTAGTAATGACAGTGATAATTTAGATTTAATTTAGAAAAAAAAATAATTCCTGTAAAAACTTTAAAATTAGGTAAAAGGTTATTTTAATTGATATAATGTTAAATTTATATAATATTTTTTGCTGTGAATTTTCTTATTTGTTATAGCTTATCACATTTTATTTTCCCTCAGAATGAAAGGAATTATATCCTTTTTAAGAGGCTAGTTTTTTGTTATGAAAATAATTCAAATATATAATTCATCCTATATTTTACAAAACATCAATATTCAGTGTATGAAAAGAGAAAGAGTTTGCTACTGACAACCCTTAAAAATTAAAGATAATTTTATGACCGGAAGCTAAATCTTCTCTTCTGCTAGTCCAGACAGTGTTGGTTAGATAGGTATTGCCTGTGTTTGTGCTCTCATTAAAGTCACTAGGAATTAGCAGTTGAAGTTGATTAATCAAGTGCAAGTCATTGGTCCCTTGAAGCAGCAAATCTGCCTGGCAGAGATCTGCGGGCACACGGCACAGCCACGGCTCTTGCCTGGCTGGGGAGGACGGGTGTGGGGAAGGGTTGCCTGGGTGAGAGACATGCCCTGAACATCCTCTCCTCTGCCATGGCAGGTTTGTCAGAAATGTAAAGGAAGCAGCAGAGTGCTTTCATACATGCATACCAAACCCACTCACAGCTGAGAGACAGAAGACTGAGCTTGCAAGGATTTTCTCACAACTCCTTTGAATCATGAAATATCCTTTTCATCATTTACCAGCATTGCAAAATAATAGGTGCACTGTAAAGGGATTTATTGTCCTCTGGAATTTCTCTGGAATATCTGAGGACCACTAACACAGTTAATAAGACCTAGTTTACTCAGAATTTTCAGTTATAAGCCTGAATCTTTCACAAACAAGGCCTTATCATCTCCATTTTATAAACAGAGAAATGGATGTACAAAAATTATTTGGTCATGTCGTCGCTGTTCAAGCTGGAAAGGGACATGAACCAGGAAATTTTCCACTTTTGTCTTGTTCAGAAGAATGATACATAATATTTGCAATAAGTGCATCTAAAGGGCTGAGACAGCAAAACAATGGTTGGTGAATTTTGGTTTGAATTTCATGGGGAAAATGGGATTTCCCTTCCTTGTTTTATGCTTGTTCAGAAGTGAGTGTTTAGCAGCAGTAGGGAATGAAGGTTTTGTTGAAGAAATAACAGCAGGCTGATGTTAGGCACTGTATGGTACTTCTCTGGTCTGCATTCAGCCCAGCAGGAGCACGAACAGCAGCATTTGCTCACTCATAGCTGTGTGTTAAAATACCAGTTAAACCTTTTATAATACATTTTTTTAAATATTATTATTTTCAATTGATTTTCAGTTGGGTTTTCAATGCATGGGCCTGTCAGAATCATGCAGACTTAGTCCTCTTCCCACCTCTCTCTTCATCCACTGAATATCAAATTTTGTAAAATGCAAGATATATCTTCTCAACTTATAAAAGAAGTGTTCTCTTTTGATGCATTTGGGTGCCATCATTATAATATTCAAATGATATTCAGCAAATTAAAAGGTTGCATGGCAATGTGTGTTTACTGTACATTTTCTCTGTGTTATGTATATACTTTTCCTTATGAGCTGTCACTACAAGTACTTCGCTACTTCAGTTTTAAATAAACCCCAATGCACGTGCAAAACTAAAGTACTTGACAAAGGACAGAGGGCTTTGATATTTGTAGCCTCAGTGCCCAAGATATTGCAATAATCTTTGCAAATACTAATCACTTTGTAGCTGCCAGTACTCAAAAATGTTTATTTATTAATAATGAGAATTTTATTAGGTATGTGTCTTTACTCTGGAAGCTGTCATGCTTCAAGTCTAATATGCTTCTCCATGGCTTTGGAGTTTATGGACCTTGTCATTTATGTATTAGAAGAAAATAGCAGTAACTCTTATCATGGCATTTGCTTTACATTCATCTCCATTCACCACTATTCCAAACTATCTGAAAAGACATATTAATGGCTGTGTCTGCCTATTTCATATTTAGGACTGTTGCTTTCTTTTCATTCATGTCCCCTCTCAGTCTTCCAGACTGAATTTTAAGGAATACTTTCTTGCACTTGACAGTTTTAAATTTCCTCTTAGAAACTTTAGATTCTGGCTTTTGTAGCTTAAATGAACCCAATAATTCAAATGGGAAAACTAGTGAAACAGTGACATAGCTTAATATCTCTCCCACTAACATGAGCAGAAAATGTCTCTGGAGTACTTATTCAAAAAAGGAAATATCTGTCAGAAAACTAGGGACATATGGGCATTAGTCAATGTGACATTTTTTGCCCTGTGATAAATACTGTGGGCAGGAAACAACTGGAAGTTATAGCACTCCAAACCAAGAAAGCTCTTATTCTAGAGAATATGTACTGGGTGTTTAATGTCTTGTAGGCTATTAAAGTGTAAAGCCACTCAGATACACAGAAGATGTAATGTTTTCTTGGAACTGAGCACACAGTGAATTATACAATTAATTTTGATAACAGAGTAGAGTGTCTGTAAAATGCTACAGGGAATTAACCAAATGAAATATTTCCAAGATAGTTTTGTTTTGAGCATTTCTTCTTTTTCTCTAAGACCAGTGACACGATATTCAGCCGGTGGAAATGAGCAAAATTCTGTGACCTTTCTCCAGAGCTGTAAATCAAAGCTATCAGGACAAGTAATAAAATGTAATAACAAGTAATAACAATATTTTCTTGCTTACTTACATACTCAAACTTTAGACATTAGGTCTAATTGTATCAGTTGGTTTAACTTTACTTCTATATAAATAGAATTGCTGATTGTAGTAAAGAAATATTAGAAACTGTGAAATGATGTTCCTAGATTGATTACTACAAGTGTTTGGCCACCAGCCAATCAAAACACATATGTTGGGATAACATTTAATACAATAACCTGAAGCAGAACTCCATCAGAAATCATAATGCATGTTGTCTAATTAAAGAATATCAAAATACATAATATTGGAGACAATGATTCAATGTTAGGACAATAAACATTCTATCGCTTTTAGTATTCCTTGATTTAAGCCTGCTGCACTTCACAGAATCAATAATAAGGAGACCTATTTTCAAAACATAGATTTCCTGGCAGGCCTAAATGCAAATGGCCATACCTGATGAGACCAGTGAGCTCCTGATCAATGCCAGTGCTCCAGGAGTTGCATGCCCCACCTGAATATCAGGGCAGTGCTCCAGGACAAATGGTCACTGAGCAATGCACACCTTCCCCACACAGTACTCCAAGACCGGAAAATGCCACAATACGTGACTCTTTGCATTTCTTCTGACCTTTCACTAATGTCTTTGGACACTAAACTTGATATCCTTGCAAATTAAATATTCTGCCTTATCACAGTTTTACTAACCTCAGTGCTCAGTGCTTTTGGATGGCCATCACTTTACAGTCTTTTTTTTTTTTTTTCCCCCCTCTGACTGAGACTACCCTAATCACTGTGATTCCAAACCCTCATTTTGTTTCTAAATTTCAAAATTACAGGGAAATTATTTGATGAGTTTTATGCCAATTTTAGAGAACTAAACTTTCTGAAAGGCACAGAGATCCCAAAGTCTCTTTCCCACTGTGGGCTAGGTTGGAAGTCAAGGAGATCAGAAGTGTTCTTCCACAAGTGGGGATGTCAAAGGTGAATTCACCACTAAAGACCTAATGCAATATTAGTTACATGCTGTTAGTTAGTGAACATTTTAAAGGGGTTTTGTTTCAAAACACACTTTATGTCTATTTAGTGAAAATTGTTAATGAAAATAGAGGATGCAGTGACAAAATCCTCACACTTTGAGCAAGTTTCTTTAATCTTCTAGAGCAATTGTTTTCAGTAGTTACAAATGAAATTATGTGTGGAAATAAAAATAAACACCCATACGCATATATATACATATGAAGGAAAGGTATTACTCAAGTTTTGAGTCAGTTAATGAATTGTTAAGTTCCCTTCTTGACAGAGTATTGGGAAGCACCCTTCTAATACGGTTAAAGTCCTTTTGTACATCTTTCACTTCCCTATTTCCCTCCTTTAAAAGGTGCAACTGTGTTCTGCAGTTCTCATAGTACATGCTGATGCTACTTGTGGGTTCCTGGCAATCTGACCTTATAATGTTTAGTCTTTTTGGAAAATTTCAGGGATTTGGAAGACTGCAAATGAGAAAAATAAACTGCTTTGTGTCATTTGTAATTAATAATTGAACTGAGACAAATCTGTGAGTAAATTTATTTTATGTTGTAATAACTACAAGTTAGTTGCTAACCAGCAACTATTAGTGTGAAAACAAATGGTGCCTGGTTACACTGGAAAGAAGAGGAACTTTTATAGCACAAACTGTTAGGGAATGTACATTAGTAACATCTCATCTAATAACTGCATAAAAAGAGTTGAGAATTATCTGAAACATATAATACATGTTATGTATTTTAGGTGAAATGGCCAGCATGTCAGTCTTTTAACTGAATTTAGACATGGTAAACATAGAGGCATCTATAAACACTAGACCTTAAAAATCTTGTTATTGGAGTGGAGGAAGCATGCAGGCAGCTCAAAGACTGCAAAAATTGCAGTAGTACTATAAAGTACAACAGCAAAAATTAGAACAGATTAAAAAAAAAAGTATTTTTCAAATACAAGTGTTTTTCTTGTGAGTATACCATACCTAACTCCATAAGCAGTGAGCTATGTTCTCAAGCAATGTTCCAATGCTACTGAAACCACAGCCTCAAAAGACACATAAAACACAAGTGATTAAAAAATATAAAAAAGAGAAAGAAATAATTGCAGTACGTAAGTGCATATTTATGATTTAAGTGTAAGAAATGATTAGGGGTTGTCACAAACAGAAGAACAGCCGCTTTTTGAAAATAAATGTTTCAGTGGCAAATTGGACCTCCTGAATTTGCAAAGCTCATTTCCTAGTTATTTGCTTTGAAAATGTGATTCATAGTGATTTCCTATAATGACTGAAAGATCCTTGAAGAAGAAAAGCTGGTTTAACCTTAAAACCATAAATTTCTTATGTTACAGCTAGCATTTTATTGACTATGGCTGCTGTTTGTTTTTATTGTGGCATCTGCGTTCCTTTAAAACAATACCATGCTTGTTCCATGTGAATGATGGCTATGAAATACATGGTAAAAACTTCCTTTTCCAGTAGGATAGTTTTGTTATGAGCATTTCTTTCTTTTCTCTAAGACCAGTGACATGATATTCAGATGGTAGAAATGAGCAAAATTCTGTGACCTTTCTCCAGAGCTGTAAATCAAAGCTATCAGGACAAGTAATAAAATGTACTGTTTTTGAAGTTCAATGTCTACAGGATTTGTTGAATCACTAGTAAACAATTTCTGCTTCAAGATGTTTTAAAATAATTCTGTAAAGAAATAATTAAAAGAACCCTAAACTTAGAAGGCAGAAACATACTTAGGGTATCCTTCCAAGCATTCCTACTGTTCCCTAAAATATACTTTCTTACTGTTTCAATCGAGTGCTTCTTATGTACACTTCTTCTAGAATCTCTGCAGAATGATGATGTTGTCTTGTATGTCAGCTGCCAATATAGATGGAAGCAATTACTGCACTGATGTTCATGAGAAGTGAATTGGCAGAGGGTAAATGAATGATTTGTACTGGAACAAGTTTTTTTGCTGTAATCCATTTTGACACTGCTTGTTGACATACTCTGCTCCTCTCTGCAGTAAAATCTAATAAACTGGTGTCAGTCAGCACCTCCTGTTATTCTTAAAATATGCCATGCATACTGTGGAAATGAACAATAAACCAGGGAATAATTAAACTAAGCATCACCCTGATTTCAAACTGGTATTACATCAGTGTACTGCCAAGAGATACAAGAGAAGAGGACCTTGCTGTTGAACACTGAGCTACAACTCAGAAAAGATGGGTGAAATTTCCAGTTTCTCAGAAAGACATCACAATTTTAAGGCATCTTAAATTCTTCAACCTATCACAGAAACAATACTGTAACTTGGTAAAAAAAAAGACTATGTGGAAATAAACTGCCTTTTCAAGAGCTTCTGTAAAACAACTTAGGAATGTACAGAGTCCTACAACTCAGAAAAAATGTGGTTCTTTATCTGATGTTTCCCTGTCTTCATATTAAGAACCTGAAAAACACCAAACATGCCTTTTTTATCTTAGATTACCTTCACTGAAGAGTATAGCTTTATCTAAGCTCACAATACCTATTTTTATAAGTAGATTTTTTCAAAATAGAAAACTGAAAATTATCTTACCTGAATGAGATAGTCTTACCAGGTATCCCTAGTATTTAGTCAGTAATTATTGCAAAGCAAGAAGAGTTTAATTTTCCTCATGTGTGTCTGTTCGCAGATTAGCTTTTAAATAAAAGGAAAATATTAATTTATTTTCTCTTGTGAAAAGACCTCACTAGTGTGGTGAATGGGAATCTCCAGTGTTAAACAATTTAGGTGTGTCTAATGTGTAAATTTTGGTGTAAAATTTTTCTCGAATATGAAATTTTCTTAAGTATTTAGAGTTTATTTGAGGTTATGAAGATATGGGGGGGGAAAGGAAGAGAAGAAGAAAGGATTCTCCCTGAATCACTAGGATATATCCCTGGAAAGATCTGAAATTTGAACTTTTCTGTGTTTGACCACTTATGTAAATTATTTCTGTTCCTCAGTTAGATGGATGTGATTGCATTCTGTTGGATTTTTTCAGACTGACAAGTAGTGGCTCCTAGGAGAATTGCAGATGATATGCCTGATAGAAAATCTAGCAAGGCAGAAAGATCAAAAACCTTAAAATGGTAAACATTCCTTTCAAATAAATGTCTACTGTCTTGCAAGATGAGGGACTTTCAGAATAATTTTAATAATGATTCTTCAGCATTTACTCTGTAGTGTTTATTAGTTTTCTTAGAAAAACTACATTACTTTAAGCTTTTAATAAGACATAATCAGTAAAGGTTAGGACTTTATATGGGAAAACATTTAACACAAAAGTTTTCCCTAAAAGGGTGACATTACAGTTGAGCAGGTAGTTTTCTCTTGCACTTAAATGAAGATTACAATGTAAACCTGGGAAGAGTCCTTTGCATCCATGCCCTGCAAGACTGCCTCAGGACTGTTAGATAGCATGGGTTTTTCTTCCTCTGAAACCTAGCTCCACAGCATACAATTTCCTTCCACTGTTTCAGGAAATTTTGTGCAGGAACTGCGTTCAAAGATAGTGACGCTGTTTTGGACTTCACCCATTTTTTACTGTCTCTTTAATGTAATAAACAGTGAGGGCCTTCCCTTGATGTCATGGAGTCCCATGAAATTCCTGGAATTCTTTTCTGTTAACAGAGGCACTGTGCTCTCTTTGCTATCTGCCATTTCAATTTCAACTAAGACTATATGTTTTCCATGCTACCAAAAATAAATAGAAAACTCTTACCATTGATAACAATGGGGACAATAAGAATATGGCATAGCACACTTTTTTCCAGTTGTGATGAGGAAATCATATGACAATTATAAAACAAACAAAAAAAATATGGTAGCAAAAGGAAGAAAATCCTAGAAAGGAATATTTCAGGAAAAACATTTGTTTTAAGGGTTTGTATTGACAAAGTGCTTGTTAACTCTGGTAAAAGCAATAATCCTAATTTCTCCTCTAGGACAGAAGTCCTACTTGAGATTCAGTAGAAGGTTCTAATTTCTATTTTTTTCCCCATGTGCTCTGTATCTCTGAATATTATTGTTGAAAAGTATATAATTAACTGCAATACAGGTCTTTCCCCTTGCTTATGAAAGTCAAACCTTAGGTTAACCTGTTGCAGCAGATCTCTCATTAGGGGTAGAAATGAGCCAAGACAGACTCTCATTCAATGACATAAAAAGGCTCCCAGTTTATTCTTCCTTATAGCTTTGCCATCCTGACTCTGCTACAGCAAGCTCCTACTGTAGGGTCCCACTGCAGACTCTGACTGTGGCTATTTGCTGCTGGACTGTGACTGCAAGTATTGGTTTGCAGACTCTGAACACAGCTTTCACCAGCTCAGCTGTAACTGCAGGCTGCAGCAGCAGGCTCTGACTCCATCAGACCCAGACTGACCTCACAGCAGATCTTTTACTGCAGAAACTCTCTTCCTTGTTTTGTTCTTAATGTCTCTCTGGAGTACTCCTTCTTCCTCAGGGCTCCTCTACCTCCCCCAGATCCTCTTCCTCCAACCCGTCCAGTTTTTCACACTTACCTTTATTATTCACAGCTGTGACCCATGAAGGGCAAGGCTGTTCCTCTTCTTTGGTAATCAGTATAACTGTGACTTATCAGGGGCGAGGTCGCCTGTAATCCCTTCTACACCTACCTTAACCATTTAAAGCTAAAATGTACCAGGGTTAAATGTCACTTTTTGAAGAAAGAATTATTTGCATTAGAGAACAAGTGCAGTGTCAATAATACATTTTGTTGGAAAAGTATTGAATATGGTATCTGTTCCAAGATGTTTGTGTTATTTTGTTTAGATACAAAGATGAAATGTAAGTACAATTTATTACTCAGGGCTGCTTACATAGGAATATGTTTGGAACAAGAACAGTAAATGGACTGAGAGAAATTTTTAACAAACAGATTGCTTATCGTGCAGCTGTTGTAACAGACCAAGGTGGATCTTTTCAGCATCATAAATTCAACATAAATCAAAATTTAAACCAGGTAAGCAATTAACACCCATGTAATTTTTACATTCTTTATTCATTACATTTTTTCATTCTAGAATGAATGTATTGGTTCCTAATTCCTTTCGGGTGTGTACAGTCTTGCTTAACTGTAAACATCAGGAAGAGGCAAAGTACTCAATGCTTTTTGAGCCAAATTATTTCTCAAATGAAATTTAACAAGACAAAATGCAAGTTCCTCTTTCTGGAAAACAAAACCTGTAATTTTTTTTATGTCAGGAGCTGAACTGGTTTTAATCAGAAATACAGCAAAAAAACACCAGCTGATTGCAAGATGATTTGAGGCCACAAAAGTTACAGTATCCTCCCAAGATCTAAGTATAATTCTGCTGAAGAAGGATGCAAGAATTGCAGAAGGATACAAAAAGATTGCTATACTGATAAGAAGATTGAAGTGTTTTCTACATGGAGACTAAAAAAGAGCTGAAGCTCAGTGCTTTAACAAATTCAGGTTGAAAGGAGATAGTGCCATTGCACAAAATATATGAGAACAGAAGAATATCACCACTGAGAGCCCTGACTAGCACACAGAAAAATAGTAACAAATTAACAAAGGACAAATCTACAGAAACTAGATAAAGTTTTGGAACATATCTAAAATGGAAGTTTTGGGCCCCAAAATTGCTATAGTCCCATGAAAGAAGATCATATAGCTGCAGCCTGTGTCTCAGGAGGGTCATTCTCCCTTCTAGCCTCACCAAAATGCTAAAATAAATTAACTTCTATGGTTTTTCTGCTTTAGTTCTTTCACAGTCTATCTGTCTGAAAATGATAATAACTTTCAGTCTTAAGTGAAAAGTCCTAAGCTAGTGAAATAGAACAAAATTTAAACATGGAGTTTATATATTTATTTACTTGCAACCAGATTAATTCTGGTGTGTGAAGAGGACAGATAGTAACAAAGAAAAATTTGCTACGGTGTGCATACATGTGTATGCATACACTCACACACGCTTTTTCTGCATAGTTGCATAGCTTAACATAGAATAATTCTTCAGCTGATTTTCAGTATCTGTAAGCTATTTAAATATATATAATTGAACTGGAAAATTATGGTAGCAGCTGTCCCCAGAGATATCTAAAATGAAGCAGACTGTTATTAAATCACAGATATGTCTCCTAATTGTCTTGTTTCAAAATAAAGATAATTATTGGTAAACTAATTGAGGGCTCTGAATAATAACTGTAAATGTACTTGTCAGTCATTTACAATGAAAGAAAATGCATAATTATATCTATCATACAGAAATGAATCCACTAAAATTTTCTTAGTTATCAAAAATTAATTCAAGTTTCACTCTTCAAATAGAAAAGCCCCACCACCCCAGTTAGAATTTTCCAATCCAGAGTAAGCGTGCACAAGTCTTTGTGTATTAACACTCTCTAATTTACAGTTCCATTTTGAAAAATAGCAGAAGCAACTGGACCGTGGAATAAATTATCAAGGGAAGTGGTCATGGCAACATCACTTCAGAGTGAAGCCTGTGATATTAGCAAGGATGGCTTAATGAACTGCTGTGCCAAATGTAGGTCGAGCTCTACCATACAGATAGTTGCATTATCTGACCCTGAAAATAGAGACTTCAGTTTCTGCTGTCATCTGTCTGTGCTATTCCTTTCCCCCAGCCTTCCTGTCTCATTCTCAGGCTTTTTCCAGCTGAAGGTGACTGCCAAAGGTGAGGGATGGCTCTGTCTATGCCCAGCCCAGGAGTACCAGCTGTTTGGGCTCCTGGCTGCCTCCACTGCCTTCAATGTCCCGGGAGAATCCTCATTTCTTGTTTTGCCCCAATGAAGAAGCCATGCACAAACCTCATGAGAACACCAGTCTGACAGCCTGCATTTGCTGGCTCAGTAAAGCAGATGAAGCAAGTGGCATAAGACAGCTCTCCTTCCACAGTTAAAAAAAAAAAAAAAAAAAAAAAAAAAAAAGGGACTGTAATGTTTGAAAAGTGCCTGTACCCATAACACAGCCCATTTCGTTATTGCAGGTATATACCAGTAGTTAGCCTAGCAGGAAGGTGTACTCTTCTGGTTTTGATACCATCATCTCATAGTTTTTATTTCTTCTTTTGGTTTTGTGGTGTTCTCCTCAATGTCAAATTGATTGATGGCATTTTTTAACCTTTGTGTATTTCTGCAGCTTTGAACATACAGAGATGAGTGCAACCTCAGTGTCTGGATGCAGTACATTACATGACATGTGTGAACACATTCTCTGTGAATATAATAACTCCTTTGGCTTCCCTTCTAAAACCTTTCTTTGGACCAGGAAGCTCTTCAAAAGAGAAAGCTCTACAAAAGTTTCTTTTTTCTCCCTTTCTCTGCGTTTCCATTACTAACTAAATCTGAAAACAATATAGATGTTGAGTCAAATTTTAGGTCCTGAGCCAGTACTGTCACTTACTCCATGCTCTACTCTTACCACAGTATTATACCGTAGGATTCATGCAGAATGTAGTTGCTTCATAATTTTTGAATTGATGAAAAATTTAATAGAAATTACAGCATTCCTGAAGCTACAAAAGGGTAATTTTACTGAATTATAGTCTTGAAAAGAAAGCCTTTGCATGATTTTACAATATATTTTGTAGCTGAAGACTATAACTACTATGTCTCTTTTAGATCCTTAATAAAAACAGTAACAAAAACCCATAACAAAACACGTCCACAAGAACATTGAAATGGAAAACTACCTTGAATATTTTCCTTCCAGACTGCCTTCTTGACTTAGTAAGCTCATTCTCAAGCTGTAGCTATGAAATGTGAAACATTAAAAGCCAGAGAGACCGAAACTTTAAATAAAAATGGCATATTTGTCACAATAAAAGATACATTCCACATGAAAGTGAAAAATGTGGTCTATGCCACTGCATGCTGTGATAGGTACCGCTCTGAATGACGTACCATGTAAGAAGGACTGAGTGGACTTGGACTGTGTAATTATATATGATTTTGTGCCTGTTGCATTTGTTACAAAAATGAGCAAATCAAACTTCTATACCCTTTAGTTACCTGGAATGCCATCATAACTTCAGAATTAATTTAGTTCAGAACTAGCCACAGAGTAGTATTCAGTCACTGGTTCTGATGGGCAGACAGATGTTCAGCCATTTCCAGGAGAGCAGGGCTCTTCACATATAACAGTGTTTTGGGAAGACAAAACACTCAAGACATCACTCCAAATGTTCTCCCTCCTTTCTTCTTCTTCCAGCTTTATGCACTGAGCATGAAGCCATATGGTCTGGAACGTCCCTTTGGTCAGTTGGTGTCAGCAGTCCTGGCTGTGTCCCATCCCAGCTCCTCGTGCATCTCCAGCCTCCTCACTGGTAGGGAAATGTGAGGGGCAGAAAAACCCTTGATTCTGTCTAAGCACTGCTCAGCAAAAATTAAAAGAGAGGGCTTATAAGAAAGCTGGAAAGGGCCTTTTTAACCAGGGCCAGCAGCAGCAGCACAAGGTGCAGTTGTTTTAGGCTAAAATAGGGTAGATTTAGACTGAATGTAAGGAAGACATTTTTTCACAATAACCGTGGTGAGACACTTAACAGATTTTCAGGAGAAGTTGTGTGTACCCCAATCCTGGAAGTGTTGAAGGCCAGGCTGGATGGTGCTTTGAGCAACCTGGTCTAGTGGAAGGTGTTCCTGCCCATGGTGGAGGTTTAGAGCCAGATGATCATTAAGGTCTCTTCCAACCAAAACCCTTCCATAATTATGTCTATCAACTCATTTATCTATCCAAACCAGTTCAAAACATAACATAATTACTTGTCCTATAGTTTTCTGTTACCTCTAAAGTGAACAAAGGCAGACAAAAAAAATGTAAAAGATCATAGTTCAACTATATTTGCTTATGCCACATCAATATTTTACTGAATTGAGACTATTGAGTAGGTCATCACTTCTAGTCCAAAGCATCTTCTGTATCTTCACTCATTCACTGGAGAAAATAAAATACGAGGCTCCAACATTTCAGTGTGAGTAAAATAAATATTTGTCTCTATTTTGAATGTGTATGAACTAACATCTCTATATTTTTTTTTAACAAAGCTGTACTAGTGTGGATTGTATAATGACATTATCATTTCCTTTCTCATTTTCTTTTAAGATTGATTCCTTATATTAAATTCTATGAATTTGAATTTTTTAAAAGAATAAAGGAGAACTATAATTCTGTACATGCTTGTATCTCCTGTATTCATTTATACCATCATTGAAAAATGGTTGTAAAGCATTACTGAGACTTGCCAACAGAATTTTATACTCACAAATTTTAACTGCAAATGAAAACAGAAACACAGTGTAAATCAAACCATTTATGAGGGGTAACTGTGGTGAGAGCCATGTGCTGATAAAGATCTGTCAGCAAACAGATGACTCCAGGTCAATGTCTCTCTCTCAAAAGCATTTCATGTTCTTTTGGAAGCAATTTTAGGAAGATTGAGACAGTTGTGAACTCTGGCCACTGAGCTTAGAAAGATGCCTTCCAGCCTCAAGTCTTCAAGGCAGCTCAGGGAAAGACATGCCCAGTCATTCCTACTAGGATCTGAATTTGCAGTTTGAGGCAATTTTAAAACCTTTTTCTCATACATCATCATTTCATGTTTGTTTAAGTAAGTTATCTAATTGCACCAAAGCCAGCCTCACCTTGTCCTCGGAGCAGTGAACATCTGGTACTGATATACTGGTTATGTAGGATTTTGACTTCCTTTAACAAAAGGAAATTAATTCGCTCAAAGCAAAGAACAAACTGACTTCACCTACATTCTTCTCACTACAAGAGGTAGTTTTGTACCCTGTAATAATTGAATAGTGTGTCTCTGAGCATTATGCAGATAACAGCTACACTATTATTAGTGGGAAACAGCTCTGTTACTACTTAACTGACAAGCTGTTTCTGTTTGTGTGAGTTCTTTTCTAAAAAAACATGCAAATAGACTAACAGAACATTTCCCTTCCTTTTTCCCATTTATTGTTAAAGAACATGTACTTTATAATTAAAAAAAAAACTGTTTCTAATACTAACATAAAAAACACTGCTTTAAAGAGATTTTAAACAGGTTTACATAGAATCTCACGTGTTCATGATGTATTAGAAAAATATGAAAGACCAAAATGTTCTAGAGGTACAATTGAGCAACAGATGTGAGTTTTATGCTTATTCAATAAAAATTTTTACAGGTGGTGCAAGTAGTAAAGTATGCTTACTAGTTTCCATTAGAAGACTCAGTTTTTAATTACTTTTAGTCTTGTCAGACCTAATGTACTGTTTAGATTGGAATTTTTCATACTATACCTACTAAAAAGAGAAAATGGAGAGGAAATAGAATTTTAAATACTTCAGTCTTTGCCCAGAAAGATACTTGAGAAAATATTTTGATTCCTTATTTTAAAATCTTTAAAGCAGAGATATTTTTCTTTCTTTTGGAATACATAAGGTTTTCCAATTTTATTAAGTATAATAAAATAACCATAATTTAAAAAATATTTCACTTAGTGTTGTCTCAAACTTGGCCAATTGATAAACTTAAAAAAATGACAATATACAAATGTCAATTAACGTTCTGCTCTGCTCACTGTGACCCATCCACTCAGCTGATTTATGTGAATGAGCTTGGGCTGGAATATAGAACATATCTAGGCTGTTGACACAGTAGTAACAATGGTTATTGGTAACAATTGGTTGCAGCAGTGGTAATTTCAAAGAACAAATAGAAGTAAGGGCAGTAGCAAGGCAATAATAATAATAATAATAATAGTAATAATAATAATAGTAATAATAATAATAATAATAATAATAATAATAATAATAATAATAATAATGATAAGTTAGTGATCTGAGCATCTCTGTGGCATCCATTCAGAAGTACAGAGAACAAGGTAAGGCTGACCAAAAAAAAAAGTGATGCCCTAAAGGAGTGTAAGGTGGCCTTGCTTCTGCCACTGAGTGCCTCTGTGAGAGGCTGTACAGTTCACTTAAGACTGTTAGTGTGTGGGTTTGGGCATGTGAAACACTCACCTTAGATCTATTTAGCAGAAAAGAACAAGGAGCTCTTCTCTCAACATTGAGAGAGGTAAAATGCATACAAATGCTATTAAAGTACTAAGTACTCTGAAAAAAATCACCTCAGTGAGTTTCAAATTAGCACAATGAAAAATGAATACTGTGGATAATTTTGACCTTAAGCTATTTTTTGATAATTCTCCAGGTATGAAGTGGAGTTACCTCACAGAAGGACTGTGTAGATAATTTCATTTGCATCTTTTAAAAATGCATCAGATGCACTGGCAAGCATTTAGAAAAGCTCATGAGAGAATGAACAATTCTGTGTGCCTCAGTAAATAATGGATGGATCCATGCACCTAGAATAATGAAGAAGAAGCACATAAAATAACATCAAGATATCCTGTCAAAGTATACTCTTTATTCTTGCACTACAGCAGACAGTGTTCTGAGGAAAAAAATTTAATATATCTTTCAATCAAAACTGCATTGAGAGGTAGGAAGCCTAGTTAATGTAGCCTGAGCCAATTTTGCAATTTTCAATATGCATTTCAGCAGTGGAAGAAAATGCATTATTATGTAACACTAGATATTTCCATCACTATTTAATTTTTTAGTGTGAATACAGCAAGTAAGGATCCAGAAAGGTTTTCCTTCACACATACTTTCATTAAAATAAAATGCTTTCTTTTGGGCCTTCACTGAGGCAGAGGTAAAGGTCTCATTAATTTCAGATATGGGAAAAGTGAAGCTGTTTCCTATGTTCTATATACAGTACTTTTCTAAATTTTCTGTCATTATTGTGAGTATTTAATGAAAGTCAGAACTTACAACTATACTGTTTTGTAAACATTTTCTATTGTTTCTTAAATGAATGATATTTTCTGTGTGTATCTTTGGCATACTTTTAATTTTTTCTCTTTTATAAGGCACTGCATTTAGTCATTCTATCTCAAATAATAATCATATCTTGGAATATATTGTTGTTCTAGCATGAGGAAAATAAGATAAATGTGAGCCTGCACACATATAAATGTGATTCTCTGCACATTGCACAAACAACTCTTGGCAATACGGATTTGACAACGCTTAAATGTTTTTTAAAGATTTCAGTGAAAGTAATAAATCCCTGTGCTTAGCTTCTCTACTTAGCAGTTTTACCATGATCCCTTGTTACAAACAGAAGTTTATACTCTAATCTTTGAGGACAGGTTACGTAAAAGAAAACAGTCTTGAAGCAAAATAGTGGCGTAGTTAGCTGTGTCATTAAAACCTTCCTGAAGATAATGATCACTGCCAGGCATGCAGCATTACAGAATCCTGTGCTTCTTTCAGTTTTAAATTACAGAAAGGCTCAGATTATGTTATCTGAAAGTCAGTGCGTGGAGTTACCAGTGACCACCTATTCCATGAAAAGGTTATAATTTCATAATAATTCAAAGTGTTAAGTTGACAGTTCATAGGAAAGAGGGACACATTTTAATATAGGAAGGTTAATTTATTATTTGCTTTCTATATCCTAATTTATTGTTAGTATGAGTGAGGGAGAGCTCAGAAAATGAAGACAGACTTATGTACCCTGGCTCAAGTGTCTGTTCAGTTCAGCCATGAGAGGATTTAGGAAAGTTTACCACTTAGTACTGACTTTGGGTTACTTAGTACTTATTCACAGAGATTATGTAAACTCCACTTTGTGTTTTGAAGAATGTCATACATATGATTTCAGGGAGCACAGTCTGTACTTGCATACGTTGCTTTTATGTTATGTTGGTTTTTTTGAGAGTTTGAAACAGAATTCATGATTTGAGAATGAATGAAGCGACCTAATACCTTATCCTCAAAAAACCCAGTGGCTTCAACAACATAAGAAGCAATTGCATAGCGTGCAAATAACTGTGGCACATCCCTCCCAGCCCAAATTATTCTATGATTCTATGAAAATATCAATGGAAGAAAATTTGTAAAAACATCAATGCTCTATATCACCTCAATTATTATTAGCTTTGGAGCACATTCTTCTTCAGCATAATCAGACTTCTGCCTTCTATTTTTAAAGAAAGTGATACACTTCAGTCTGAGATTCTGAAATCAACAAATATGTTCTGCATAGCTCCTTGTCTATTGAGAGTCTGTGTTTTCTACTTTGAGAACAGTTGTCTCACTGAAGAAATACTCAGAGATACACTGACACGAATGAGACTGCTTATGGTCTTGTAGCTCTGTTTCCTCTTTTCAGTGAACAAAATATATATTGAGGCCCCAAAACAAATAAGTGCAATAAATCATCACCTAAAATGAATACATGAAACAAAAGTAGGTTTTCTGAAATTAAACATCTTTACATTATAGTATGTTTTGTAATTCATACACATGACCTAAAGGGAAGAAGATAGATGTGGTCAGATTCATGACAGTCCTGAACAGATAAGTGCAATACTAATTATTCTTGCATTTAGAAAAAAATTTGCATGAGGGCAAATATGGGGGAGCTTCCTGGGCAATGTAGTGTGGCAACAACAGTTTTAATGGTATCATACCAATTCATACTATGAGATAGGTCATCTACATCATGTCCTAAATACTTTATAGGCTTATGTAAGCAACAAATACTTGAAGAGGAAAAATATTAATCTCTCTGAAGAACAGAGAGCTCACAAAAAAATATTGTTTTCTTGTTGCTTGGTTGTCTTAGCTGAAACAATCTAAAATATGAAAAAAATTCCATAATACATTGCATTTGAAATTAAATATAAATAATCAATTTACTTTGCCTGCATTGTGGTGATTCTGGAAGAAATATATCATTGAACTACAGAATCATAGAATGGTTTGGGTTGGAAGGCACCTTAAAGATCATCTAGTTCTAAACCCCCATTATGGGCAGGATCACGTTCCACTAGACCAGCTTACTCAAAGTCCTGTCCAATCAGGCCTTGAAGACTTCCAGGGATGGGGCATCCACAGATTCTCTGGGCAACCATTCCAGTGTTTCACCATCCTCACAGGAAAGGATTTCTTCCTAATAACTAATCTAAGTCTACCCTCCTTCATCTTAAAACGATTCCCTGTTGTCTTATCACTACATACCCTTGGAAAAAAAAACCTTCTTCAGCCCTCCTATAGGCCCCTTCAAATACTGGAAAGTGTTATAACGTCATGCCCTAGTCTTCTCTTCTCCAGGCTGAAAGACCCCAACTTTCTAAGGCTTTTCTCATAGGAGAGAAGTTTCATCCCTCTAATCCTCTTTTTGTCCTCCTCCAATCAGTCCTACTTATGCTGAGGACCCCAGAACTGGTTGCAGATATATTTGTTTATATGCCAAATACATTTATTCTGTTAGCATTCTCTGATGTGCAGTTGGCAAAATGACCAGATCACAGAATATTCTTATTTTAAAGGGACTTACAAGGATCCCCCAGTCCAGTTCTTAAGTGAATTCCTCATATGGGGACTGAATCCACAGCCTTGGTGTTATTAGCACCATGCTCCAACTGAGCTAATGTCAGCGATGCACTTCATGGAAAAGGAGAGAAGGGTACTCAAACCTGTCCCCACAAGAACGTGCTTGCACATGTGTAAATGGACTAAAAAATACAACTTGAACTCCAACCAGGAGCAGAGATTGAAAAGGCCAAATAGTTTTTGTTTTCAAAGGAATGTTTCCAGTTTGTGTGAAATAATCAAGCATCTGTCATTCTTTAAGCTCCCAAGATTTCTAAGAGACTTTTGCCAACTAATCTGCAAAGGAGCATACACTTTGTAGAATGCCTTCTGTGCATGTCTGCTTTTCCTCTCTCTTTGTCAGGATTGTAATTTCAATACTAAATAAATTTGTAGGGTACAACATAGAACTGAAGATTTAAACCCCTGAAAAGTTGTAAAGAGACTTGAATAAATTGAGATATGAAAATACATTTTTTTGTATACTAGCTACATTCAAATAAGCAATGGCACAGATACACCATAGAAGCAAATAACCAAGCAACTACATTTATCTTTCTGTAGATTGAGAACTTATTTCATTAAAATACATGGTAGCTTAATTGAGAGCTTTAGTCTTTTAATTTCTCTTAAGAAATGCTTTGATGCCAGTTTATCTGACAAGGCAAGACTTCAATAAATGAAGGAAAGAGCTTAGCAGACAGAAGTGTAATCAGTTCAGTGCAATTATTCAAAGCTCTGCATCTGCTCAAAAGAACAACTCATAACAATGCAAGAAATACTAATTTTCTTTTCTGTTTTATGCAACTCAAAAACTTTACTCAATTTTACAGGAAAAAACCCATCAACTTTGAAGTTTAGGGTAAGTAACCTTCCCATCTAGCTCCCATTTACTGAAGGATGGAGAGTGTTGTTAAATTGTACATACATGTATATATAAAAGACAGCTCTAAGACAGTATTAGATAGTAAGGATTTGATCCACTTTTGGAAATAAGAAGAGATAAAAAGATAGAAGAGATTATTTTTTTTATTCAAACCTACTTTGGAATTAGATACAATGGGGACTTATCCAGATAGTGATTTTATAGTCCCCAAGGATTGGATATGAATATCACTAACATTACTAGAGGTTATCAATAATGAAAAAAATACTTTGATATGAGAAACTGTTGATTCTGATAATACAAAGCCAATGTTAGGCTATTATGCAGTATGTACAGTAATAGGTATGATAGCCTACAGATTTTTCTACCATAGTCACTGAACTGAAAACAGACTGCCTTATTTTAAATATGAGTTTTTAAAATAATGAGGTGATTAAAAAAGAGCTATAAGTAAAGAGCAACGAAAAAATCTTTGATTGAGTGACCATAGGTGGATTTTACTGAATTAAAGTATATCTATAATTAAAGTATATCTACAATGAAAGTTCTTCAGACTCAGTTCCATCAGGCTTCTCTTTTTTAGGGGAATGTCATTTTTTATTAAGAGTTAAATCAGGATAGCTATTGGTAAGCAAGTGGGAAGGCACCACAATGACTCAGAATAGCATCCCACAGCAAACACTCGAGCGTAGTTTGAAAATGAGTCACTGAAGAGGCTAGTTCCACCTCCTGAATTCATTAAACTGTTTTTTCAATGACCTCAGTAAAAAACAAAAAGACCCCAAAACACCAATGAACCATAAAACAACTCTCTCCTCCCCCCCAAAAAAGCAAATTCTAGAAGCCCAAAAGCAGGCTAAGAAACAGAAACTTAGTCAAAAGTGAAACTCAAAATGGAAAAGGAATGCAAGGACTGTTCTAAGGACTGAGAAGGAAGCAGAGAGGCCGTGTGGCTGTACTGAACAGTGTTCAGATGTGCCTGGCATTTATGTAAGCAGTCTGTTCCTTTAAATACCTTTCCTTCAATACAGTGCTTACACCTGCTGTGATGATGATGATGATGACAATGATGAACTTCCTGTTTAGTCTGTTCATCACCGATCACAGCCTCCCAAAAAGAACACACCTGTTGGCTAAGACCAGTTGATCTGGAGTGTATTTTTAACCAAGGTTCTGCCTGAAAACAAGTAGACTGGGTAGCACAAGAGATGGATGATGGTAGCCAAGAAGTTGTCTTCATATATTCCTAAAAACAGGTGCTGTGGTGCTGAAAGGTCTAGGAACTGGTTTTGACACTGAAGCCAGAGAGCACTTGAGTGGTTGAGTGTCCACATTCAATCATATTTGGCTCAAGGTAATTACCACCCCACCCTTTCCTCTCTGAACTCTAGATAAGCATTTTTTGTTCACCCTTTCCAGTTTGAGTACAACAATGCACGTCAATGTATCTAAATATATATGTCCTGTAGTCCATCAGAATGGTGCTATTTCATATAATGAAGCTGAATCCATTTATCACCAGAGCCATGGTGAGGGCACAAGAGTGTTTAGAAGTTGCAAAACCTGGTGGGAGAATAATGTTGGAAGATGGCATAGAGCTGAAGGAGTGAGTTCCTCCTGGTGAAGTTTTGTCAATGCTGCATATTGGGAACCATCTTGGAATAAGCTATCTTCTGACCACTTCTGGCCTGCTATTGTCTCGGGGGATGCCCATTAGAAAGGAGAAGAGTAGTTGGGGCTGAACAGAAGACTCTGGATTTCATTCATTGGGTAGATGTGCCAGGGGACGCAAAGTGGTCACCATCACCATCACCTTCTTGAGTTACTTCCCTATCCCCAGAGTCAGATGAAAATTATCCTGAGTTTTCTTGAAGCCCTATGGGATATATAATTAATTTTTCCTGTGAATACTGGATATACAATTCAGATTGAGAAGCACTCTTCTACTTTGCTAGTACTTTTTTTGTCAAACTTGGATGGTAAGAAGCTGTGACCCATATTTATCAATTTCCACACAGAAAGCATTTTACTAGCTTTTGGAAGCATGGTGCAAGACAAAAAAAGCATGATGAATGAAACAAAATAGATAAGAGAAAAATTAATGAAATTTGTTTTCAGAAAGCAGGCAAAAGAGAAACTATGATAGCCTCAGAAAGAAATGAGAAAAAAAAAAAAAAAAGAATAGCTGAGTTGGAAAGGACCCATCAGGATCATTGAGTCCAACTCCTGGCCCTGTGCAGGACACCCCAAGAATCACACCATATGCCTGAGAGCATTGCCTAAACACTTCCTGAACTCCAGCCGGCAGTGTATATGCTATGCAGCAAATTGCCACTGTATTGACAAACAAATACAAATAAAACTGAGATCATCCATAGAAATGTTTGTTATCATTATGTGCCTTTCATTCTTCTGGCTTGTTTTTCCTTTTTAAAAATAAAATAGTAGTCCAAATAAGCAATCTCATACATAACTACTTCAACTTTATACACAGTAAAGACAATAAACAATCACATGTCAAGGACATAAAGGCTTAACAAATAGGAAACTGGTTGCCCTATCCTAGGGCACTGGAATCCCATGCCAGAAATTCTCATATGTAATTTACATTCTACCGACAACTAGGAAGAAATCATAAAAATGGCTAATTACAAAGAAGTAAATTTACACGATTATTCTTTTGCTCAGTGCACAGCCTTAGGGAGGAAGAGGACCTGCTGCTGACGTGTCATGCTGGTTCTCAGAAAGGAAGTGTGTTGGGTGGCTTCTCTCTGCTGTCCAGGTAGAGACTGAAGTGAGACTTAGGAAATAATGAACCATGAAACTGTAGGTAGAGCATACAGTAAAACAAGGAAGAGGGAAACAAATTTAAAAAGGACAACCAACTGAGTACAGTGGCAATGTATCATTAACTCTCTGCATGAGTGGGACAGTATGCTGCCTGTATGTGAAATAAGGGGGAAAGCAAAAATTATAACCAAACATATGCAGTGAGTCAGGCTCAGCTTGTTTCTCACTAGCAGCACTTTTTTCCTATACAGCTGTTTTCAGGCAACTTGTAGGAACTTAATAAATTTGATATAATTTCCCTCTGGGGAAACAAACAGACATACCACATACAGCGTGTAATCATGGAATATATTATATTCAAAATGAAATAAATTTCATTATCTCACCAGTGAAGTCTTGTTAATGTAGTTAGAACAATGAATTATGGCTGAAGTTTTTGAATGAAACAATTAAGTTAGCTAGCAGTGATGGTTGTTTTATAGTAGTTAGGAGAGAAATCACAGAATCATGGAATATGCTGAATGGGAAGGAATGCATAAAATCCAGTTAGGATTTACAGATTTTTTAAATTTTTTTTTCTTTCTTAAAAGAAAAAAATAAGCAATCTTATGCAAAACTAATTAAACTTTATAGACAGTAAAGATAGTTCAAATTGTATCTGTGCAACTTTTTAGTTTAGAAAAGTCCAAAAATAAAAAAAATGAAAAATCATGCTTTGCAGAATTGGAAGTAACTGGATTTAGACAAGATGTGTGGAAGCAAGTGATTTGAACAACTTCATTTCATAAACACTTCAATTACTAGATTTGCCTGAATCACTTGACAATTCATGAGAAAATAAGCTGGTAGCTCTGTTCAGATAATGACCAAAAATTCATTTGAAGTCCACAGATGTCATGAAAAATCAAAGAAAATATAACATTCAGCACAACTTTAGTTTTAGTAATGCCTTCTGGAAGAGATTGCAATATTAGTATGTCTTTATTTCAAAACAAATATTTTATTGGATTCCCTTATTTATACTAAGAAGAGATATTATAAGCATGTTTCTCCATGGGAACACTAATAGGTTTTCTTTCCTCTAAACAACTATCTATTTTCAGAAAGATTTAAATAATATTTAAATATTCTGAAGTGACACAAATTGGTAAAAAAATTGAAATCTGGTCCAAACTGGCCAGTGGTATCAGAAAATATTGGGCGAAGGCAGTGAAGGTTTTGCACAATAGTCAAGCATACATAAATCTATGAAAAAAACAATTTGGGGGCAGCATCTTCACTCGCCTATGCATTCTGGGTTCTGCACTTGCATCATGTTGTTTTCAAGACCATGCAATCAAAATCTGAGTAAAACACAATCACACGCTAAAATGCCACAACTTTCTACTCTCAATGAGACACAGAGGAAAGTATTGAAGCATAAAAAGGACAGAAATTGGGGAATGATAAAACGCCAGTGATGGGCAAAGATTCCAGTGAGGAATTCCTCAGAAAAGAATAGGAGATTTAGGAACCTCAGTTTCTCAACAAATGCTCACTGAGATCAAGCTAATGAAAAGAGCTTCCAAAGTTAATTTAGCAATCAGAAAACCTCACCTTTTAAATATAAGATTATTTCATCCCAGTTTGTCTGAGCATATTGCAACAAGGTAACACTTCTCTAAAAATGTGCAGCTGTATCGGGGCTAAAGGTTTTTGTTATGTATCCAAAAGCCTGAGTTTAAGTATCACTTCACACTCATTTCTAAAGTGACTTTTTTTGGGTCAGGTCAAAGGGATGCAGGTTATCAGGAGGGGAAACAAAGCTTATTGGAACGTTTCTCATACATCTCTGGATATAAAATCTTATCATTTACTTATTCTTGCCCAAAAAAACCACCCAGGTTTAACACAGATTATTTGTCTGTATGTAAGGAATGCCAGTGATGTCATTTAAACCACTTTTTGCAGAAATTTCTGTTATATAATGGTTCACAACATATTTATGAAATGATTCATGCTGCCGTCATAGTGCCCTTCCAAGCCTTCTTTATTTTTGTAGCACACAGAGCACACAGTACACAGAGATCTCAGCCATACATCAATGCCTCAACATGCCCTCTGTAGTAAGGTTTTACAAGACTCCACAAGAAAGAGGTGCCCTGCCTCAACAGATCTTGCAGTTGACTTTGATATGGTCCAGTCTTGCCCTTGGAGCAGCTTGTGGCACTTTTTGTGCTCTTGCAACATTGCATGGGAGAAAATGTTGCATACTCATTTGAAACTGCATTGAAGGCAGTTCTCCATGCTAGAGAATATGTGAACATCTACTACTAGCATCAATGAAGTTGTCCAATTAATTAATCAGTTTTAAGGTAGTTTAAACTACCTTACATATTAAAAGAGCTATGTGTCATTAGTGTTTGTTGATGTCTTATGATGATTGTATTACAGAAAAATATTTCAGCTAATTTATGAAACCTTTGAATGAATCTTTTGCTGAACTATTACAATATGGGAACATTGATTCTATGGCTAAACAGAAAAGGAAATCAGGTTATTTGTTTCCAACACATCACCTTCAAGATGAATGGATATTTTCTTTAACTGAAGCAGAAGAAACAAGAAACATGAGTTAAAATAAAATCAAATGCCTAGAAATGTTACTCATTGTGTGATATATATTTTTAATTCTTTATTTACTTCTAACAAATGTCTTCCCTTCCCAAATAGTGAATCACTTTACATTGATAACTAAATGCTTTGTTGACAGTTTTCAGTTGAAATAATTGGTACCAGGATCAAATACTCTCTGTCAAATGGCATGGGCAACAAAATGCTGAGTGGTTTTATGACCTGGAATGCCAGTAATCTCAAGTGCTAGTGCAATTATTTGCTAGATTTCAATAGCAAATAATAAATTGACTATCAGAGCAAAGGTTTGTTTTAAAGTGCACTGATTTTGAATAAATTTGAGAATTTGTGCACACAAAAAAAGAGATGCAAAATAATCTGGATCGTTTAATAAGCCATTTTTTTCAGGAAGAGGTAAAATGGGCTTAATTTCACAACCTCACCATTAGTAATATCATGAAGGGGAAGCAGGAAGACGACTATTTTTTTATTCTAAGACAGATCTGAGCAATAATTTCCCCAAGGAGGCTCCTAAGAAGCCATTTATACAATCTATAGATCAGTTTTAACAACTGCTCTCATTTCAGTGTTAGCTACATTTATTCATGTGGTTGAGTATTGTCTTACTGAGGTTGTTGATTAAGATCTTTCTAGCTTTTAAAATTTCTAAAAAATTTCTAAAAAATTTTAAAATTTCTAGCTTTTAAAAAACTTTTGTCTTTTAAAAATCCTATTTTTTTCAATATTCCTCTGACTCCCTTGCATAGAAACATCCAAGTCCTAATTCTTGACATACACAGGAAGAAAAAAATATGCCTGTTTTCAAATTAGTTTATCTTTGTCTTTCCACTAGAAGTTTTGTGAGTATCTCTGAATTTCATATCTACAAATGGGAAGCATTTGAGCACAGGGTAGAGTTTGGATCCTGCTTGGTTGTAACAAAATATGTCTTTTTGTCTGACACATTTTTATTTTGTCTACCAAGCAGCTCAAGTAGCCTAGTAAAATCTGTTTCGTAATCTAGAGGAAGTCTCTGTGGCTTGAGATGCTCCCAAAACGTGCTGGCAGCAGTGCCTGGGCAGTGCTGCAATGCCCTCCATGCCAGCCTGTTGTGTGATGAAATGGCTGAGCAATAACAGATTGGCAGAGGGCACAAATCTGCTAATGGTGATTTGGTGTTCTGTCCTTCTCTAATGCCAGCAATAGCTTGGGAGGGAAGGGAGGTCATGAGACAGCTGGAAAGCCATTTGGAAATAAGATGGTCAGAAGGTCGGGGGCTGTTTAACACGGAGCTGTGGGGGGCAGGAGGTCCAGGGCTCTGTGGCACCTCACCAGGAGGCAGGGACAGCAGTTTAACTGGTGCCTAGGCAGTGATGTGCATGTGAGTGCAGAAATTCCTGGACGGGTTACAGCAAATCACTCAGTACCCACATAAACTGAACTGATGTAACCATTGTCAAAAGGCTCACATTAGGAAGCCATTGAGAATTTTGCCACAGAACTTCCTACCAACAGAGAATTCAGTTTTCTTACCGAAGTTATAACTACTTCTCTCAAAAGCCTTTTACTTGTCCTAGACTAATAACTATTTCTCAAATACTTTTATCCAATATTTTATAATAGCAATATTAAACAATAACCATTTTAACCAAGATTTTATAACCATATTAATCTGGTATGTAAAATTAATCCCCCAACCTATATATATGAGAATCTTTTAAATAAATTAATATTTCTAAAACTGTGAATATTTAGTGAAATTATGATGTCACTTCTTACAATACTTTAACAAGTGGAAATACAAAAATTAACCTGCCTGCAGAAATTTCATTTTACACAAAAATAAAATTATTAATAGCAGAACAAAGAATTGAATAACTAATATTTTTCTATACAGTTATTGATAATTTTCTCTAGATTATACTGTTAGAATTGTAGATTGATGTGTTATTGTGATAACTAATTGTAGTTTAACTAACAGAAATAGGAATCAAAAGGATTGTTTTAGAGAAGACAAGTGGAGGTACCAAGAGTAGAAAGAGTCTCAAATGGCTATTATAAAAGAACATTATTTGAATGTAAAAGAGTTAATTCATAAATATATATAAAAATACTTAAGGGAGAAGCCTTACTGACATATTAATGGGAGAAAGTTGAGAAATATTTTGAAGACTTTTCCCTATTAGATTAATCACTGAGATGAAAAATCCAGTACTTTCAAATATACTATTCTTAGGAAGGAATGCTAAAGGTGATGGGAACTCAGGTGTTCATTTTGAAAAACACCATGATTTTAAATAATAATACCTTTCAATTCCAATCTCCCTGTTTACTATTAAATTTAACTATTTAAATCCTATTAAATTTTAAAAAAGATAAAAAGTCACATTATTAATGGTAAAAAAATAAAATAATCTGGGTTAGGTCCTGACAGGGGCAATTAAATTATTTCTGATGAATAAACTGAATGTCTTAAAAGTCATTGCTTTAAGAACATTCATTATAATGTATTAACATATCATTGATGCAGTATATGACAATAACTCTTATATTATGCAATATCTTACTAAGTGTCTTCAGCAGAGAAAAGAACCACATACATAACCATATATATAACCATAACTACATGTCATTCTTCTTGCCAGTTACACCACAGAGTAATGCTAAAACCTGATTGGAAATTAAAAAGTTATCACCTCCTCAAATGATTTTTCAAGATGACTCCCCAAACACCCTTTTATTGGTTTGTAAAAAAATGCCTTTGCTGAAGCATGTCTTCCTACAGTATGATTACTGCAATAGCAGTGATATATAGATCACAGTTTTTTTAAAGTGTGAGCTTCTTTTTCAAAAATTGGAAAAAATCTCTTACCCATTCTACTTCCATTCTGATTGCAATAAACATGAAATACTATGGCTATAAAATAGGCCAGTATTCTTGGGATCTGTCTATCTAGCTATCTAGGATCATGCTAACCCTTCAAATGAGATGCATTAGCACAGCCTAAAAAGATATATCTAATATTGATTAAATTTAGCAGGGTAAAGCAATCAAAAGCTATCAGCTCAGGTTTCCTTGTGGGCCTATGAGAACATGCTTTCAGAAACTTGACTACAGGTACGATTTTTGTGCAATGATTGCTTCAGCTGGCTGGATGCAAGCAAGTTTAAGTATAGTTATAGTTACTGCAATCATGCCTCTAGTTGCAATGTAGACATAACATAAAATCACCTGCGGAGAGATAAATCAAATGCTGAGAGTCAAATACATTTGGTTTCTCAGGTATGGTTCAGGTAATTTACAATTACTACATTTGCACAGTAGGATTGCTGGTTCAACATGATATGAGGTCTTTGGTTGTGCTAAATCAGTTCTCTCTGCAAAAGGGAAAACAAGGAAAAGTTATTTTAAATTAGAAAAAGAGATGCTAAAACAAGAAACTCATCTAAAACAAGACTTTCAAGCAGCCACAGGTCAAATCAACTGTGCAATTTTAAACTTCACCTTGAAAGCATGCCTTGAAAAGAAAGCCAGGGAAAAAGTGCATTTTCTTTTCCTTGATTTTTGTCCTCAATAAATCTGAATTACTTTGCTTAATGATTTTTCATGCCACAAAATGCATAAACATCTGACACTACAATTAGGTTATAGTCACATTAATTTGTGAATTTATATAATTAAACGTACTAATACAGTATTTTTAAGATTTCCCTCCTCCTCTGTACTGTGGAGAACAGTACAATACATGCAAAAATCCTTTTGCAATAAATATCAAAATTTACAATGGAAGATAATAGATTCCTTCACTGTTTTCAGTGACAGTTTAGAAAAACATACATTGGTTTCTTGTTTCATGCATTTTTATCATACCTTTTACATACAAAGATGTGAGGCTAATAAAATATACTTATCATAGGATATAGTCATAGAATCATCAAGGTTGGAAAAGACCTCCAAGATGCATCAAGTCCAACCTTCGACTGAACTCCACCATGGACATTAAACATATCACAAAGAGCCACATCTACTCCCTTTTTGAACATTTTCAGGGATGGTCATTCCACCACTTTACCAGGGACCCTGTTCCAATGTGTAGCCACTCTTTCAGTAATTGTTCTTAATGTCCAGCCTGAGCCTCCCCTGTGCAGCTTGAGGCCATCTCCTGTAGCCCTGTCACTGGCTGCCTGGGTGAAGAGGCAGATGCCTGGCTGCAGCCTCCTTTCCGGCAGCTGTGGAGAGTGATAAGGCCGCCCTGAGCCTTCCTCTGCCCAGCTCCCTCAGCCACTCCCCACAGCACTTGTGCTCCAGACCCTTCACCAGTTTGTTGCCCTTCTCTCAACATGCTTCAGCACCTCATTGTTTTTCTTCAAAGAACAAAAACTAAGCTGATAACAGTCTGCTTCTAATTACTACATACTATTTATACAACTTCACAGCAGATGTATATTAGTAAGATACGTGCTACCTCTTTGATGGATTAAGCTAGAACACACTTCTTTATTTTAATTGAAAAGCATAGGGTACAAAAGCCTTTTGACCTCTATTGTGGGGCAGGACTTCAGGCTAAAGGTAGTCTAAAGCATTCATTATTCCAGCTTAAAATCTAAAATACACTCTGTCTGACAAACTTCTTCCCAGCTGCAGATGTTGAGAGCTATTAGGCATCTAGAACCACTAAGAAGGAGCTGTATTTTAACACACACTAATTTATACAGTGCAGTAAGCTGATAAGAAATAATGAACAATCTAAACAAGACAACAATATTGCATGTGAATGCATATGGTGGCAGATGTTGTCATGTTTAGCAGGAGTTCGATCCATTATCTTCTGAAGTCAGTGGAAATTATCTGGCTTTATGGAGATTGAATGAGACTCACAGAGCGTTGTGGATTTTTTAATATCATATTAGGTTCCTTTGTCTAGTACTTAAATTAATAAAGGTTCCTCTCAGTGGGAAAAAAAACCTGAATTAGTAAGAAGCACTCTGATCTCTGAAACAAATTAGCTCCTTACAGGTACTCAAAACTATTTCTGAGCACTTTTGTGTAGTTTCATGTACTTTCAAACACTAGTTTGTGTGTATGTTGCTATCACCACCTTGCAGTGGTAAAATATTTTTCTTCACTGTCAATTCTTTTAGAAATGTCAGTTTCATTTAAAACTAGTGCTTAATCTAAGTACCAGCAGGTAACACACACCCCTGGAAAATGAATGAAAGTAGAAGCTGTAAAAATTGTAACACTGATACCAAAGTATCATCTGCAGTTTCTTGAGGATCACTTGGATGTTTTGTGAAGAAACCAAATTTCTACATACGAATGAGTTGGTCCTCTGTGAAATTAACGCAGTGTAGTAAAAGAAAGGACTTAGATGAAATAAACAGCACAGGTATTTTGTGTTGGTTTCAATTTAAGATGTTTCTGTGCAGGTAGGTGTAGAATATGATAGGCTCAATGCACACATGCTCTGAGCCAGCTGACCTGCACCAGCAGGTCTGCAAGCTATGGAGATCCAAGAGCACAGAAGGATGCCTGAGTCAAGGAGCTCATCCTGAGAAGCAAAAGAGAGGATAAAGGGTGGAAAGAATTTGCAAGTTAGACAGGATTATATCAATATCTCCACCCACAGATCCCATGCAGGGCCTGTAGTAGCTTCTAGTATTTCCTGTCTCAGGGGCCTCTATATCTCTCCCAAAACTTCAGACCTTCTGCTCCAGAGATTACCCCCAAACTCTTCCTTCCTAGAACTTTCCAACTCCTCTATGGTCACACTTTCCTCATTCCATTTAATGCATATAGGGCCTTACTACTTTTCTTCAAGGGTCCTTAAGCTTATTCAGTGTATTTGAGAGCTACTCAGTGGTTGTCAACCCACTTGCAAAGTGTCCTTGCAATGAACCATTCTATGAAAGGCTTCTTTCCATATTTGCCTGATCCAAGACTTTCCACTTTTCATTTTTATCTGTGATCCCGGAGCTAATTCAGAGAATTACATCAAGAACTACCATGAATTCTTTGTACTAAGTAGAGAATTGTGTGTCCTAATAATGCTGAGATTTTAAAGGAATGTAAGCATCAGTGACTTACCAAAATGTATGGGTCCCAAAATGTTTGATGATCTGGGCTTTAGTGATTTCCAAAGGTGATAGAGAAAGTTAATTGCAGGGAGATGAATTATAGAAGAATGCAAACTGCAAAATAATCCTTGTTTTTGTAATAAGTGTCCTATCTTTAATAATACGTTGCAGAAAAATTCTTGTATTTCTGGATACACTGCATGGAATTGTAAATTCTTCCAGTTCTTCAGATGTGTCCTTTCTTCCGGGCCATGCCTTCTCATTTATTCACAGTCTCTCTGACTGAATGTCTGTGTTCTATTTAGTCACTCATCAAACTACAGTCCTTAGCCCTGCAAAAATTTGCTTTTATGACCTGTGAACACTAATATGGCTCAATGCCACAGCTTGTCCTCCAAACAGCCTCTGATTTACAGCACTCAAAGGAATTAACAGATCTCTATGTGTATATACTCTTTCTGTTGGCTTTCCCTCAATCCCTTAGATAGACAGAATTTAATTTTAGAGTTTCCAGTTGTCATGAGTTGCTACAGTCTAAAAATCATACTGGGGCATCTCTAGGTCCTCTTCCTTTGTAGTTTGAATCTTTTTCCCATTGACTCTTTTGGTCTGCAGGTTCTTATTTTGAGTAAATGGGAAAGCAACAGTGGGTTTCTGCTGCTTATCAAGCCCTTCTTTCACTTTTCCTGCTCACAACTTTCCATGATCTCAACAGTACAAGTATAAATGTTCAAAGTAATATGTATTTGTCCTTCTATTCACAATGCTCTTAAAATTTTTAAGCAATGTTTCTAAATCTGAGATTAAACTAAGAATAGACTAAACCTTTCAATCACAAAGTATCATGTTTGCACTTTATTTTTATTTTACTGATGAATGCAATGACCAAACTTTCCTCTTTTAGATTGTCATTTAATCTTTTCTAGTTATGACTCATACATTAAAAATAAATGATCAATATTTATGTATATTGAGTGTTTATATGAACACTGAGTATGCTCTTACAAGAAGAGACAAAGATGCTCTTTCAGAAGATCTAACCTGTTCTGTAGGCAAGTTATTTTTAAAAAATGACATCTTTTTGAGTATGTGGAGATTCTGCTACTGTGGCAATATTTGATGCGTACAGTGTTGGCATTGATTCCACCCACTTCAGGCAGAATTACTTATTATAACGTTTATTGGAGCACTATAGCTAGTTAAAGGCATAGTTTCCTTTTCTTGCTTAAGGCAGCAGAAACCTTTGCACCTTCATTTTTGTTTTAATATAGTTATCACATTATTAAAGAAACTATGCTTCACTTCTGGAAATTATAGAACTATGTGGAAAGACATGTGATGTAGATTCCAAACAAAGTATTTTCTTTCCTGACACTAAGCACTCTAAACTCAACTGGAACACAACAATAATTGTTAAGTATATGAAAAAAATTATAGTAGGCAATGAGTCATCTTTCAGACTGATTTAAAATACAAAAATACATTTATAAACAAGATCCCTTTTTCTAGTAGTGGATCTATATGTTGCTTATTTTAACTTGTGGCTGGCAAGCCAGAAAACATATAAAATGGTACTTTTGATGCTATGAGAAGCTTATTTTTGTTTCTGCCCTATGTGCTGGTAAGGACATGCCCACACTGTTTGGCTCATTACCTCTAAGCATGACTGATTCATTTTTGATGGAAAAAATGGCACAACGTGGCAAATGAGTCAACTGAAGCTATAATAGAAAGTAAAGCACATGAAAGAATTATTTTGAATGCCCAGATAAATCCACTTGACATTCACTACTCACACCTGACAAAGCTGGCAAATACTCTGGTGCTATAAAAGCCTAAGACATGCAAAAGCCTTTAACACCCCATTTGTTGGAACAAGTAGTGGAAAATGCTGTTTCAGAGTGGGAAGGTGAACGGTATGAAATGTGATAAGTTTGGTTTGCTAGTGTTATATCTGTGTTTTATTCAGTGAATTATAGTAAATACAAGCTCCAGAGATTTTTCTTGTCTTCGCCCTACCGCAACATTTTCTATTACAGCATCCTGGAAATAGCTTGTAGTTTGCCCTGACTGCTTTAATTAAGCAACCTCTTAGAATTTACTATGGCTCAAAATTTTTTCATTCAGGATTGCAACAGGAAGGTTATTGACGACCTGAGTCACACAAAGCTTAGGAAATAGAATGAATTTTGGCACAAAACCATGAAAACACAAAAGCATGGTAACACTTAACAGAAGATAAGAATCAATATAAATTACCAGTGTCTGTAGATTCACAACAATCTTCCCATCTCAGCTGGGAACTAACAGAGATACTCTCACCAGAAATACAGATGACTGCTCCAGGAAGGTATTGATCCAGCTTGTCTGAATTCCCAGTCAATGAAGAAAGTGTCTGCAATCACATACTGAGGCAGATCCAATTGTTATGGGTTGACCCTGGCTGGACACAAAGTGCCCACCCAAGCTGCTCTATTCCTGCCCTCCTCATCTGGGCAGGGGAGAAAAAATATAACAATCACTCACCCAATACTATCATGGGCAAAATGCACTTGAACTGATGAAATTAATTTACTACCAATCAAAACAGAGTACAATGAGAAATGAAACAAAATCTTTGAAACAGCTCCTAGCCTTCCTTTCTTCCCAGCCTTAACTTTAATCCCAAATTTCTTCACTTCTTCCTTGCAAGAAGTGTTGAGGGATGGAGAAGGGGGAACGTGGTTGGTTCATCACACTTCTCTGATGCTCCTCGTTCCTCAGAGACAAGACTCCTCACACTCTTCTCCTACTCTAGTGAGGGCTCCCTTTCCCTGCACATCTCCAGCATGGGTCCCTCACACAGGGTGCAGTCCTTCAGGATCACACTGCTCCAGCACTGATTCCCCGCAGTCACCAGTCCTGCCAGCCAACCTGCTCCAGTGCAGGCCCATTCTGCACGGTCTGTGGTGGATCTCTGCTCCACTGTGCACCTCGGTGGGCTGCAGGATGACAGCCTGCTCCGCCGTGGTCTTCAGCACAGGCTGCAGAGAAATCTCTGCTCCATGTCTGGAGCACCTCCTTCCTCACAGCCGTTTTCACTGACCTTGGTGTCCATAGTGTTATTGCTCTTGCACATTTCTCACTCCTTTTTCTGGCTGCTGCTGCCCAGCAGTTTCTCCCTCCTTAAATCTGTTATCCCAGAGGCACTACTACCATTGCTGATGGGCCATGGCCAGGGATGGGGCCATCCCAGAGCTGGCTGGAATCGATACTGTTGGACACGAGGGAAGCTTCTGTTTCCATGCAAATCCAACTCACCAATCCATCTAACAGCTGAAATTTGTTTCTAATTTTCTACAATGCAGATGCAGTCAGCATTCCTTTCAAATTAAATCTCAATATCTCCAGAGCTGTACTTGTGATCACTCTGTCCAAAGCAGCCTCCTTTAAGTATCAACAACTAATGTTAAATACCAAGGGAGCTGTTAAAAAAACGAAGGAGAGTCCTGGGAAGTAGATGAACTGCATTGCAACAAAAAACAGAGAAATTTGAAATGGACCAAATTCCTAATTGGGCAGGATTTAGCACACGATTGAATCCAAATGCACACTACTTTGACAATCCTTAAGAAGTGTCATGAGAGAGGTGACAAGGTGGTAAAAAGCATTCTGAAGAATTTTCCTCCCAATTACACTTCATTGAAATATTCTCATTATAGAGTTATTTCTATCTGTACTCCTTTTTTCATTGGGAATTTCAGAGGCATTATATTTGATTAGATGTACGTATATCCATGTTAATTATGCAAATAAAAATGTAAAATTGTATTACATAAATCTATGATGTTACTGTGAGAGGTTTTTTTACGGTGATTTACATTTCTTCCATTAGCAGTTCATTATTTTTCACAATGTCTTAATGAGTCGTCTAAATTATTCAACATTGCAGTAATAATACTAATTTGAATAACACAGCATCATTGTTAGTTATCTTGCGAAGTTGCATTGAACTTCTACCTCATACAGGTTTTCAGACCTGTTTGTTTCCTTTAACATTCAGCCTGGCTATAAGCCTGTGGATATGATTTAAAATTTCTGGAAATCAGCAAAAGCAGACCAAGATTCAGGTTTTGTCATACAGTTTTGGGTACTGTTTGACTGGAAAATGTTTGCTATTAAAGAAACTTATGGCTTATACTTAAGCACTCAAACAAATGCAATTATTGCAATTCTGAATACCATGATCTCAAACCTCCTGCCATCTCACAGAATAGCCATCTATGATTTGAGTGTGCAGCCTGCCAAATTATGAAACAATTTGCCTAAGGGGAAAATCTGGAAGTAATGATTTATCCCTTTAAGCAAATAATGAATTGGAATGAGAAAACTGAGGAAACTTAAGCATCTATGCTTTATTTAAGATCAATGTCTAAATTTAGCCAAACAGGTAATTCTTTCTGACAGAGATACCTTGACAGAAATCCTATCCTATTAATTTTCCAGAAATTAGCACACTGTTATGAAGAAAATACCATTATGTATAACAGAATAGCCAATACCTTAGCAGTTAAAGTTCCTCAGGCATGTGAAAGTGCAAAAGTCCTATTTGAAACAGAAGCTTCCTTGCCAATGTCAGTGTGAAAATCATTGGAGGTCTGAACACGACAACCCTCTTTCAGAGGTCATTCTACCTGTACTCCTTTAATGTTTTAAACTTGGATGCAAAAGAGGCAAGGAAGTATTTTGGTCTCAGTGCACCACAGGTGAGGACTAGCCTCCATGTTACAGGTCTGGCCCAAAAAACACTCAGTGGGTTGCCGAAAAATTAAGAATTTGAACATGTGGGGCTGAGATTCTATACTTTCCCATTGATCAGCTTTGGACATTTGCCCAAAATACAGGTTCAGGCAGACTAAAAATGTGATCCAAAACCTCTCATCTCAAATGAACTCATAATTGATGGAGGCTTTTGCCGAAGAGCTTTCTCTCCTATATGCTACAGTCGGTGAATAAGACATCTGACATAAAGTCCTGGTCAGACCGGGCTCTGGTGCTCAGAAGTTCATGAGCTGTGCCATCAGTTTTATTTAACTGGCTGTGGGACAGAATCAGTGTTTGGGTAATCTTTTCATCTACTCACTAACATACAGCCACTGGCGCATGAATCCAAGGTGGAGCTAGGGACTTTGACATGTAAATTAAATCTTAAGTATTTTATAAATTTTGTCCATAAATTGAAATTATTCCTGGGCTTGCAAAGTACTTTTTGCCATCTCTTTATCTCTCTTTAGATTTTGACAAAAACAATATGAAATCCAATTTTAGTCAATGTGAACAGTGTTGCTCCACCAGAATATATTAGAACATAATCTAGAATGCAGTAAGTTCTATTTAGTTAATATACAGAGGACTTATTAAGGTCTTACACTTAATGGACACTTTCTTTTTTGGATCCTTAAATGATCCAAAGGCAGATACTGCCCTGCATGCATAATTCCATTTAAATAATGTGATATAAATTTAGGAAAATGATTTTTTAAAAAATATATATACCTTTTTATGTGGGAAAGTTGCAAAAATAATGTGATCAGAAGCGGGTTTTCTATTTCTGTTGATAAAGTTGACTTTGTGGTGCTTAAGGACATTGTTTAGGGGTGGACCTGGAACTGCTATGTCAGTGGTTGGACTCAGTGATCTTAGAGGTCTTTTCCAACCTTAATGATCCCATGATACTGCAATTTACCACAGTCTTCCAACACAATGAAATCATAATAGTAATAATAATAATAATAATAATAATAATAATAATAAACAATGGGAAATTTCCTAAAGCTCTGCAAATTACAAATGGAGGTTTGTTTCAGCCTTACTGTCATCCATCACTCACATTTGAAGCATTAGAAATGACAATCAAATACATCCAAATAAACCCATTTGTACAATTCATGAAACACTGTAGAAAGGAACTTGAACTTGAATTTATGTGATTAAAACATCTACTAAGCAATTCTGATTTCTATTCCAAATCACTCTCACATCTGCAAGGAGCTGCTTGGATTTTTCCAACTGTAGATTATACTATGATTTATATTTCTTCCAGCTGCATATGAGCATATACCACATGGAGATAAATTCCTTTTTATTTCAACCCTTGCTAACATGATCTACCTATTGAATAACATAGCCATTCCTGGGTATAATTTTAAAGTATACCAACATGAGGGAATAATTTATGTCAACAGATTTAGTAACAGAACTTAATTTTAAAATTTGTCTCATAACCCATAAATTTCACACATATATTTTTAATACATGAAACATTCTGCATATAGAGTTTTGACATGGAAATATTTTCCTCCTTTGGTCCAGGTATAGTTCCTTCTTTGTTTCAGACTGCTTTTAAGATTTATTAATAGATCCAGTCTTGTTACGGCCACAAATATTAAGAACCCTTCATATAATTACATTTTCTATATTGTTCAGCTAAAGATATAAGATAAAATTTAAATTAAAACAGTGAAAATGTTGTATCTAGACAAGGCCAACTTTTTAAATTCCAAGTGTTAAATATTTATTATCAGTAGTAGCATGACTCAAGGAGGTACTACTTGCTTATAATTCCAAGTGAGAACATTCATGCTTTCTCATTCTCCTTCCAGCCATATCTAACACTGTCCAGTTTTCAAGCATTTCTCATTTGATAAGGGATATTAAGCAGTGACAAGAAATGCAATACCCACAATGTTATTTTTATAGAGGTATTTCCAAGACCATTGGACATTTCTTAACAGTTCAGTAAATTTGCCTGAATTACAAGTTATTAGTTCACTTATTTTTTTCTAAAAGTTGCTTTTACATTTACTGTTATTGTTCTTGCAGGAATGATATTATTTTTGATAACTTTTTTTAATGAAGTCTTTTTTTTAGTGTAATTTGTGCTTCCTGTTCTCAAAGCAATTTTTTTTCAGTTTTCCCAATTTAAATTCAATTTTTCCTCAAGGAAACTACAGACAGAAATTATTTACATAGGTATTCCAAGGATGAAACACTTTTCCTAGCACTCTTTACAAATTTTCTTCAGAACTCGAGATCAAATGTTTCCATGCATGCACAGGGTAGAAAAAGAAAAAAAAACTCTGTAGATGTTTGACTGACATTTGGTTTAGAGATGATTTTTCATACCTCCAACCTAAGGTTCTATCTTCCTAAAGGAATAAAGCATCGTGGATCAACAAAGGCTGCATAATTCTACGACCACAACATAACTAAAAAGCTTTTTTTTTCTGTGCATAGGAAAAAAAAATCCAATTTTGAGATGAAAATACTTCATTCATATTAGACTACAGAAAATAAGTAGTACTAAAACACCTCAGACAAAAAGTAAAATGCATCAAACTGCTTTCACATTTGCTATATACAACCAAATTATCAAACTGTCTTGTCTAAAGATATATGATTCTTAAAAGAATGAGGTGATACTTTTATGAAGTAAAATATCTTAGCTCAATGCTCACAACACTTTTATTGCTGGATTAGGAAACAGGCCTTCTCACATTGTCACACTAAATTGCTTCTTCTTTCCTTTGCTAGATTTCTTTATTTTTTTTCATTTGTCCACTTTTATTTCATATCTTTTTCAACTGGGCAATTCAATTCTCTATTTTTCTGTACTCAAACAATTAAGCTTTTTTTGCATCCTGCTTTTAACCTTGATTTCTGTTGCCAGTCCATCTTCTAGTCATCCCCACAGATGTTGACCACACAGAATTGTTGTCATCCAAGCTGAGTCCTGCAGATGTAGCAACAAGAAAGGTGACACTGCTGTCTCCTCAGCTCAAGTGAGTACTTGTACAATTCCACCATATATATCAGCACAGAACAGGAGATAGAAGAAAAGCTAGAATATTCACAATGAACAGAAATCCTGTTTTCATTTCTGCCGATATGATAAGGATGGATTTGGATTGTTTATGTCTATTTAAAATCAGCTTTCCTGATCCATTCTAAAATTTTTCTATTCATTATGTAACCTTTTCTTCCAAAAGAGATGACATCATTCTGCAAATTGCTGAATTTCCTTGTAAGTATACAAGCTTGCATTACTGATTTGGTGGTTTTGGTGGTGATCAAAATACCTTCAATGCTATGCTCTAGCACAGTGCATACCACCACTCATTAAGGAATAATGAATAAAGACATGCAATTAAGATCGCAATGGCAGTTTAGAAAAATGAAAAGGAATGGACACAGAGACATTTCTCACAGGTACAGCAGCACTCCTCAATTGTCCAAAACAAGCCTGAACTCAGTATTTTGAGAGGCCTGTTCATTCACGTTTTTGAGCTGAGAAAACTTCTTCCTGTACAGCTCTGTTGAGAACTGTTTGGTGGCTCATTTTTTGTTTTGGTTTAATTAGGGAGAGGGGTGTTTGTTTTTTATTTTCCTACTATACTGCATAAACTACTCTACAGAGAAAAATACAGTAAGTATCATGTAAAAATTAGAAGTGATAACGAATGTTCTGTTTTCCTCTGCATAAAAACTCTGAAGCAGACCAACCAACCCAAGCTTCACACAACTAAATCAAGTTGCATCTAAATGAATGAATTCTAAACATGCCATTAATCCACAATTAGACTCACTGTCTTCAAGTTGGGTGCCAAAGTAGTTGTCGAAAAAGAATGTCCAAACATGGTGCAAAAAAAAGGAAGATGTGATATAACAGTATATGCAAATGAAATTCAAGCCCTGTAGCTGTAAATGTCATCCTGTGCTGAGAAAAACTTTAATATGAAAGATTTTGTTTTCTGCTCTATTTGCTGTTTTGGTGTAGAAGATATGAATATAACGGGAAGAGATTATTAATTTGTTTTGAAAATCAATATATCCATTGTTTTATTTGCTGACCATCTAGAATCCTACTCTGACACACTTAAACTTCTGCTGGTGAGTATTTTACTTTGAGAACAGCTTCATTGATTTTTGGTCTGGCCCTGATTCTGGGGATAAAAGTGCCTTGCATGTGTTTGGATCTGGTTTTGCTTTACATCAGTGATGAAGAAGGAAGGACAACTGATATGTTATTTGAAAAGGAATGATGTCAAATCAGCATGTTTCTTCCTGCTCTTCTTCCACTTGCTGAAGAATCACAAGGGTGTGTTTAGAATTTTGAAGACTGAGAATTCTTTCTCAAATTCTTTTTCTTGAAGAAAGAGCATAGCTAGGATCTCTCTCTGCTCCTTCTGCTCTCCCTTTCTCTGTTTTTCTAAATACCAGAGCAACTTCTACAAATGGAGACGCTGCTTATGTCTACAATCAAGGACACAGCAAAAATGAAAAGGACTTCACAGCGATGCAGATATAATAGATGTAACCATGGTTTCTTCAGTGAGTACTTCTATTGTTGGTACCTAATTTTAAAGGGAAAGAGGAAAACACCAGGTCTTACTGATAGTAAGACAGATTTGAATCCAATATGACAGAATGACTCACATAGGGAAAACACAAGACTTATGGGAGATATATCACTTCTCCCCTAATTGCTAGGACATTCCTGAATTACTAAAGAAAAATTAAATGCTTGAAAACATTATATGTCTTTGCTGATTTCTTGATACTTTGTAGAATAGTCTCAAATTATGAAGACTAGTTCATGCAATAAAAAGATCAATTAGAACAAAATACACAGATAGTTTGTAGTATGCTAATTAGTATTGTATCTGCTCATCAAGTATTTTCTTTAATAAGCAATTTTGGATTAATTTAGGGAATTTTAACTACATTTATTCCCAAATAGACATTTTATAGCAAGTCATATTAATACATTTGTAAGATACTTCTTTTCCTCTTGAAATTTTATCTGAAACTTGGGACACTCCATCTTTAATGCCCATAGAAAATATCTACTTCAGATATAATGGCAAGGATTAATTCAATACAGAACTAAAAGTAAAATCATTAGAGGAAGCTGTCAGAAGAAAAATAAGCAGACATAAATACATCTCTATTTTCTAGAAATATTGATTACAAGATAATCAAACCTAATATAGTAAGGATGCTGAAAATTCAAGCACATGGCAGGCAGGAAATTTCGGACATAAAGACCAAAAAGCCATGGAGTATGCATGTACATATATATCTATATCTATATATAAGCAATATTTTACAAATTCATAGTTCTTAAATCCCTATCATATGTTACATATAAATTTCATGATTTATGAATCGACTCTCTGAAACACAGTCAGGGTAGCAACTGCATAAGAAAGTTTTCTCTCTTTATATACATACCAATAAAAGTCATGACAGACTCTACCAAAGTAATGTAAGCATTTGGAAATTCTGCCACAGAAGTTTCTGTTTATCATCTGGAAAACAGATCTGGGCTATGGGACAAGCAGTTTATACAAGCCCAGAACAGCTAAAAGACAGATGGACAGACAGAAGTGTCTCTCTTGGTTTTTTAACCTTTACATTTTGAAGTTAATGTTAAATAACACATAGATGATGCATCTTTAGGCCAGTCTACCTGCTCTGGAGTTTACTGTTAATGTGGAGAAGTCAGGACAAAGGATTAAAGATTTCTCATGCTATTTTTACCCTTCTTTCCTAATTCTCCCAGACCGAGCTCACAATTTCAGTCTCATTGGAACTGTTTCCTCCAGGTTCAGAAGCACTAATCCATGTATAAGACGAAAATGAAACAATATGAAAGAAGACACTTATGTACTCAATTTTTTTTTCACAAGCATCACTCTAGTTGTCCTTATTCTGTCTCTTTCATCCTCTCTACTCAGAAGTCCTAGTTAAACTACAGGTTTGACATGCCTATCACTTCAAATCCCAGAGTCATAAGATTGCATGAGAACAAGTTTATTTTTAAACAAATTTGAAACTCTCAGGTTGCATTATGCTGCAAAAGAAGTCTTGAAAATGTGGCTAAATGTAACAAATACAGCCATATGTGCAGAAAACCTGAAACTCAAGTTCTGAAATCTGTCATAATGAAATACAGCTGTAGAGGAGAGTGCAGATCTCACAGCCCTGTGTTCTCTGCCACACTGTGCTTCTGACAGTGCTTGTACCACAGATGGGCATCCCTGCAGCTCAGTACATTGCCAACATTAGCTGCTCCGGGGACCAGCTGCTCCGGGACACTGTGGCAGCAGCGACAGGAGAAGACAAGATGTGTCTCCAGTGGGGGTAAGGAGAGAAATGTCCTCAAGCAAATGCCTGTCTTGTCCCGAGAGGGGTCCTTCAGGAGCCATGACTCGTGCCAAGGCAGCTGCAGCACAGCACTGGCCTCGCAGGCTGATGGGCACACCCGGTGACACCTCGCTCTCCCAGCGCAGCATCCTACGCCTCTCCCCAGCAAAGCTCTGTCACCTCAAATGAACCCTCACTTAGAACAACAACAAACCAAAAAAGCAAGAAAGCAGCATGTACTTCGGTCTCCTATTCTTTAACTTGCTCCCCATTTATGTGGCTCTCTATTTAAAGGATTCAGTCTTTGTGTACAGTCAGTATGAAGTTATTTGTAAAAATAATGTGTGGTAAATTGGCAGACAAGCACAGTTTAAAATATAGGCAATCTGTTGAGTGATTTAGGAGAGCTGCCATAAAATTTCATTTCTTATATTATCATATGTTTAGCATTTTATGCAACGTAGTACTTCAAGAAAAATGATAAACAGTGAAGATTCATTGAAAATGCCTTGTAGGGAAGAACATATAGGGCCATTTCAGGGTGGAGTGGGGGCCAAGGGAGAGTCTGGTGCCAGGGCCCATCCCACCTCCAACCAGAAGTGAGCAGCTGGGGGACACCACTGCAGCCCCAGCCCTGGGCACTGGGCCACCACATGGCCAGGCAGGGCTGCGTGGAGCTGGAGAGCTGCTGCTGTGCCAGGGCCAGGGGCTGATGGCCACTGCGGGCTAAAACGGGGTTCTATGCCCCAGGCAGGATGGGGGGAAGCCAGGGAGGGGAGAGGACAGTAAGGAGAAATGGTGCCTTGGGATTCATCGAACTTTCAAGGAATAGAGAAATATCTACAAACAGTCTCATTTTAACTTCAAGGAAATGAAAGCTGTAACTATATTCTATGATCCATGAAAGAAAACTTCATCGCGTTTGTCCAAGATGGAGCTCATAGTACTGTGATATGGTGAGTTTATGAAATAACAGGATTCCACTTCTTGCACTGGGCTACAGAAGTTTGCAAATACCTTGTAATATATCTGGAGCCTGAGGGCCCTGGGACCTATTAACAAATGCTGGTAACTTTCTACTTAGATTCCCCACTTGTTCAAATTCCATAAAGACTCAGAACAACAGTCATTTTCTACGCTGGGAGAAAACATATCAAGTTTTTAAAAACACATGAACAAAAGATATCAATTGTTTTTGTAATTGTAATCAAAAATTAAATAGACTTAATGAATGATACTTTTGAACACCTAACCACCATGAAATCCCAAGTCTGCTGAGGCTAAAATCCATGACTATGTATGCCAGAATTTCATCCCAGTTCTTTCTTTACACCAGTATCTAGCACACAAGGCAGTCACTTTGTGGTGCTGTCCTTCTGTACTAAAAACTATCTCAAGGAAAGTAGCTGGTCTAAAAAAAATTCTTATTTTATTTTGTTAAACTCAATAGGTTTGCTTTTTAAAGAAAGTAAATGGACTTTTTTGTTCAGATGTTTAATGTATTTTTAAGTTCAAGATCTGCAGAACTTTCCTCAATGTTTAAGAATATAATTTGCATTTGCATGGCATTAATACTCCATTTTTTTGTGTGTTCCACATGTATAGATTTTCCTTTATTAGTAAAAGATTTTCTATGCCAAACTCAATATTTTTTCAATAATTTTGTTGACAAGAGTACACTCGTATATTTTTTCCTCCATTTGCCTCTGTAACACTAAAGTTCCATAGTAGGGAATTTCTCAGCTTTTAAAGATCTTATTATACCAACCCTATTCTTTAGCCCTGAGTTAAGTGTTAGATGAGAAGGTATCCTACTGCTTCTGAAAAGAGTCACACAAGAAAATAAGCTACACATGAAAAGTAAGCTGTGAAGGAAAACAGAGTTTAGTATTCTAAGAGGGCGATACTACATCGTGGGATAAGGACTGCCAGTAAATATTTATTAAATTGGTGGATGGGAAAAGAGCATCCTATACTTTGTGGGTGCTTTGACATCTGAACCCTGCTGCTAGTAGTGGTCACAGTTTTTATTCTTCTCTCTCCTTAGCAGAATGAGTAGTATGATACTCATCTTCTGAACACAGCTTCAATTTAATTTGAAAATAACTGACTAATTGTATTAATCACCCTATGATGATAATGGTTGTTTTTTTCCTTCCTGAGACTGGTAGGTAAATGTTTAGCTACATTTCTCTCTTACCAACCTGCCTGGTGTTTCAAATAATTCCTTGAACAGAGATTATTTTTACTTTAAAATGCACATTTTTCTTCTTTGCAGATTTCAGATAGTCTTTTTCCTATCACTTTACAGATTTTCATCTTTTATAATAGTTATCTATGTGTATTAGATTTTATTTGGTTTTATATCAACAAATGAAGACAAACAGAAACTATCTAGAAAAGGCAGAGTAGCTCTTTAAGAAAATGACTTATAATCAATAATAGCTGCTAATAGTCATCTTCAGCTTTCCCGTAATAAGCTGGAAAAATATTCTTGCCAAAATCAAACAAATGATGAAAAGGTAGGAAGAAAAAAATCTACAGGATACAATGTAGACATAGAGAAGAAGAATGTGAACAACAAAATATCTTTTCCTAGGTGTGTCTGTAGAAAAACATGAAAACTTCTACTGGTTATATTTTACAGTAAGATTTGTTCATTATCAATACTTTAATAGAATTTGTGATTTTGACAAATTTATCTGGTAATTTTCTGGAGATTTCTTATTGCACTGAGAGCTTGTAGGCATGCTGGTTTTTTTTTAACTCTTTTGGGGATCTATTGCTGGGTGTGTGCACAAGTATGTGCATGTGCATGAAATGTGTCAGGTCTTCAGCTGGGATCTGGAATAGTGCAAACAATAAGGTTTTGTTCATCTCCACTCTTCTGCTTGCCTTTCCTCCCTGTCTGTTAGCTAATGGTAGGAGAAGTGTGAAGTTTGCCATATACATACAGATGTTAAGAAATCTTTGCCATGACAGAAAATAGTTTGAAGGTAACAAGATAAATTGCTAGCAGCAATGCATATAATTAGCAGAAAATATGACTCACTTGAAGGGTGAAACTTAAAAATATTGCAAATACATACATTTCTCCCTAATACTGAATTTCTGGACCATTAGTATTTTTACTGTTATTTTTTTGCACATACTTGAAAAACATAGAATTAGCATTTTTATATTTTTCATTAAATATAACAAGCATTAACTAGCACTAGAACTTATAAGCAAAAGTAACATAATTGACAATAATACATAATGCGACATATGTTGTAGAATAGCTTTCTTTTTCTAATGTAATCCATAACAATCTAACATATAGACAGCAAAATAAGGAGTAGGCTCAACATAACTGAGTTTTGTGTAAATTTAAATTTATAATGCTACATATTTAATGGCACCACAAGCAGTCATAGTTCTTGGTTCATGGATGGCTGAGTATTCCTGTTACTGTATCTGTGTGCAGAAAAGAGCACAGCCAAGAGCACTGTATTGGTGTGCAGAGTGACAAGAGGAGAGGCTGAAAACCAACAACCCTCCTGCAATGCAGTTAATGCTCTTTGGACCACACTGCTAAATAAACTTCTGGTTGCATGCCAGCCACTTCAATTTCTCCCTCTCTCCCCCTCTCTCTCTCTCTCTCTCGCTCTCACTCTCAATCACTCTTTTTTTCTTCCCCTCTTTGTTTGTTTTTATTTGGTTTTGTCTGGTTTTGTTTGGTTTTTTTTTTGTTCTTATCAGTAATTTTTCATTACTATTTGAGATTCTCTGTCAGGTATATTTTGAGGGCAGCAAACTCAGCAGGTACATAATAAAATGGTTTGCGTATGAAAACACATGTGAGCACTTGACCTACCAAAACAAGGAACTAGTAGTGACTTTCTGTACTCCTATTCCTTCCACTGTTTTCTTCTTACTGATAACTGTAAATCTAAGGTTGTGCCACAAAGAGGTTTGGTCCATATACTGAATTTTCTTCCTCAGTTTTACATCAATTAAGAAAATATTTTGTACAGATATAACTCCCAAAGTCAGTCTCCTTTTTCTAGAAAAGAAACTGAAAATCTCTCCAAAGTAATTGGTATTATCAGGTCTAACAGGACTGTTAAACTCCACAGTAAATAAATAATTCCATTTCTTTTTCTTGTTCTCTCTTTTTTTTAAAGGCCTAATTTTGTAAATGGCCCTATGTACTCAACAAAATTAATTTACATTGTCCAGAAATCAAGAAAACTACTTTCTTTTGCTTCAATGTAATTTCATTAACAATTTGCACACAAAAAACTCCCAAACAAATAAACAAAAAAGAAACAAACAAAAAAAACCCAAATCAAAACAAAACCCCCCATATTGCAAACCTTAAAAAAGTGTAAAAGAGCCAGTACATGTATACGGTAAATCTAAAAAAATATCTTGGTCAAGAAAGATTTACAATTATATTGTTACTTTTTTTTGTTTTGTAAGCATACGAGTATTCATACAAGTTTTTTATTAAAAAAAAAAAAAAAGAAGGTATTTTGAATACCTATAAGGAAGATTTCCCAGATATAACAGAGCTCCACAAACAACTCAGCACTCTCTAAAGCTTTTTCCACCCAGTAGGAATGAACAGCAGCAGATATCAGATTGTAGTGCTGGAATCTCCTAAATGATTGACTTTGCTATTGACAAAGCAAGGCTTTATTCTGTTGGCAACCAATTATCTTATGAAATTCTTTCATAGCATCAGAAGTCATCATTCTCTTAACTGCACCAAAGTGGAAGGGGACACACTTTGGCTACATGTGAATGGTTAAAAGATGCATGGACATTTTTAAAGTAAAGATAAACAGATAATTTTTAAATGAAAATTTGTTTAACTCTCCAGATAACGCATTTAATCTATGATTCCTTATATCCTATCTTCTGATAGTATTGATATTACTTTCAATTAATTCACAAAGTATTTCCACTAACATCTGTTTTAACTAGCATCTCTTGTGCATTTTTTACTTTATCTTGTCACAGGCAGGTGGTGTACAATGAATTGTCTTACTTCAGCATCTTTCCTTGTGTTTCTTTGTTTTGGCATCCTTATACACTGCTGCATTCAGCCCAGAAGCTATGAAAATCCTATGAGAGTCCTTCATTTTATTATTTTTGCTGAGCAGATGAGATTTTTTTCAATAATGAAGCATTCTTTTTTAATAATAGAACATAACTGTCAACTCTTAAACTTTAATTAATTCAAACCACAGACATGGAATACTTGAAAACATTGAGAATCAGGACTTGTTTTAAAATTCTCTCTCTGTGCATAAAATCTGGAATAAGAAGTGGAGTGTGCATTTTGGCTTTCTCTGGTTAATCTGTCTAGGTGAGGAGCAATATTGCACCACAATGCAGGAATGCAGTTTCCTGGTCACTGAAGGATTTTCACCCAGATGGATAGCGCTCTGGCAGCAAAGCTGAAAGATGATGAAATCTAACCTAGCTCCAGCTATCTCACTGAGATAGAGTTACCTGGCAATCAGTGTGTAAATTCTGATTTGAATAAGGCTTTACGTGGGTTTAGTGTCAACAAGTTTCATTTATTTATATGTGCTAGGCATGACCTGAAACACATGTGTGATGCCTCAACATCTTGACTTTTTCAGATGGGGAGGTTATTGGTCTTTACATTCTAAACTTTTCTCATTTGTAATGGAGCAAGAATCTAGGGGTGGACAGACAGACTAGTGGTTTCAGTTTGCTGTGATGCTGGCTATGATGTCTGTTTTACTGCCAATAGTATTATAGATTGGATTGTTTCTTGATGACAAAATCTTTCAGCAGCAGCAGCAGCAGTTATGTGTCATGTTATTCTTCGCTGATTCCTCTGGTCAACATCTACTTTATGGTCCTTGAGCTTTGCTTTGGAATTAGCCCTTCCCTTAACTCACACTATGTAATAAAGTGGATTATGAATTAAATGACCTTTAATAAATGCATTATGATCACAAACTTGAAAATGCTTGAAGTATTTTTAACACCACGATGCACTGTTTCTTGATTAGACTTTCTGTTTTGAAAGTCTGCATGTTTTACATTTTCATAGATTAAAAGGATGCTCCATAGCTGAACAGTGTGCATACAACACAAATTTCTCTTTTACGTCTTCATTTGAGCAGCTTTTAAAGATATTGCTGTTACCCACTCAGATCTGTTCCATACCATTGCCAAAGCCTGATCTAGGGTACTTTGTAAAAAACATGAAACTAGACAAAAATTATGCCAGAAATACAAGAGGTTTCATGCCTTCGTGCACTCTTTTGCTTGCATTTATATGTTGAAAATAATTAAAATAATAAACAAATTGTATTCTGAGAATCTGATAACACAGCTAGCTACTCGCAATACAGATGAATGACAAGTTTCAATTTTTATGGTAGTTAGGTAAAGTAAAATTTTCTATTACAGTGTAAGTATTTCAATAGCAGACTGAATTAAAACATTTACTCCTACCTTATGCCACTTTGGTTGCAGGTGACACTTCAGCTGACCAACATGAGACAGAGTAGAAAAAGAACAAAATTATTGTTCTTGAAGCCACTCTTAGATCACAAAAGAAAAATTTCCCATTCAGTTTCAGGTTCTCAAGTACAACAGTATGCAAGTAACTGAGATACTCAGACAGGTCTTTACCAGCCCTTAAATCATGTCACCAGAAAAATCACACTAAAGGAGAGCACTAAGACCAAAAAAATTCATCTGTACCAAAAGGTGCTAGCTATGCTATAAAACTCTCAGGCTATTTTATTGATCTTTAATTGGCTATTGGCTTCGAACAAATCATCCAAGCTAAATGTATGTTCCTCCTTGGAACTTTGCCCCTCCCCATCAAATGTCTGATTTGAGAGACTTTTAAGGCTGCCATGTTGATATGTTGATTTTTGAGGCCACATATGGAGGGAGGGAGGGAGGGAGGGGGAGAGAGAGAGAGAGAGTACTACTGGAATTCTAACTCGAATTGGAATGTAATTTTTCCCAGTCTCAGACAAGATCTGAACTTTATTTTTGTGCTTCTCTCTTACTCCCTAATGCCTTCTTTATCAAGGGAAGACTAAATAGGGAAGTTCTAAATAATGCTGTGTTTTTTGTTTTGTTATCGTTTATTTTTTCTTCCTCTGTAACATTTCTAAGACGTATCTTCTTTTCTCCATTTTAATATAGAAACCTTCCTCAGGCCTTCAACATGCTGTAGTACCTATTAAAAGACTTTAAAAATTGAAATGGTGCATTTTTAGTATGATTCAGATATGATTCAGGAATCACTTTCCACTCTTAACTGTGTTAACTGAATGCCATAAGTTTGCCACCATTACTTGCTCCTCAGTTTGCACTGTATGTCTTCAAAGCAACAGCAAATCTTTTCCAAATTAGTCTTCACTTCCCTATATGATCAGTTATTCCTCGAGAGCATGGTGGTGTCCTCTTTTCCCTGTTCGTAGCAAAGGATTTCATTATTCTCTACTTTACCTTTGTTGGAGACAGCAAATGAGAAAGTCCCACGGCAACACTGCAGAGGGAAGGAAGAGAGCTTTTAGATGTGTATTTCTGACATAAGATCATGTATTTTTTTTTAAAGTAATCTGGCAAATGGTGAGGAGGACTTCCTAAGGTAACAAAGAATACAATCTCATTGTACTCTTCCTACGCTTCCTGTGTTCACTCACTTACTTAATCAGCTATAAGTTCCAGTTACTGAAACACTTGATGCCAGTACATACATACACAAATACAGAACCTCCCAGAGCAACAGGACATTTCATACTTCTGGGGTAATTAATTGAATGATTAGAATTAATATAATAGAACAGATACAGTAATAGATAATAGAATTAATATAATACTTGGAGCTTAGATAAGCAAAACAATGTTTTGGAGATCTAATGGTCAAATTCCATTCAAGGGGCTTTTAAGCTCATAATTAAATAGTATACTAAATACCTTTCACTATTAACGTTCCCATGGAATATATCATTATGCTCATACGCTCTTGATCAAAATTCTCCACTTAGTTAGGTTTTACCAAAGATGTCCCCTACTGTAGGGAGAATTCCTTTATTATTATCAAGACAAATATTTTTTTCCACCCCAGGTTTTGTGCCTTTTTCATAGTTCTTCATTTCCAATTCTTTAGAGTTTTCCCTTTTTCTTCCATCTTATTGACCTCAAACCCCTACATGCTTGAAGAGAAGGAGGCTTCTGTTTAAACTGGTGCCACAAAGCACAGGTGCTAATTGGCAGCTTCTACACTCTGCAGTAACCCCAGGGCTGTGACACATGGTATTTCAGCCACTTAGTCATCTGTGAATCTGCAATGGAGACGATAAGGGCAACAGGTCAACTAGTACAGGTAGCAATGCCAACATCTTGAGCAATAATAATCTTTCTGTGCTGGGTTTTTGCTTTAATGATTGAAAGTTGGCAGGGAGGATGGGCACGAGGAGCTGAGGGGCCAATAGACTTCCAAAACTATTCTACAAATGTTTGTAAATCAAATGGCTGTGAAGAAGATCTGTCTGCTATACAGCTTGCAAATAATTGCCTCCTACAGTACATGGAACACGGACTGGAATATTTTCCACGGTGAGTGCTGAAAATAGTCACCTTGGGTGAACCTGGACAGATCTCTTGCATGTCTGGCAAACTCTTTATGCAGGAAAATGCTGTTTGAAAGGGGGAAAAGGCAGGATGTCATCAGTAGCATCCATCTTTATCAATATTTAGAAAAGAATGATACTTCCATGCATATAGATGTGTTATAAAAAGCAACAGTGGTGAGTTCTAGAGAGTTTGAAGCTGCAAAACCTGATCTTTAATTTCAAAGAAAGGGAAAAAAATCCTTAAATAATGTACTTAAACAATGTAAAAACCCCACCAGATATGTCCTCCTTTGAAAAAGTTGATACCAGCCAGCCTAGGCAGTGCCTCCTGAGCATGACTGCTCTCAACGAGTGCTTTTTGAGTCTCTTACTCTTTCCTTACTCGCCTTACTCAAAGCTCAGATTTGTGATAGTCACGCAGCAGAAGAATCTCATAGATGACAGCTCTTGCCCTCAGCTACAGTGGGATTATCAGACAGCTGCTCTAATGGTTTGTACGCTGATAATTAAGTCAAGATAATGACCTGAAATGTACAATTGAAATGACAAATAGCTACTTGGAATAGTGGCACAGGCAGAGAGGAAGAGTTATCTTTTTTTTTTTCTCTTTTCATTTATGCATTGCACTGAGAGGCCAAGCTCTGGTAACACACTCTGGCATGGCACCAGTATTTTCTTTGCGCTTGGATTTGAAATGTCCATGTTGACAACTCTTCCCAGCTATTTGCTTTACAGTGTGGATGTGCATCCTCCATGCATTTATATTTCCCACAATACGGTGTCACACCTCCTTTGAAACCAGCTCAGCAGCAAGCATCACTGAGTCTCAGAACGCCCCTGGCTGTGGCTCCCTCCTCCCTCCAGCACATTTCCACAGCATATGAAGAGACTTTCAGGCTTCTAAAGCAACAAAGTCAATCCCTCACGGATGAAATTCTTCTATGCAGAAGAAATGTAAACAAGCACTGAAATATTTTTTGCAAGAACGAAGTTTGAGTAGTTCATACATGCCCATCATCGTCTTCAAACTGGGCTGAACAACCATCCTCAAGCCGGCTCTGAAAACGCCGTTCATTCACAATGCCCGGTTCCACGGACACCCGCCACTGTCCCAGCTCGCCATGCCCTGTTCCCCCGCCCGCCCCGGGTTCGTGTGCCGGCGCTGCGGGGCTGCGAGGGGCGCGGCGGGAGGGGCGGGGGGAAGG